>PVIR01000427.1:13461-181820 GCA_004026965.1 Petromus typicus
TGAAAGGGGACAATGTTGAGATTGTAACAAAAAAGTAAGGAAACAAATTTTATGTATATGGGGGGGTGGTAGGGTGGGTAGGGCTATGGGAAAAAATGAGAATTAAGTTGTGTCTTATACTGGTACAAATCCCCATTATGGAGTGCAATCATGATGTGTATATTTAATGTACCAATAAAGATAAAAAAAAAAAAAGAAAAGAAAAAGAAAAAAAAAAAAACAACAACAAAAAAACCTGAGCCAGCAATTGTGGTCACAGGTGTCATAACAGACATCTAAGAGCCAGCGAAGTTTTGGCCCTTAGCCCTTTCCTCAGGGGATCCCAACTCAGGAGAAGCTATAGCTTTCCGACTGATGAATGCACTCACTGAACAGAACTATCTACTACACACTTCACTTTTCTTGGCTCTCTCTTGCCAACTGGCTCCAAATGGGACAAGTCCACACAGGGAATGTCCTGAGGTTCCAACCTGCCAACAGGAGCATCAAGTTTCTAGCACTCTCAAAACAGCAAAATTTGGCATGATGGCACACAACTATAATCCCAGCACTTGGGAGGCAGGAGGGGTACTGGAGCTTGAGGCCAGGTTGGGCTATGCAGTGAGATTCCGTCTCAAAAAAAAAATCAAAATAGCAAAAGATACATGAGTCCCTTTGTGAGGCGTGTGCATGTCTGTGTGTGTGTGTGTGTGTGTGTGTGTGTGTGTGTGTGTGTACAGCACACTGTCTTATGACTGCTCTGGTAGGTAAGAGAACTGTGATAAATGGCTGGCATCACGTAATGTCTGCATGTCTAGAGAGGCGAGCCTTGTGTAATTTGAAGGACATAAATTCAGAACCAGTGAAATGACTACAGGTTCTGAAATCATGCATAGTTCTGGTACTTTTTCATTCCTGCTCGCATTCTTCACCTTCTTCTCGTCCTTGGGTTCTCATTGTTTCCTTAATGATTCACACTGAGCGTCACTGATCTTGATAGTAGCACAGCAGTCATGCTATGTCACCTCCTCAGCACATTAGGAGGCAGGCACAAGAAGGTCAGAAACTGCAAATGCTGAGGATAGACAGGAGACTTTCCGGAAGCCAGGGCGGCTTCCTTTCAGTGCTGGGCCCTCTGGGAGAAGTCGCGGTGGCCTCGAGGCATGGAGAGCTCTGCCCCTCCTGTTCTTCTAACCGGAGCTGCCACTCTTCCAACAGTGCGGGCCTGAACAACAGCTATGGGGAGGGTCTCAGGGTGGGTGGTGCTTCTGGCTCAGAAACAGCCATGCAGGGGCTGAAGAGATGGGAATCGGGGTATCATTTCCTCATTGACGACCACGCTGACTGCTCCCCAAGGGCTCCTTGTGTCCCCCACAAAGTGGGAACACTGAACTGCCACGTCCAGAGCCACCTGCAGAAGCCCTAGAAGTCTCTGCGCTAGCAGTGTGTATCCGGGCTGCATCCTCCTCCATCCTGCTCATTTCTCACAAACCCCTCTGTCGTCCCCAAGGCACAGGGTCCCTGCTGCTCAGGACGTGGCTGGCTGCAAGGAAGGCCCGGGAACAACAGGAAGCTAATAGTTTAACTCTTCCTCTAAATTTGTCTGACAAAACTGACATTTAGAGCATTATGTCACGTCGTCAGTAATCTGCAATTTACCCCTGGGCGTGCGCTGGATGCTCATTTTATTTACCTCTCATAGTTAAAAGCGTAATTAATATTCCGCTCTGTAACAAAGATTAGAGATTTGACAAACATTGTAATTTAAATTCTCCATTATAGCAAACATTAAAATCAAACATCTTCCACACGCCCCATTGCATAAAGGACACGTGTAGCTGTAATTTAACTTTTTAGTTTTTAATACCACAAACTAATTTCTGCTGTCAGTTTAATGAGCTGGAAAACACAAATCTTGCTGCTCTCCGTGTGGGCACGGGCTACAAGAGATGAACTGAGGAAGAGAGATAGATCGCCAGTTTCTGTCGAGACAGTGCTACAGCACTGAGTGAATTTTCTTGTGTGTTTAGCAAGTACAACACGGTCCTATGGATCTCACCTTAAGGGTTAAATAATAGGTGCAAAAGTTAAGAGATTTCAAGAGAGAAACACACATGATTCTGGTATTTTCATAAATTACAGGTACAGATGTGTGAAGAGTATGGAAATACATGAATATGGACCACAATCAAAAGGACACACACAAAGTCACACACACACACACACGCTGAGACTTGGAGATGTGCAAGGTGACCGCCAGGATACACACTAGTGACAGGGACCCTTCCCTGGCCACTAGAGGAGGGCACAGAGGCCAGGGTGCAGGAGTTACCGACCAAAGAAACACCACCGCTATTGTAATTTGTGCTAATATTCACCCAGCTTCATAAATTTTATGTGACTGATTAAAATTATTGTTATGTAGAATACCTTCAGGCAGCTAAAATGGCTCATTAAGCAAGGAAGCTGGCTGGGCATTATCAGGCAGGTAGCAGGTTTGTACGCCGTGGAGTTGACGTCTGTGGGAAGAGCACGGGAGGCGCTCTAGCATTCAGCCCCTGCCCCCCCGGAGCCAGAGCCAGGGGTGGAGAGGGTGGGACAGGTCCACATCTCAGAGCGGCTCCGGCTCCTCCGCCCTTCTTCCGCTTGACACACAAAAGCCCACCGACTTGCCAACTGCTGCACAAGACTTCATTAGTCACTGTCAAGTTCAATCTGCTTCAGTTATTTTACATTCAGATCCCAGGAGAAACCGCGTGCTCTGCTGCAATTTCAGGCTAAACCAAAGATAAACTGATTCACTTTAGGAAAGGACAAGCCAGCATGTCCCAACTTAGACTAACATCTCCCTACACCACAGAGAGGACGTGCAAATATTATTAACCTTGCCATAAGCGTAAATGAAAGCGATACACATTTCTAAAGCAGAAGGTTTAAATATGGACTGAGTCCCTCTACACAAAGCTGTTTTCAGGAATGGCAGGGTTCCAGGGTTGAGTGTATCCACTTCCTTCCAGGCCATGTGCTCCTCGGAGCCCGGGACACGGACTGTCCCGGGGAGGCCTGTGGTCCCTGTGTCCCATCCCCGTTCCCATCCTGAGTCCTGACATCACTCTCAAGGACCCTTAGTGGGCTACTGGTTAACAGCACTTACAACGAAACCGGTAAAGAGAACATACATGTCTAAGAAATGCCCTTCATTGACCTTGAAATAGTAGGTCACTTCCATCAGGACCTATGGGAATAATCTGTCACCATATGACTCAGAGGTGGTTCAGAAGCTATGTGGAAAAAATCAAAGGACCGTTGATATTAAAATTGTTTTGAAGAGTGGACAAGTAGAGACGGGCCTTTCAGTGAGAAAACAAAACAAAAATGGATCAAAAATTGCAAAGTAAAATAAGTATATGATCAAAGTGATAACAAAGAATCAGAGAAAAAGTATGAGAAAGAAAGCAGCAGCCCCAGGTGTCTTTCCAGGCGATGAGAAGAACTGATAGGAGGTCTTGATGTCTCAATTGTAATGACAGTTGCTGCAGATCTAAGTCTGTGGTCCTAAAAATGAAAAATTATTGAGGCCAGACACCCTTAGCCACTGCTCCTGTCGCTTTTGGAAGCAGGTCTGGAAATCCAGCCACACCAGCTCCTTCTGCCACTGCACCCTCTGACTTTGCTGCTCCGCATGCTTGCTTGGAATCTCTTCCCTCTGATATGTCTGGGGCTCACTTCCTTTCATTCTTAAATCATGCACTCAAAGTAAGCCCTAGCTGGTTATGGTGGTACCTGCCTATAACCCCAGCACTCTCAGAGGCCGAGACAGGAGGAGCCCAGCCTAAGTAACTTACCTAGTGAGATCCTGTCTCACAATGAAAGATTTTTGAAAGGGTGGAGGATGTAGCTCAACGCACAGGCCAGGGATCAATTCCTAGTGCTACCGCACTTACGAAGACAAAGCCAGGCCTTCCTCGGCCCCGGACCTCCCTGGACTCGCTCTGCTCTGCAGCACATCAGCCACTTCTTTTCTTCTGGTCGACCTCTGTTTCATCAGGGCACAAGTTCCACAGGAGAGGACATTTGTTAATTCTGTTCTCCAGAGCTACTGCTGGCCTAGAGCAGCTGCCCTTTTGGTATCTGTTAAATGATCCAGCATTTAACTATGTCCTTCCTACCAACGTGAGGCTACTTACTGTAGGACGTAAAGAACTCACCAGCACTGACATGTAGCGTGTGTGGGGTGAAGAGGCCCCACGTGACAGCACACTGGGTCTATGTGCACAAACTTGAGTTTCGATCTGGGTGTTGGCTGCGTCGATCAAGAGCTGGGTCCCTGACTCTAAACTTTTTGCATTTACTGATGTATAAAATCCTCTCCTTGGACTTCATCTTATTTCTCTTATCTCAATAAATCATCAGAATAAATGAAAGTTGAATATAACTTCTAAAAATAATTTTATTGTACAAATTTTTACAAATGTAGGGGATATTAAAGGAAATGTAAGCCACACGGTACTGTACGACTCAGAACAGACACTGCCAATACTTTGGAATATTTTCTCCCAGCTTTCAAAGACTGTTTATTGAACTATCAGCTGATAGTATCAACAAGTATTGGGGCTAAAATCTGTCGCGTGGGCTCGGGACTCGTCCTCCTTTGTCCGGTCCTGCATGTCTTGTTTATGGAGCCTTCACGTCTTTTTCTGTACAACACACCTTGTTTGCTGATGTGCTGCGCAGTGCAGTGCTGTGGTCCTGTGTGATGCACTATGCAGCTGCACGTAACATTTCTGCAAATAAAAGCAAAGTCATCCAGGTGGGGTTTCCTTTGGCCGTCTTTGCTCTGGATACTGTAACGCACACACTATTCCTGTTTCCTCATTCTGCAGCCCAGCGTGAGGGGCAGAACTCAGTTGTTAAGTCGGGAGTGGCTACACATATTTTAAGCAAATCTGGATTTTAATGTGTTAATTACTTCATGATTTTTCCATGTCATTAAAATCTGTCTGCAAACATGAGAAATATTTAATCAAATGATTAAACCATATCTATTCAAAGTACCATCATTTGAAATATAGGTAGCATCTAAATTTTTCACTGCCACATATGATTCTGTGATGATCATATCTATCAATCTTACTGCATCAGAAAATTGCCTTAGAAGAAATTTAAGTGATATTGATTAATTGTTATGGATCTTTAATGAGTAATGATTCACATTATAAATTGCCTTTGCCTCCAATTGTACAAAGTTTTATTCTCACAAAAAAAGCAAAAGGATGCCTGTTCACACTACCCTGTTGGATTTTAAAAGTGTTTGTCACTTGATGTGAAAAATGGACAGTATTTTAAACTTCGCACCTCCCCACTTACTAATGAAGTTGGACAGCTTAGGACCTATGTGGATCATTTGCATCTTCTCTTCCATAAACTGACTGCTTGTGTCCTCTTCCTAGTCTCTGCTCAAGTCTTTGTGCACCATTCATGGATCAGCATGGATCTCATTGCCGTTTAGACCACCATCTATTTGTGACCGACTCAAGGAAGACCAGCCTTGCTGGCCTTTCTGTGCGCATATTACCCTCTCTCCGTTCTGCCCCCTCTCGCTCTGCTCTCTGCTTCCATGACAGTGACAACCTGTTCTTGCCCACCCTGCTGGCCTTGGCTCCTTGGCATGCATTCTGCCCTTTGGTCCATGGTAACCTCATTTGTCTCTAACCTCCAAAGCAATCATTAGTGCAACCTCATCCTATCTTTGAAATTAACAGCTGTCGATTTGCCCTGTGAGGCCAAAGAGCTAAGAAGGCATCGCACACATGTCTGCACCTAGTACGTGACCGACAGACCCCAGAGATCCCGCTCACCAGCCCCTGCAAATATGCAGCATGCCCCCAAGCAGGGCTCACTCTAGGGATGCCTGCAGTTTCTTTCACTGCAACACATTTTCTCAAGAAGGAAAATGCTATCAAATATAAACAATTCTTAGATAATAGAAATTCACTACACATCTAGATGAGATTATTTTACATTACATAGTTCGAACTGACATTCTGTCCTGAGATGAACAAGTAAGTAATTATGCATGAAAGCTAGCAGTGTGTAAGTGGAAATATTTTTGGCAGACATGATATCCACGGAACATGTGTTACTGGTAGTGGATGTGTCAAATTATTTTTCTAACTCAAGCATAACATATCATTCCAAATATAACTATATATGGATCATAGCAATACAGCATATTGCTATACTCTAAAAATGCCAAAATATTGAACATTATAAAGTACATGATTAATTAAACACACAACAGAGAAACTTAAAAAAGCAAATCCAAAGAAATTGGAGTAGTTCCTTCTAAGTAATGGAAAGCATATGCATGTTTGACACATATTTTAAGAAATGAAATCATACAGACATTACTCAAAGCTGTGCATGCACATCAGAGGATAGGAATGTTGGTGTGGCAACCTTTCAAGGTCACTGAATGGGTTTGTGGGGTGGACAGTAACAAACAGTTAAACTTGATATCTACTCTTTGATGAACAGAAATAGAACTCATAGTAGCAAGAAATGTTTCTATGAAGATTGAATGAATAGTTTTTACAGAGTCCTACTAACTAAAATAGTTTAATATTTCACTTTACAATTTAGAATAACTCCTAATTTTTGGTGATGACCCTATTTTACCTCTATGGTTAGAATGGGTGTCTGTCAAATCAATAAGATCAACTGAAATCATTTAGCCACTAATATTTTGTCTGATGGTATAAAAAAAATTCTGTAAAGAAAAATCCATGCATATAGCACCTTACCATACATTATCATTCTGTGTTTGCAAACATCCACGAAGCAAATAGAATATGGTAAGCTAAGCTCTTCCAATACTCTGAGCAGAAAAAATCATGAACCCAGATGCACTAGAGAGAAAGCATAGGGGCATAAATCCTGAAAAAAATCTGTGCCATGCTGGGGACTATTCAATTTTTGGTTTATAAGATAAGAACACTTCTGAGGAAGAGGTCTCAGGGCAGCCATTTCTGCCGGTGCCCGCAGGAAGTCTCTGAGGGCACCAGACTTGCTGACAGTGGTGCCCCAGGAGGCAGCTCCCGGTGGTGCCACTGCTCTTTCCTCCGTCTTTTGCCAAATGTGTCGGGCGTTAGAGAGGCCAGGACATGACTGTCCAGGGAGGTGGAGGTGGCCTCACCCCAGTGCGCTGCTGCCGTCCTCCTCAGGAGAGGCTGAGCCCCTCTGCCAGGGAGGGCTGAGCATGGCGGTGGCGCACTGGCCCCAGCGGCCCTGAGACTTCTGGCCTTGGCGGGTCAGGAGGGGAGATGGTGGCACCTCAAACTTATTTTGGAGTGACATTCATAAGTCTACTTGAAGAGGTCATGAGTAATAGCAGTGACCATTTACAGGTTTTAAAAACAGTCACCTTGAAAAGATATGGTCATCAATATGTATGTAAAATAAGGAGACTGTGTATTTCCTTTAAATCTTGATTTTTCTACTTGCCAGGCTATAGTATTAATAATGTGAATTAATAAAATAAACTTATTTTACTATTTCAATGAAGTAACCTAAATAAACCTTCTTATTTAAAAGTGATTTTTATTTTTAAAAATTTTTTTTAGTTTTTGAGACACAGTTTCGCTTTTGTGGTTCAGGCTGGCCCTGAGCTCAGCCTCAACTCACACCACAGCAATCCTCCTGCCTCTGCCTCCCCAGTGTTGGGATTACAGGCGTGAGCCACCACGCCCGGCACTGTGGTATGTGGTACTGATTGCTACTGGCATGAGTCTCCACGCCCAGTATTTTATGTGGTTACTGGGATCGAACCCGGGTCCTTGCGCTTGCAAGACAGTCGCCGGAACCAGGTTCAGGGTTTTGGTTCCTGCCTGGCAAGCACAAGGTCCCGAGATCTATACTTGGTACCACAACAAATAATAAAGCAAATAAAGCAATTTGTGTACTGAAGCTATGTAAAGAAGTATGTTTTATAGTTTAGGATTCACTTTGTGAAATTTTTAGGAATAAGAGGCATTGTTTTTGAGTTTCTCATAGATACAAATGTGAACTTTCAATAATGAAGGTAAATCTATAAAATGTGTATATTATTTTATATTATTGTAAATGTTCATGAGTTTTAAATTATTTAAAAATTCAAGTTAAAACAAAAAACTAAAAGTGGCCACCTTGGCTTTGTCAATGTAACATGTTGCTCAGTGCATGGCACAATGGTGCCCATTGCCTGCCACGGTGGCGGCTCAGCTCCCTGCCTGGGACTCCCAGGTCCCCCACAAGGCCAATACCATGGCCTTGACCAGGCCCCAGGAGCTGTTCTAGGGACTGGTCACTAACTGAACACAAGGATAGTCACGATGTCCTCCCTGGGACAAAGGGCGATATTATTTATATCCACAGATTCTTCAATAACCAAAGGGATGCTTCTGTTTGCTTATCATTAGGTTGAGACTCAGGAAACTAGGATGCAATATATCATCACTGTTAACATGATTCATTGGCACGGTGCAATGCTGCCCGAATAAACTCTGCACGAGAATTTCGTCGGGTGCCACCTCTGCTCTGGGCCAGGACACAGAGGCACTGACCCTGCTGCCTGGCCAGGGCAACGGTGCAGGATTCACTGTGCGCAGTTTCCCTACAGGACAGTGAGAAATGAACACTTTCGCGTTGATGGATCTTGCCTTGGGTGTGTTCCCTTAATGTAAATAATAAACGACTCTGTCCAGACAGCTCAGCTGTAGGGAACGCAGAAACCCACCGTGTGTACTTTTCTTGAAGAGATGTGGAGCATAACCGACACAGGGCCGTGGTGCCTTAGTTCAGGAGTCTCCTACGCTTTCCCTCAGAGCCCCGCTAACACGCAGCAGAGCATCGCTTTCTGCGCATCCTTTGGTCCAGAGTCCTCTCTTCCCCAAGATGTGTGCTGCCCACAGCAGGCGACAAACTGCTCATGAGGAGCCTCTGCCACGCCGTCCCCACAGCAGTGACCTCAGCGAGGTTATTGTACACTGCACCTTGATTTCCGCTACTGTAACACAGAGGATATCTATCACTTTCTATCTGAAATGCCTGGACCAGGGCCATTTGCATTTGGGGTTAGTTACAACGTTTAAATGTCTGCATATGCCTCAGAGATATCTCAGAGAGAAGACCTAAGCTTGAAACAAGTCATGTATGTGTCCCACACACCTTATACACAGTGCTTGGGGGAAATTTTACCCAGTATTTGCAATGACTGTGCATGGTGTGGAGTTTTTCACTCTGTCACAGCTGCTCCGAGTTTCCCCGTTGGTGCCGTGTGAGTGTCAAGTGATGTAAGACACAGGGACACCGACAGCGCACACTCAAGAGTCAGGATAGCACCGCAGGAACAATCGGGGGGTGGGCGTAGCAGGGAAGGGAAGGCGAGCTTGCTGGGCTGTGGCAGCTGGGGTCTGACCCCCGTACCGGAAGGAGCGGGGACCGCTGTGTGCCTCCAGGCGTCAGGGAAGCACATGCCCAGATCCTCCTCAGCCACCATCACTGCGAGACCTGGACATCCAATAACTGGATGTGGACAAGCCAGCCTGCCAGCCAGGTGAACACAGAGTCTTCCTGCTTCATTTAGTCACGTCTTCCTGGTAGCTGGCACAGGGCTTTGGGCTGTCTAACCAGGCAACATTACACCCCACGTGCTGAGGTGAACAGAGCATAAAGAGCACAGGCCATCTAACTGGTGGTGCCACAGGACAAAGAGGAACGTGTTCAGTGCACACCTCAGGCTGACAGATGACTCTCCTCTCCTCCCTGTCTGATGTTCCTCTCGGTATGACAGAACCCACACTGACCAGCACGCAGCGCACAAGCAGGCCCTGCTGCAGTGGCTATCACCTACACATGGAGTCACTTCTGTGATTTAAAAAGACACAGTCAATTTAAATTATCACTTAATTCTAACCACCGGGGCAAAATGTTACTGTGGCGAACCGAATGTACCAATCTGTCTAGTTCACTATTTGCCAGACAACCCATCTTCCCACAGATATCCAGCTGCTGACGACGCCAGAGGCTAGTGCAAAATGTGGGCAAAGAGCAGGGCTATTTCTGCAGGTCCACAGACTGCTTGGAATGAGCTTCCGGTGATGGAGTCTTGGCCGTCGAGTGCCTGCTTCCTATCACAGAGAACACTACTGCATGCACCAACCAGAACTGACACGCTGAGCTCCGGTCTGCTGGACCGCTCGCACACCGCTCGGGAGGCTGTGAGTAGTTCGAGGGTGAAAGTGCTGATGTCACTGAGCACTCCATTAGCAGAGCCGCAGGACAGCGGAGCCCTGATTAACTCCAGCACTCAGCATTTGCATATCGTCAGCACACGATGCACATTATGACCTGACGCATGCACAATGTCGACTCCCAATAAACTCCAAAGCTTCTTCCTAAGCAACTTCTTAATTCTATTTTCCCAAACTTGTCTCGTGAACAGAAAGAAACTTCACTTTCAAAGCAGTGACTCACAAAATTCCACAGCATGACAAAAGTAGTTTTTTTCATTTTCCTGTCATTGACCGTGAATAGGTCTCTCCCACAAGTTAGAAGTTAAAGCCACGTTAAATGACGCATGTGTCAGTGGTGTAATTATCGATGTTTCACAGTGTCCAGCTGAGGGACACAGCATCTGAGATGCAGTACTTTCCTTAAATATACTGAATAAATGTTAGTGTGGGAACCTTTAATAACTTACTGTATTCCACACAACACTGGTTTAAAGCTCATAAAGGGCAGGGAGCACAAAGGTATTCAGAGCTTTGCTGTTTAATCATATTGACACAAACTCTTCTGAACATTTACTATGTACATGAACTATCCTAGTGTCTCAGAACAACAGACTCAAGAACTCCTCACACCTCACCATGTCTGCATGAGCACACAGTTGGCATCCTGCCTGATCTGCTCCCAAGTGCCCACAACCGAAACTTTCAGTCATTAGTGCTTCTGGCCACCTGCTTCTGTGTCTTTGGGTCGGATACTGGATCAGTGCAGGACACAGATACACCAGGGCTATTTTCATCCTCCATATACTTCATGCAAAGTTTGAATTTCTTCTCTTTTTTTGCACCAGGGATCAAACTCAGAGCCTTGTGCTTTCGATGCAGGTGCTGGAAGCACTGAGCTAAATCCCAGCCCCAGTGTTTGAATTTCTGAGTGCCTCTGACTGCTGGCAATTGATGTTCTGGTTCAGCATGGTGGCTTCTCACTGAGCTCAAGCCAGGGCAGGTGAGGCCCATATCCCGGCAGTATGAAACAGCTAACACTGCACAGGATTCGGGAACATCGGTGCTGCTGTCTTTCCAGTTGGTAAATTCTTCTCTGAACTGCTTTTACATATCATCTCCTGGCCTTTTAAAATGCAAGTGCTGCCCCATGAGAAGAATAATCTGGATGAGACCCTTCCTTCCAGCCCCTCTGCTGGGCACCCATCCTGGGCAGCTGAGCACTGAGGCGGATGCTGCATGCCAACAGCACAGCACGCAGGCTTTGTAGTCCTGTGCTGAAGTCCGTCCACCTGCACCACACTGCCTCGTGCAGGCCCAGAACTTTTCTTCCAGGAAGTAAATGCTGCTGATAGCAATCTCGGCTACTTCGGTCGCTCGGACAGGAACAGCACTAAGGAACAGGAGCTGAACGCTTCATCCAGAAAGGGAAGTTCTGGAAGGGACTGATGTGACAGACTCCAACCTCAGAGTTCCCAGGAAATGCTGAGGTAAAGTATTGCGCACATTCCCAACTGCCAGCAACCTCCAGCCAGTGTGTCCCTTGTCCGCAGAGGCAGGTGCTCAGCCAGGTGAGCGCTGAGGACCATTCTGACAGATTGCTACCCTCAGCCCAGGTCTAAGGTAAGAATGTAACTCCAGGTGGGGATCTTCAGCCTGAAAAGCCAAACTGAAGTAGCCCCCAATCCAAAACCTTGAAAGTGCTGACATGATGGGTACTACATGTGGAAAATGCCATATGTGACCTGCAGGGACAAGGTGCTGCTATGAAAATGCAGGTGGCACTAAAAATATCAGATAAAAGTGGCTTCAGGTTACGTCATGAAACATTATTGAATTTCATGTTTAGATGTGGGTCTCTTCCTCAAGACAGTTCCTTATGTATATGCAAATATTACAAAACGTGAAACAGTCCAGAATCTGAGTACTCTCAGACCAAAGCACCTTGGCGAAGGGGTATGAAGCTTGTAGTAACAGCAGCGAGACCCCAGGGAGGGTTGAGATTCAAGTGTGTCCTTCCTACTTCTTTTTCCTTTGTGCTGTCGGGACTGGCTGTTCACTTCTTTCACTGTGTCTTCACCCAGTCCACACGGGTGATCACTAGGTGCTGGCGGAGTCTGCACACCTTCCAACAGAGGTCAGACTTTCAGAAAGAAGATGCTGTTGTAACAACCTCAGGCCCATTTCCTGCACGATACAACCGCAAGGTAAGTGCACACTTGGGCCACAGTCAGGGTCAGCTCCTGGGGCTCGTGTGCAAAGGCCTCTGAGATAGGCTTTCTCAGAATGGACAGAAACACGCAGTTCTACAGGGTGAGAACTCAGAGTTTGCCCCACCCTGGCTGCTCCTTGAAAGCCCAGCCAAAGGGGCCAACGCCGCCACCCTGAGAGGCTTCTGTGCTGCAACACTGTCACCAGGAGAAACTTTTGTGCACAGTCCTGTCGGGGCGGAGAGAGACTTATCAAGAGACCCTACCCTGACTCCAAGGTGGGAGTCTGGTGAGCACAGCCCTTCCCACAGCAAAAGGGCTCTCGCCACGGCGACCTGCCAGCAGAGAGAGAGCCACCGGGTCTCCGGCAGACAGACGTTGTATCACTGTGAGCTCACGGCACCCCCAAGCAGGAGTGGGTGAGCGTTGTAGTACTTCAAAAGCAAGAAAAGATTTAAACAGCAGCACAGAAATGTCACTAGAAGTGGTTTGCTATGCTCCTTCTGAATGGAGAGGGCATGCGGGTGAAACGGCCCTGGGAGAGCTCTTCCTGTTCAGATTATCTCCAGACTGCCTGAGCCAAATCACGGTGCCCCATCAGGCAGACACTCCCTGCCATGCGGGTGTGTGTGTGTGTGTGTGTGTGTGTGTGTGTGTGTCTGCGTGTGCGTGTGCGTGTGTGTGCGCGTGTGCGCATGTGTCTATCTATCTGTCTGTCTCCAGATGAGCTGGCCACTCTCTGCAGCCCTGCACTGGGCCTGGAGTGTGTCCCTGGACGCTGCCGCACACAGAACTGTGCTGCTCCAACGCTGTTTCCCACTGGCAACTCTGTCACGAGCATCTTCCTCCCTGCCAACCTGAAACCCTGCTGGCTAAACAGGTAACACACTCAGTGGGGGGGAGCAACCAGCTCCCGGGACAGGGAGGCGCTGGGGCGGATGGGGGTGAAGCCCAGGGAGTTTCGGAGCAAAATCAGAGATCCCACGCAGGATGGGAGGGACAGAGGACGAGGCACTGAGTACAGGGGGTCACACACAGCCTGTCGAGGCCACCTGAGGTGGGCGGGCTTCTCACCAGAGTGCGACACAAAGTGCTGCAAGGAGAAGATGCCCAGGGTAAGGCCTCCCAGCCATGCGGGTCTCGAGCCCGTGCTCCTCTTTGGACAGATCTGCCAGAACCTGCAGTTTCTCCCGGGGTCTTCAGGAAGCCAGGCCAAGGCCAAGAGGGCTGCGGCACAGTGTGCGTGCTGGGAGCAGGCCAGCCTCTCCCTCCCCTGGCTGTGCTCACTGTGGTCGGTCACCTAGGGAGTTCTGTGCCCCTTCACTCCTCTCACACCGTCATCAGGGCAGGGCGTGGCAGCTGCCTCTGGCGGCTGTGGACCTCTCAGCCCCACAGCCTACGTGCTGACGGGCAGTGTCAGGCTGCAGAAGGCCCGGAGGGGGTCTGGCCCCTGCAGCAGGAAGCTTCTGCTCTGCACAGCTGCCACAGCTCATGGGCTGGGGGCCCTTAGCTATCTATTGGTCAGTTGGATTTCAAAGGCCTTTAGGAAGTGCGTTTTGTTCAACGGACTCCTGGGAAGTGTAAAACTGTAAAGAAGAATGCAAACAATGCAAACCAAGTTATGAGCATCTGGAAGAGAAAAATGCAGCTGAGTTCTGCACGTGTTGACAGCCTTCCAGCACACGACTGCCAGCACTACAGCTCAGCTCCACGCTGCAGGCCGAGGCCACGTGCAGCTGGCCCCTGGGTGGGGCTGGCCGCAGGCTCTCTTCTGCTCATCCGCAGGGTCGACTCTGTCTCTAACAGGCGCTTTGTCCCTGAAGTCAGGAAGTCAGTGGTAGGATTGTTTCCATTCCTAGGAGCTATGTCAGTGTGTACGTCTTATACAACCAAAGTTCTGGCCGAGCATCGCCAACTCACGAATCTAAAACTGGACTACTCCACTATTTGAAACTCAGTGATACTCATGATACTCAATAGGTCTCAGATATTAGAGCATTTAAGAGTTTGGATTTGGGATATGTAACAGTCTTGCCAGTCTTTCAAAAGCTAAAACAACAACAAAAAATCTATTTCTGGTCACCCTTAATTAGAAGTCCCCTTCCCCATGGCCTCTGCTCCCCTCCTACACCTGTCTCCCTGTGGTCTCTCTGCTCTGTGCTGTGCACTGTCACGGGAGAGCACTTTGCAAACAGCTCCGGATCACGTCATGTGATAAACAGGCAGGGCGAGGTCACGTCTTCCCAACCCTCGAGGATGCAGCAGATGGACGAGTGGGTAACACACACAGCTCGGACACGCTGGGGCGGAGGCAGACACAGACTGTGTTTAGGGAGACGGGGAGAGAGGATGGGGTCTGACTGTTCTTCAGAGACCCAGAGCCAGGCAGAGATTGAACTGTGGCCAGAGGGGTCTTGCGCTTGTGGACTGCAGCTGGCAGGTGCCACACTGTTTAGCTCTGTCAGGCAGGGACAGTCTGCAGGGCCAGGGCTTCACCAGGACCTGGGCAGATCCCTGAGGAGGAGCTGCAGTCCTGAGAGCTCCCCCAGAGTCCCACCAGAGTGGCGCCTCCTCCAGCTTGTTCCTGCTCTGCTGGGCCTGGGCCTGGGCCGTCCAAACTCCTGATGAACACAGGGAAGAGACGTCCCAGGCTCATACTGACACTCAGGGCAGCAAGGGGCAGAGGCAGGAGGAGAGGCAGCCCGGGAAAGCTCATGTGAGTGGAAGGAACAGCGATCCTCAGACAACAACCCCATGCCCTCAGCCCCGCTCCCTGAGAAAAGATTTCTTTCTCAGGCTCCCAGGTGGGTGACAAGCAGCAATAGTGGGTCTGACGAGAACTTCACAGTGTAAGATCTTTAGGAAAATAGTGACAACAAGGATTTGAGCCACTCTGCCATTTAGCCACACTTAAAGGACTTGCAGAACTTTAAAGGTTTTGATCAAGAAGAAAAGCCACTGATTTGAGAATACTTTCAATATTTAAAAGCATTTAGCAGCTATGATTTAAGATCTGATAAAGTGAGCTTTCTGAATGACATGAAAAGTCATCTTGGTGTTAAGAGCAAATTCAGATTTCCTGATAAAGCCCAGTCTTCTATCAACTGCGACCTTTTGGGGCGACAAGATGTCCATGACACACCTCATGAAGAAAGAAGCGTCACAAAGCACACAGGGCGTCCTTTCCCTTTCCTAGCAGGCAGGTGAGCAGGGAGGCAGGCAGTGTGGTCTGACGGCAGAGCCCAAGTGACAGTCATCAGACAGCTGTGGCATTCAGGCGTGGGGCAAATACTAGACCATTTCACTTTGGTCTTATTTTTCTGCTATGACTGAAAAAGTTGAAACACATGTATTGCTTTACAAAGACAAGAGAGCTTTCAAGGCTATCATTTAACCACAGTGATTCCACAGGTATCGTGTGGACTTTCTGATATAACGGTACTTCTCAAATCATAACTACTGCTTTTTAAAAATAGAAATTCTCCGGCTTGGTATAGCTCAGTGGTAGCGTGTATGCTTAGCAGGGAGAAGAAGAAGGGAGAAGGAGGGATTTCTGGTTATTCTCTGGGGTGACGTTTCACTGTAAGGAGGTCAGTATCTGTATATCTACAAATCCCCATAGGTGATTCTGACTTGGAAGAAAGTTTGGTAATAAGTGAGTCCAAGATAATGGGTGCTATGGTGGGTACATGTTTTAGTTACTTTTCTCACTGTTGAGACAAAATACCTGACACCCAAAATTAAAGGAGGAAAGATTTCTTTAGCTCTCAGTTTACAGAGGTTTCAATTCGCAGTGAGGCGGGTCCAAGGCAGTGTGCAGAGCAGACAGGTCGCCCATGGCAAGGCAGAAGGCAGCAGGCAACATGCCACGAGCTACCGAATCTTCTTTTCCCTTTATACGGTATCCAGTCTGCCTGCCCTTCGGGTGGGTGGCACTCACACCCAGGTGGGGGCTCTTAGTCCTGCCCAGAGTTATGTGAAGCCAACCAGCGGATTTAGCAATCACACACAGCCTGGATCCCAGCATCACACACACCAGTTCAGCTGTCCTTGAAAGGGCCTCATTCATGACCACAAAAGGCCTCGAGGTGACATCGAGGCACAAATCCTACAGCACACCTGTTATGGTTTAGATACAAAATGTCCCCCAATGTCTCATGTATTTGCAAAGTGACTGGGTGATGAGGTGCTATGCTTGTCAATGGAGTAGTCCAACAGGGAGGAGTTCACTGCGGAATGTGCTGCGGGGTGGGGCCCGGGCGCAGGTCATCACAGGAGGTGTACCCTGGAAGGGTTCCTTCTTGTTCCCTCCTCCTTCTGCTTGTTGGGGGTCATGGGGGTGACCATGCCATTTCTGCCTTGGGGCCCACCAACTTCAGACTGACACACTGGAGCTGTTAATCAGGTAAGCCGTGAATATCAGAGGTTTCGTCCCAGTGACGGGAAAGCTGACAACACCTCATGCTATGCTAGACTTTGGCTAAATGTCCTCCGAGGGTCCCAGTGCTGAAGGCTAGAAGGCCCAGCCTGTGGAGCAAACTTCGGAGGCCAGTGCTATGGACTCCAAGGGGCTGGGGGTGTGGCCCTGAAGGGGACAGTGTGACCCCAGCCCCTCCCTTTTCTTTTGGCTTCTAGCCACTGTGAGCCTTGCAGCTGGCTCTGCCTCGGACCCGTGTGCTGTACCAACTCACCGTGGGCCAAGCAGCAGGACAGCGGGCCGTGCACTGAGACCCCTGCAGCTGCGAGTGAGAGCAAAGCTTTCCTCCACCTCTGTGATTCCCTCAGGGAGTGCGTCACAGCGACGGGTGGTCACGAACACGCACTAACTCAGACATACTGAAAATGCAGTAAAGAGTAGCTGAGGAATTTCTTGACTTTTAAAATAAATGAGACACACATGAATGTGTAATATATTCAGCTACTATATTTACACCCTGTTCAATTCTGCTCCACAGAGAATTAGGAGATGCTCCCAAGAGGGCATCCTCTCATGATGCAATAACAGTTCGGGGGAAAGAGGGGAAAGCAGAGTGAGAACCGAACGTATCAAAGACAGCGCCAAGGTGAGCCGGTGGCCCAGGAAACGGTAGCCCCAAATGAATGCTATGCATTCTCATCTGAAAACGGAACCGAGCCCTGTGAGGGAACAGGCTCCCTGTGCGTCACAGTGTTTCCTTTTAAGAAGTATTAAAAATCCGAATTGTTCAAGATGCCTAGCAGTAAAGACTGTGAACCCAGGTACAACCAGATGCAGGAATACTTTCTCTCTGAGTCTCTCACTATGTCTGATTTCAGGAGCATCCTGGGAAATTGTGAGCATATTTTGCAATTCAACATTTCCAACTGGCACAGCGGCAGAGAGCCCCAGTGGCAGAGGTGGAGATGTGGCTGCCCACGGTGGCACCTGCCTGGCACTCTGTCATGAGCTGCCTCCTGGCATCCAGCTCAGCCTCAGGGCTTCTCACTGCCCTAGGTAGAGGCCAGGAGCCCCTCTGCATTTCACAGCTGCTCTATCTGTCTGCTCCAATTCCTAACTTGACCTCTCGGCCCTTCAAAGAGCCCAGAGTCACCTTGGCCTCTAGGAAATGCCAGGGGTCCTTGGCCTGCTCTTGGCAGACTGCGCTCATTTAACCAGCATGAATCAAAAGAAAGATGACTGTGCTGCATGTGGGGACGACCAAATCTCTCGGACTCACTTCCTCCTCCTTGGGCACTGATCACTGAGCAAAATTTTGGATGTAACTTTCAAATTTCCAGAAAGATTAGTTTATTTTGTTCACTGCTATATGTGTGATGTCTGAGGGATGTCTGACAGGTAGCGCTAAGGACCTCGGCCGCTGGGTGCTTGTGTAACAATTTCAACCCAGCTGTTTACTGTGAGTGTGTCCCTAAAGTTTGCGTTGCAGAAACTTAAGCTCCAATACACAGTGCTGAGAGCATGGACCTCACAAAGACAGTGAGGAAGGGACTGACGCCTTGAGCCCAGGAGGGGATTAGGTACTGTGGCCACTTCTGTGCAGCTCTCACAGAAGAATGAAGATTCCCACCTCCTGTCCAGTGAGTTCTTTCAACGTCAGGGGCCTTACCAAAAGCCTCTCTCATGTCAGAACTGTAAGAAATCTCAGTTCTTGGAAATCTCAGGTACTTTGTTACAGCAGCACAAAACAGACTAAGATACTTTAGTGTGTCAAATGGCTGAAAGCTTAATTTTAGAGTAAACTTTGTGACAAACAGCTGCATCTCAGCCCATCACCAGATCAGAGGCTCGCCAAGCTCTCCTGTTTCTGCCCAGCCTTCTGCCTTTTGTCCTCCAGTGCTGCCTGCCCACGTCCCAGAACAGAGCTCAGTGAACACCTGGGAAGCTGGATCTCTGAGTCATTCTTCTAAGGGCTGCTAAATTTAACTGGTCTGAAGTTATTATTTTGTCAGCAGGTTATCAAAATTGAGTCAAATGAATAAACAAAGAGACAAAGAAAACTTTGTAGAGTTAAAGAAGTTCCTTATATGATCAGTATGATGATGGGCTGAGAAAGTACACACTGAGGGCCCAAGAACTACTTCTCATACTTTTTAACAAGGAGAAAGTTTAAATCATTCAGCTTGTTTCAAAGGTATCAGGATTTGCATGAATAATAAGAAAATATATCCTCTCAGAAGTGAGATTGAGGGAAAAATATAAAGATAAGTAAAGAATATTTGGGAAATAAGTGCATATAAAAACAGGGTAGGTTAAAAAAAAAAATAAGTGTGTCATAGTATGGATCTGGAATGGTCCTGAAGATCTGTGTGGTAAGGGTTGGTCCACAGCCCATGGTGCCATTGGGGGATGAAAGAACCTTCAGGGGGTGTGGCACAGTGGGAGGAAGTGAGGTCATGGGAGGTGTGGCCTAGACCTCTGCCTTTCCTTTATGTTTCTCTGCTTCACCTTCAGGAAGTGTGGCCTAGTGGGAGGAAGTGAGGTCATGGGAGGTGTGGCCTAGACCTCTGCCTTTCCTCTATGTCTCTCTGCTTACTGGCCTCCATGATGTGACCAGGGCTCCTGTGCTCTGTACTCCTGCCATGATGGATTGTGGCTACAGGCCCTAGGCCACGAGGTCGTGACCATGCACAAAAAGGTCTGAATCTGCAAGCTGAAATCAATCTTTTTCCTTATAAAGTTGATTAGGTAAAAAAGATGGAAAGGAAAGATGCATTTCTATTCATCTGACCCACAAATAATTAGTGCTAAAAGTGTGGGCAGGGCTTTGAAGACACAGTGAAGGACATGACTGATCATGTCTGTCTGAGGGGAGAGGACGGGTGGAGAACAACAGCCTGTGTTCAGGAGTGAAATGGATTTACTTCTGGAAGGTGACTGGCCTTGACCTTTTCTCCCTGACTAGGTGCTGTGCTGGTCAAAGCAGAACCCAGAATGAGTACCTACGGGGTATCCTGCAGTAACTTCCGTGTGACCCTTGCCTCACCCTTCCTCCATCAACAGTCATTTGCACTTTCAGAAGGCATCACGATAACCACCCTGTTGCTGATGACGGGTGCTTTCCTTTCCCTTTAATCAGGACAGATCTGGGGGTAAACAAAGGATAGAGAACAGCGTTCTCTATAAGGGGAGGACTGAATCCTAGGGAAATACACTTTCTCACATAAATAAAATCACATGGCTGCGTTGATATTGCATGAATAATTACGGGAATTAGGAAAGGGACTTCAGAAGTTGTAGACCTAACTCCCAGCCTCGAGGCTCTCACGGAAGATAGAGGCTTGTTCGACCTATTTTTAGAGACTGCAATAGACTGAGACACAAGCTCCCTTGTTTGCTCCCCAAATGAACTACTTTATGTCTGACTGTATGCTCTTTCTCTGTCTTTATTATACTGTCATACAATACGCAATTCATTAGTTGCTCAAAATATAGATGAATTTCCCTCAGGAAACTCTTAACAATATAAGCTCATAAATTTTCAAACTTCCCAATTTGACCCTGGATGGACTAAATCTTTAATTTTTAATACTCTGTGAGTACTGCTTGCCTTAATTAACATGTGAAGCCTTTAACACTTAAAATGCTGCTTCCTGTGCATCGTCACATGAAGATGCAGCGTGCCTGTCCTTTGTCTTCCGTGTTCCTGCAGTGGGAAGTGGGGCTGCCACGGACAGACGGTGCGTCCTTCAGGTCCTTTCTGTCTTCAGTGAGGAAACCCCACTCTGGGCCCGTGAGTGTCTTCACGCCGAGGCACGCATGGTGCCCAGTAGAGGTCCCTGCAAGTCTAATTCCAGACTGCACAACCCATCAAATTACTGGGGAGATTCCCACTGGACTCAGCAGGCTGAGCCAGGCCACCCCTTCTGTAAGCGGGTACGAGCCGGTCACATTTCGTGGGTGCTGAGCACTCAAGTGCTCAGAGGTGAAGACCTTAAAGCAAGAACGTTAGAAAGTGTCGGACTGAAGTCCAGTGCGAGTGCTGAGAGTTGGAAGTGGGTCTTCAGGGGCTGCTCGTGTGATTACACGATAGCACTGGCATATTTAAAAGAGCACATCTTGGAAACAAACAAAAATACAAAATAATTACACGTGACAGCGCCTGTAGGAACTGAAGTCTCCCTTTTTCTTTTTGCTAAAACTTCCACTGTACAGCTGCAGCACAGTGCTTATTAGCTCAGTGAGACAGGTTACTCTGAACACACAGACATCCCTTCCTTACACTGGATACTACAGGTCAGTGAAGAAACTGAATTGTAATATTACAAATTAATTTTCTTGACTGTGGTATCACGGCCGTAATTAGCAGCAGATCCTTCTGCTCTATTTGCATGTGCTGAATTTTCTTTAATTACTCTGCAGTGTAATTATGAAGCTTCATGTAGAGAACGCACAAAAGCCAGTGAGGCAGAAAGCAGAAGATGCAGCTTCCATTGCCTGGGCTCACGGCTGGAGTCCGGGGTAAACCGCGGAAAAGGCCGTGTGCGGAGGCAGTGGTGCGGAGATGGCGTCACCTCCAAGCACTGGATCCCGCGGCCGTGCTGAGGGAAGGGATAGCCAGCTTGCTAGTTCCGACGGGGGCACGCGCCTGGCTTTTTCTCCAAAGCACAGAGACTGTCAGAGAAACAAATGTGTGGTCCATGTTGCAATTAATTTGATTCTTGTTCTTCTAAGGCTCTACTTGTAGATTTAATTAAAGCTTTCACATACTGGGCACATTCAGGAAGGACGTGAATTTAATGGCTTTTTTGAATGAAAGCAGCAGTGGACGCGATGACTCACGCGGTAACAGGCAATCATAAGGCAACGATATTTTAAAAAAGAAAGTATGTCCCTCCTCACTCAGGTGGCCAGTCATTTTTATTTTAATAAGAGAAAGCAAATTGCACTTACCCATGCACTCCTCCTCCCTCTCCCACTGAGCTGAGGTTCTGGGTGAAATACCCCTCTCCGCTCTGACATACTCTGCTAATACTATTTGGCTGCTAAGTTGTTTTATCAAATTAACTGTAATTCTTAGGCTGTGAGGCCTCCAACCCATCTATCCTCGCTCTGTTCTTTCAGATTTACTTATAAAATCATACCTCATCTTGTTTTATAAATAAACTGATATCTCTTGTCCAAAATGAGTGCTTCTTTGACTTGGCCTGTTTACTGGCTCGTGCACTAATAAGGAAACGAAGAAGCTGGGGGAGGAGTCTGCTTGCTTCAGGTGTCGTGGAATACTGTGAAAATGATGATTTCTATAATTCTCCAACAGCACACGTGCGGCATCATCACTTGGGCATTTTGTATGTACACATTTCAGTGTAGGTGCCATCTCTCCCACAGCATTTTCCTGATTCTTTTATCTGAGAGCAGCTCTCCTCTCTGACTGGCAGAGCCTTTATCCTGTGTCCTGCACTGTCCATCCTGTCTGTGTGGACACGGCACATTCCCCACCACCCTATAGGCCTGTGGGTCATGCCGACATTTGTTGTCAGCGCAGAGCTTTGTGTCTTGAAGGCGTAGGCACTGCACATATTCTCTGAATGTGTTCACGTTTCTCTTTCACCCCTACTCTTAACTTGACCATGGTCCTTGATTAAGCAGGAAGAAGTTGTAAATATGTCACAGATTAAGAAAGGTGTCTCATGTGTGCCCACGGTAAGCGTGTCTTATGAAGTGGTGATATCAGGGCCATAGAACTGTGTTCCTCTGAAACTTCACCTTCTGCTTCAGCTAGTTCTCCTGATGTGGGCACACGTGTCTGGGAGCGGCCAGCAGCCTGGATTAGAGCCTTTCTCAGTCGGCCCTTCCTCTGGGCTGGAATGGCTGCACTGACTCCACCCGCTGGGCCACCATCCTGCGGAACTCGTGGGCCTGACCCCAGCCTCCCATTAAGAGCCGCTGTGCCTGGAGATGTGACTAAGACTGTCCTTCCCAGAGCATCCCGGGGGTCTGAGGCAGAGGGGCTTGGGGTGATGTACTTCTGTGTCTCAGCACCCATGACTTCCCCACGCACTGAGGACCTGCTCCTGATGGGCTATGAATGACAACAGGAGCACGAAGCAGAGCTATAACCATCTACACTTTAAATGAGTCCCCGCACAGCAGAGAAGGTCAGCCTTGAATGTCATGGGGAAAGTCAGGTTTATTTGTATCACTTGTCGTCTTTCATCTCTCCTATGAATCTGAGTGACAAGAGGGTAAATATCTGAAATACATATCGATCGAGCCTTTGTTTGTAAGTCCATGTTTCTCCTTGAAGGCTGTGGAACAATGTGCGTCTGTGACGCCCTCTGATGTTAAATCCTTGGTGCTCAAGAGGCAGGAGCAGAGGGCAAGCCCAGATGTGCCGGAAGTCGCAACTCAGGGGCTCCACGTTTTGCTTCCATGGTATACAACTCCGTGTAGCACTTTCCCCGGTTAGTCGAAGGCTTCCCATCTGAGGGGCTGGAGCACATCTCAGGGAAATAAATCGAGTAATCGATCAAGAGGTTTTTCTCAGTGCCATCTGCTCTAACTTGTTTTCTGTGATAAAGCTCAGTGAGGAATATGAGAATCCTGTGAGAACCTCACTCCGGAGAGACTGTGAATCTCCCAGACCAGTCCTGATGCCATTCATCCTGTGCTGTTGTGGGAAGTGGGAATACAGCAAGAACTCACCTGGCAGGACTGCAGGAACATTTGGAAGATGAACACTGCTCTGCAAGAGCAGTGCAGAGAAACTGTCCCCATTTCCTGCCTCCCAGTGCAGTGCATTTTCCAGGTAGTTGCAGCAGCCTGGGCTAGCCTGGCCGCTCATTTCAAAGGGGCGCAGGCAGCACAGCCAGGGCCGGCCAGTTGCCTATTCCCTACGGGCTCTGATTCTCTTTACCGAAGCCCCAGGCTGCTCCCGGCTCACAAAGGTCCTAGCTGTTTACCAAACAAACACCTTTTCCTCATTTCTCATAGTCCCATATCCACGACAGACCAGTGGCATCTGGTTCAATATTTCATTAAATCTTCCTGAAAACTAACAGTTCAATCTATTACAAAACTACAGTCCCTGAGTCACATAAATTACCTCACGGCCTGCAGCTGCAGCAGCCGTCCGGCCTATTTGCTCGGAGATGTTTAGAGCTGCAGAGCTTTTTCCCATTATGGATGCCAGAAGCATAATCCTTAAGGTCTCTCACAGTACAAACCTTGAAGTTTAAAAAAAAAAAAAGCTCCTTAGCAAGAAAAGGTTACTTAGGCCTACGATGAATGAGTCCTGTATTCTGCCTTAATTACCTACGAACTGAGCTTGGTCCCTGGTGGAAGTGTTTCTGTCTGGCCACTCCTCTTGATTAAGCATCTTCCAGCCCTCTTTGGGCCTCAGCAAATGATGGAAAAGCATTTTTTCAGGGGCTGTGGAGGGCTGTGCTGGGCGTGAAGGCACAGCTCATTTACTTCTGCTGCAGGGCAGCAGCATGTTATGCACAGAAGTCAGAATGGTGGGACAGCTTCATTTTGAATTGGTGCTGCCCATCAGCGGGCTGCCCACTCACTGTCCAATAAGGTTGTCCCTGCACACGCTGGAGAAGCTGGGCGCTTTGGGTGCCCCCTGAAGCAGCAGGAAGCTGTGGTCTCGCCTCTTTGTACTCCATTAGGGTAGTAATGCCAGGGCCTGGGAAGCTTACAGTGCCGGATGGCATGGGCATCAATGGCTCAGGGATCTCCCTGTAATTTGTTCTTTTCATGAGTTTCTCGGCTTCCTTCAGGCTGTGGGTTGAGACTTTTATCTGTAACAATTACTGAAAGGTCTGCAAACCTTTGCATATTACTACTAAGAGCTCCAAACCAACTAGAGGCCCAAGAGGGCCCGAATACTCGCCATAATTCGTGGGTTTGAGTGAATGCAACCCTATGTCTGCTGCACAGAGAACAACAAATAAAACTCTAATAATAAGAAATGCTCAGTACTCTCAAACTGACTGTTCGATGCTCTGAGGGAGCACACTGCTGGGCGGCGGGTGGCATAGTGGGCAGACCCAGTGTCTATCACTCGGGACTTTTCCAGGACGGGCACTTTGTCCAGGCCTCTGGGACAGGAGAAGACCTCCTGCTCAGCAGAGCACAAAGTGATGGTGACATAGTCTCAAGTGGCGTTGTGATACAATTGGTGTACCTCACATCAAACGGTCGAAGACTCCCGGAATCCCACGCATGCGATCTGTGCGGAACTGTGGATAGGGTTGGTAACTGTGGGTCCCTCCTCCCTGGGAAGCACCTAACTTATCTGCTCTGTGAGCTTCTTTCCTCATCTACAAAATGAAGAGGTTAGGGGAAGATGGACCGCAAGTCATACAGATCTTGGTATTCTATGCACTTTTTAGTCTAAACAATTTGGTGCTTCAAATGCATTCCAAACGGCGAGAAGGAAAAGGAATACTTGACAGTAAAGTGTGGCTCCAAATGCCTCACTCCGCTCTTTCAGAATTAAGTACTCGCTGGAAAAAAATGAACCTAACTTTTTTTTTAGGTTTTTTGAGACAGGGTCTCACTTTGTGGCTCAGGCTGGCCCTGAGCTCAGCCTCCAACTCACATCACAGCAGTCCTCCTGCCTCTGCCTCCCGAGTGCTGGGATCACAGGCATGAGCCACCACACCCGGCACTGTGGTATGTGGTACTGGTTGCTGCTGGGCATGAGTCTCCACACCCAGTATGGTATGTGGTTACCGGGGATCGAACCCGGGTCCCTGCGCTTGCAAGACAGGCGCCGGAACCACTGAGCTAACTCCCCGGCCCCGAACCTAACATTTTTTAAAATTATGTTTTAGGCCACTAGTATCCATTGAGCACATCTGAATATATATGCTTGGCACACAAAGGGACATCAGAATCAGTCTAGGTGATGGCTGCATATGAACAAAGCTACATGTAAACACGCAAAGTTCTTGCCTTGGGTGGTGTTCTCCCAGTTCTGTGAATTACATGGAATCACGTGACTATGATTAAGCAGTTCAGCTTCTTCTTCCTGGTTGACGGTGCTCTGAAAAAAGCTGCCCGAGGCCTACGTTACAGAGTGTTCAGGAAAAGTGCTGGGCAACGAGAGTGACCATGAGCACAGCTGTTACCTTTTCCTTCTTCCTCCCCGCCCCTGAAAAGAGGTCTTTGACTTGCTAATTTGCTGAGGGATTTTCTGCCCGATTCAGCATTTTTGATGATACAGTGTTCGGGGCTGCCTTGCCTAATGAGTCTGTGACATACTGAACACATTTTCTGAGGGGAAGTGAGAAAAGGGACACAAAGCAAGTGGAAAGAACACTCGTGTCTCTTCCTGTTCGTGCTCAGTTGGTGTCTTTCACTGTGACACATCAGAGACATTTATTCTTTTTGTCTCCATTTCCGTACACACACTCACAACAATTCTTTACCTAAGGAAACTCTCCTACTAGGGCCGACCTGATATTTATGGAGAAATTTAATTCTAAAGTCAAACAGGAAGGCGATATATTTAAATTAACTTCCTCCAGCAAGTCTGGGCAGAGCGTCTGTGTATGACATTCCAGTGCGTCTGGTGATGGGTGCGCGTCCTCTTCCCAGGCCCCAGGGACAGGCCTTCCGCGCTGTGCACGGGGCGTGTGTCGCGGTGCTTTAGCCTTACATGGCCGCGGCGGTTGCTGCACGCATGTGCACTGGTTAACTCAGCTCAGGAGTCAGCGAGACGGCTGGGTAGTCAGTCCGTGGACTTGCTTTGTTCCCCACAATTCAGCACTGTTCCTCTGTTGAAATGATTTGTGATTGTCTATTGTTTTAACTACATCTTTTCTATCCTCCACTGACATAAATAATTGAGTGTTGATTCTACTTATAAAGGAAACTTCAGAAAATAGTTATTCTAAGAAAAATGAATATGGGACTGACATTATTTTTCTCCCTGATGAAGAAACCGTCTGCAAATTACCAGACTTAGCATGATCACCAGTGAATGGGAGAAACATCGAGAGCCGGAGCACTGTGGGCACTGAACACTGCCTGTGCATTTATTTTTGCTAATTCAATTGCATATATCCACATTAATACTTCAAAGTATATTTTCTAGGAACTACAAAAGATGTTATACAGACCTTACTTAGTCTTGGCTGTAACGTGGCCTGGGGCTACAAGGCTCAATGTGAAAATCAAATGGTCTGGCATAAAAGGAAGATTAGCTGTGATCAGTATGAAAATATATCTTTGTCAAATTTATTTAAAAATATTTACTAGGATATACCTGTCAAATTAACACCCATACTATACGACACTGTTGAAAGATATGACAAAAAGTATACTAATGTCAGGAAATATTTTTAACTGAGTGCTAGAAATACACTGTTTTTCACAGAGTTGAGAAGCAGATATGATGCTAAAGAACATACTGAGAAGCAGAAAGAAGAGCGCTGAGAGTCCCTGTTCTAGCCCAGGCAAAGTGGGAGCCCCTGTGAAGCTCAGAATGTGCTGTCTTCCTACATCACCAGGAAGGATGTTAGTGTCAGTTGTGACATTCTATCCCTGGGGTCAGAACCCTAGTGCTGCTGGGCCACATCCATCTGGCCTGGCTTTCTTTCCATACGATCAAAGGACATGCCCACTCTGCCAGGCTCGTAACACAGGCCCTCAGCCCCCATCAGGAGCCAGCGTCTGCCTTGCTACAGGCCGATCATGCACAGGCATCTCTTCACTCATCTCTGGACCACAAAGTCTACCCTCAAAGGTGAGTGCTCCTCTGCAACACAGGCTACTTCTCCCCTCAGTCCTGACCGGCACCTGGCCGGGACAGGAACACAGCTGGGCAGCCAGTCCCAGCCTCCTGATCACCCAGGAAGCTGGGACGACAGGGGGATGTGGGAAGTGCCAGGCCTGGCTCCCTGGACAGTGCCGTATGCACACAGCAAGCACAGGCCTAATCCTGCGGGAGACTGGGAAGCAGGATTTGGAGGCTCTAGGATTTTCAGGAACTTACGAATTGGTGGGGCAAGCGTAGGAGAGGCTGCAGGGTCAATGTGGGATGTCCCTGAATCTCATGGGGCTCACAAACTATGCATCTAAAAAGAGACAGGGCCTGGACACTCCGGCTGGCTGTGATCCTATTCCTGTCCCTCGGGACACATTTCCAGCCTACTCAGATGCTTCTTGCAGAGATCACGGTGCCCCAGTCTGTGATCGGATCCAGGTGAGCGGCCACCTGGATCTGGGGCCAGTTCTGCTCTTTCTCCAAATGCACAGGCAGGGAGCACGGGACACTGCACACTGTGCAGGCTCTGGGACTTTCCAGGGGTTTCTTTCCAGCTCCCTGAGTAGAAATCACGTTTGTCTTTTTCTCCATCTATTCCACTCCAACAAAGAAGCATACTGACTTAGAAGGCTCTGGAGATGGGCCTCTGGGCTCTACCCTTGCTTCTGCCACTGGTGTCCACGCTACTGGTCCTTTCTTGGCTCCCTTGGAGTTCATGCAGGGTGTGTGTCACCGTTGTCACCAGGCTACCTGTGAAAGTACTCATCAAAACCCTGCAACATTTCCACACAAGAGACAGGCGCTAGTGGTTCGTGCCCGGGAGCCACTGCCATCGCCTCCGTCACCCCCACTCAGTAGAGTCTAGTACAAAGACAAGGCTTAGGGAGTCTCTGTGTTCCCAGACACTGCTGGCAATTTATGTTATGTAAGGTAACCTTGTTTCTATCAATGCACTTATTTATGTAAGGTCCTAGTCAGCTCTCCTGTTAATGGGCTTGCTGGGGAGAAGGACAGGCTCTGTAAGAAGGTCCTGACATGTGTCATACATGGTCTATAGAAAGGGGACATTCCATCATGGGGCACCATCTTCCGTTATGGGAAGGAAGCTGCAATCCAGAGAAAGGCCTTTCTCAGCCAGCTGAGAACGGGAAGGAGGACCCTGACCTGTGGGCTGTGGTGAAGCCTGGCATTAAGTGACTACGCGGCACGTGCAAGGCCAGGTTCTGTCCCCAGCACCCACCTGCTGTGCACACGGGACAAAAAGGCAGGTCGGGGTGAGGTCAGCCTCTTTTTGGAGCTGGGGAAGGACCTCCGGCAGGCTGTACTCTGAGAGGTTCTTTAAGGAAGGCCCTGCAGGGTTACCCACTCACGCCACACACAGCACACCTATGAGGCCTCCACTGAATC
This sequence comes from Petromus typicus, assembly GCA_004026965.1. NCBI lineage: Eukaryota > Metazoa > Chordata > Mammalia > Rodentia > Petromuridae > Petromus > Petromus typicus. The sequence goes on from PVIR01000427.1 coordinate 42,526, forward strand.
CAGAAGTGAGAGAGGTGAAGACTCAGCTGTGCACCTGCCCTCCGAGTTTCCAGTCAGCTGACAGGTCTTACGAAGGAAACACGGGAACAAGGACTAGAGGTCAAGTCAGAAACCACGGCGGAAGCTTCCATCGACTTGGGGGAGCCACGATCCGACACTGAGGCTGAATTTATTTCCTCTCTCTACCAAACCCGTAAGGCTGGGGTCTGCACAGAGAGCCCCAGGGAGCTTCCAAAGTGTGCGCACATTCATATTGTGCTGTGGGAGATCTGCGCCACTGCCATCACCAGTAAAAAAGCTAAACAGCTGACCTCTGTGGAAGCCACTGGCCTACTGCGACCTACATTTTAGTCCCTGGAGTCAGAAGATAACATGGTATAACCTACCATCTCTGCCCCTGAGACTGCAAGTCAGGCCCCAGCACCTGGAATGGCACACAGGGCTCAGGCTGGCACAGGCTGGGAGCCACCTGCCTGGGTTCAAGGAAGGAAGTCCCACTCAGCCTGGATTCTTTCCTGCAGGGAGATCGCGAGGTGCATGCTTGCTGTGGGCTCGGGTCAGCCTGCAGCCACCACACACGTGCATCTTGCTGTCCGCAGAGCCATGGAAACTCTGAGCCAGGCCACATCTCACCATGCATGCAGCACCCCCGGACTACAGACCAGTACATGCCAGAGGCTGCTCGCCGACTGGAATGGCCAGGGCAGTGCCGAGAGGTCAGAACCTGTGTAAGTGTCTTCCTTCTCCCAGGACTGACACATTTCCCGGGTGAGATGCAGATGGCTTACATTTTATCACTTTCACCATTTTCAGGTGTACGGTTCTGTGATACCGAGTCTTTTCTAACGACGACATCACCACTGCTTACCTCTGGGGTTTTCCATCCTCCAAACTGAGACTCTGTCTCCCTTAAAGAAACTTATTTCCCCCACTCCAGCCCCTGTTAGCCCCAGCCTGCTTTCAGCCCCTGCATCTGACCCCTGTAGAGAACCTGAAGTGGAATCGCACAGTCTTTGTGGGTTTGTGGCTGGTTCATTTCAGTCACCATGATGTCAAGGAGCACCGTGTTATAGTTGGGTCACCCCACCACCCCCCGGTTGGACTAGGGCTCGATGCTCTTCACTGGTGTGTACACACCTTACTTCACTTATCCCTCATCTGCCCAAGGACACCTTGGCTGTGTCTATCTTTGGCTATTTGAATAATGCTGCCATGAACACAGCAGTGTAAATCACTCCTGAGACCCTGTTTTTAGTTCTTTTGGACTTTACTTAGTTAAAATCCATAGGGCTGTGTGACTGGGCCCCAGGGTAGTATCTTTTTCATTGCATGTATACCTCAAGAAAGAGCCACATGTTGTTAGAGAAATACGTTTAACCGCTTACATTTTCCAAATCACAAATCTAAGAGACTTCCGGGTTAACAGCCTCGTCCGGTCATGATAATAAGCTGCAGTGTAGAATTCTGAACTGTATTTTAATTTGTTTTTCCATACTCTGCTTGGTTTCTCTCTCAATTTATGGGTTTTTCATTTGGGCTATTTCATTTACCTTAGCTTAATGTGATTTGTTATTTATTCAGAGCTGCAGTCAGACGGTTTTAAGTTCTTCACGTATTATCACTAAATTACCAGTGCAACATCTGAAAGAGAAATGATTGCCGAGTGCCCTTGAGTTAACTAAAAATGCTAAAGCTAATGCAGTGGTCAGGGTGGTAATTAAAGATGTTTTTGAGAACTCAAAATTGTATAAATCTTAGAACACATGGTATTTAGTGAGTGGTGAGCGGAGTCCTTTATATCTCCTGTTTGGAAAGGGCCTGAGAAGCGCTGGACGGAGCTGCCTGGGCAGGTCAGTGGATAATTGTGGCCTCTGGAACAGTGAGCTCCTAAATGTGCCCGTTAATCACCTGCCCTTTTCTCCGGTCCCTGTCTCCCTCCACCCAGGGAATAATCCTGCTCAGATACTTGCAACTTCGGCCAACTCCAGTGTTCCTGTTGTGCTGAGGGCGAGAACCAGTCACTTGTGCTTCTCCAGGAAAACACTGCCTGCCCTTGGCCAGCTTCCTCCGGGTCATCACTAGCGCCAGGCAGATGGCTGCAGAGTGTGGGACAGGCAGACTGATGACAGGGCGACAGGGCTGTACCCCACCCCTGACAAGCTGGGGGCTGACCAGTGTGCTGCTTCCTGAAGGGACATGCGGCCAGTGGCCTTCAGTCTAGACTGGGGCAGGATTCACAGCCTCAAAGCAGTACCTTGGTGTACTGTGTGACAAAAACAGCAGAGACTCTGGATCTCACAGAGGAGGTTTAGGACAGAGAAGTTGTCTGGGAATCCCTGGGCTCAGTCACTGTGTCCAGACACCTGCAAGCAGTAAGGAATGCAAGTTCCGCTGACACTGACGCTTAGCCTGTCTAATGCAGGCCCGAGCAACAGTGGTATGAGGCTGACTCTTATGAGGCCACGGGGCACAGCAGGCAGCCTTCAAAGGTGCTGGGTTGGCCGAGGGAGTCTGGTTTGGGGTGCTGAGTACATGGACTTGAGTGATGGCTGTAAGATCTGCTTCAGCCAAAGAAGCTAGGACCAAGCCAGGTTGTGGGTTGGACACTAGGTAGCTCGGAGAGCTCAGGGCCCTGAAGACTGGTTAAAATTTGTATGGGGTTGGACTGAAGGGTACTGGCTACACAGTGGTCCCTTGTTATGCAAAGGGGATTGTTTCTAGGAGCCCCTGTGGAGGCTGAAGTCCAGGGGTCATCTAATCCCTTCTGTAAGATGCTGCCTGTGTGAGATGACTTACAGTATGTGTTGTGGTGTGAATGTTGCGTGGGTAGCTATAGTACTTCACCATTTAGGGAATGCTGACAAGAAAACAGTATACATATGCAGTACAGGTGCAATGATTTTTTAGAATATTTTGAAGCCATAGTTGGTTGAATCCGAGATTCAGAATTTGCAGATACGGAGGGGCAATTGTATGGGGCAACACATCACTGCTTTACTCTTAGATGATATCAACATGATAAATATTACTCATTTTCAAAGCCAGCAGCAAAGAGAATGAGGAGGAATCAACAGGCAGGTGCAGCAGGAGCCTGGCACTCACAGAACTCAGGTCCCGGCCTCCTTCCTAGGGGTGGGATGAGGCCGAAGGCAGCCCCCAGGCCCTCAGGGTCAGACTGATCTGGGAGGGAGGGAGACCTCACAGGGTGGGTGGAGCTGACTGCCCTCCCAGAACCGTACGTGGAGGAGGGCATGGCCAGGTGCACGCCACGACTCTCTCCTATTCCCGGTCTCTTTTCAAAGACCAGAAAGATGATGCACATGGACAGGATTTCAGAATCTTAGTCTCTGGGGAAAGTGCTGCAACAGAGACACCACCTGAGGCTCAAGAATCCGCAGGCATCCTGGCCTGGATGGAAGAGACGCAGGCATCAAGGGCAAGTCCCGCGCAGGCGCAGACTGAGCTTGCTCACGCAGGGGGCAGATGACTCGCAAAGGCAACCAAGGCTTAAAGCCCCTGTACCCACAAGTAGGAACCTCCTGGCCACTAAATGGGGTTCAGGTCAGCAGGGCTGCCCAGGGGCTTCACAGGGCACCATGTGCATGTGGCTAGATGGGCAGCATGGAGGGCAGGGCTCTGCAGGGCCTCCTGGCAAAAAAGACTCCAATGGCCAGAAACAGGCAGGTGACAGAGGCCATCACACAGGGCCCTTGAGTGTCTATTGCCCATGGAAGGTATAGGTATGACCCTGGGCCACGCCTTCTCATATTGCTATGGCCACAACTCTGAGTTAAGTCTATTTAACAAATCCTAAAAGAAAGATCATGACGATTATGGCTACAGAGCTGTGTCGCTAGGAGAAGCCATTACAGTTAAGTGTTTCCCACTGAGCACACGCAAACATTGCTAAGTGTCCCCTAAGGGAACAAGACCAGTGCAGGATGAAGGCTGTGGAGGCAGGATGGCCGCCACTTCATTCTCAGGGTCTCGCTGTACCTCTGCAGCCACCTTCTCCACTCTAAGAACTAGGCCGCCATAACTGGCACCTAACTTCAGAGGAAGTAGGCTCTGTAAGCCCTGCCTGCTGACTTCAGACTGCACATGCAGGATATGAGCCCTTTCCTGAATCTTCCCCAACTCATGTTTCTCGATCACAAGGACAATGAAGCACCAATTCCACATCAAACACCCCAGGAAGTGTTCCAGCCACGCAGTGGGAAACTCTGAGCAGCCGAAAGGCGACTCCACTGACTGGAAGCTCCGAAGTGAGCAGAGGTCCACAGAGCTCTGGGATGCAAGTTCACACAGCTCCACCCCTGATGCTGGCAGACCCGGGAGAGGTGCATGGTCTAAAGCAAAACTCACCCCGAGGCTGTTCCCTCTGTATTTTGAATATGACCTTCAATCTGAATTTCTGTTGCTTGTAAACAAAAGGAAAGTTCCCCGGATTAAAGATGGCACAGTGGTTGGAAGGGCACGAGAGCAGCATGGTGGAGAGAGTGCCGCAGAGGACAGTGAGGGGCTGCACAGACCACACCCCATGGCACGGTGGGCACTAGTGGGTGGCAACTAGGAGGAAGAAGACGTGGGATGTGCTGGCATGAGGAATGACAAGGTTTAAGGTGAAGGACAGGCCAGCGGCCCTGAAACAACCGTGACACTGTACACATGTAGTGAAATGCCACACTGCACCCCATAGATACATGATCACCACAAAGCCCAGCCCTCAGGACGGGCCAGCGAGCCGCCTGGCCCCGCACACAGCTGTGCTCCTGTCTCTTCAAAATCAGAGCTCCAGCCTGGGTGTGCTGTAGGCACCAAGAGGAGCGTGTCCCAAGTAGGGCGGGGTGGCCCCATGCCATGAGCACCGACAGGATGGGCACTGAGGGCTCAGAAAATCCTGGATCATGTGCCAGTAAGTGCAGATCACATGCACAAGGGCCAACATGTGTGCATGTTTGTCGGAGAAACTGAGCAACGTAAATGAGGGGCTTTGCCCAAGGTCACTGGGTGGGGAGCCACCTGTAGCGTCCTTGGTCCCGTGTGCCCCAGGTCACACTGTCTCCAAGACGGGGTCCCAGGCTCGAACTCCTTTGCCCCATAAAACCTGACACATTCCCGCCTCATTGACACACAGAGGACAGCGCGTTCTGGTGAGGATGTCACCAGGAGTAAAGCAGGGGCCAATGGAGGCCATAAGCTGTGCATATACAAAGGATTTAAAAGCAGGAAAGTGGGAAAGGATCGTTACTTAGATATATTCTCCTGTAAAGGCTCAAAAGGACTAAGACAGATACTGCATGCTGGCAGTACTTCAGATACCTTTTACTCGCTGCTGTGGTGAACCATCATGAGCTGAGCATGCAAATGCTGCAGAGAGTGCCCGGGTTATACACAGCGAGACGCACGTGGGTCCCTGAGGCAGGGACCTGAAGAACCAACCAGGCGCGTCTGCGTCTGGGGTCAGCACAGACGGCCTCTCCCCACCCCTGCTGCTCTGGGATAGTCCGAACCTCTGAGCCCTTTGGCTGCTGTTTGAAAGCTCCATCTGTGCGTGACCCTCACCTTCCCACAAAACACACAGCATCAGGAGTGTCACAGTTCACACGTGGACACTGGCTCAGACAGTGGAGGCCTCACATTTCAGTTTATGCCGGTCCACAGTGGAGTGCGGGGACGTGAAGCCGGGCTGCAGGTCCCGGGCATCCTCTGACCGCTTCCTGCTATTCCCCAAGGTCATCTTCACACAGAGCCATGAAGACTCTGGGTCATGCGTAAGGACACTGCTGGGCAGCCTGAGGCTTGTGTCTCAGCATCTGGTTTTCATTCACTGGCAGCATGTTAAGTGCAGTGCTCAGAAAGGAATGTCTGCAGGGGCCTTCTGCGGGGGGTTCTGGGAAGTGGGAACTAGAAACAAGATTCTTAACTGGCCGTCCAGGGTTACAAGGTTTCCTGTGTGCAAGTCCTGCCCAGCTACCGAGAGGAAGAATTGCATCCTCTGCATGAACAGGCTGAGCAGGGACGGTAGCTAATGTCATCTCGCCTCCAGCCACCAACTGCAGGCATCTCTTTGAAAACAGAGCTTTCATCTCATTTTCTCTCTTATCTTTTTTTGTTCCATGTCTTTAGAAATATTTCTCATTTTCATTGGGAGATTCTTCTTGGTGGTACTAGCCTTGTTTAAATATAAGAGAATGGGCACTAAATTCTTAATGGCCTGTGTGTCACATGTGAAACGTTCACCTGCTGTAATGCCGTTTGGGAAGGAGGGTGCTGTTCAAGATGAAATAGTCATCTTACTGGGGACCGGGCTCTATGTCACAGCACAGGTATCACTTGCGATTTTGCTCAATAATTCTTATCTGCTTAATTATTTCTCAGTAGCTGCAACTTCTGCAATTTATAGATAACACAATGGCTGAGACAGGCTTATTGTAATTAATACAAATGTTCTCCGACTTACAAGGGATCCACAGCAATTTTCAAAACAATAATAAACATAATTAATCATGGTAAAACTGATGGTGCTTATATACTAAATTCTGTCAAATATGTTATTGAGATAAATGATTCCTTAAGAAAAATGTTAAAAATGTGGGAATTTTCATTTTATACAACTATATTTAATTACACAGATGAAATATGGTAAAATATCTCCTACTCAAGTTATTGTGTATTAATTTTGAGAATTTATTACCCCGTGGCTGTTTATGAAGCATTCATTTACAGATATTTATCTCACATTCTTCCCTGAACATTTCAACATCAGAACACTGCATCCTCAGAAAGACATGTAATTTTAGGATAGGGAAATGAGAAATCACTTTGCCTATGGAATAAAATACAAACAAATGTACAGCCTTATACATTTTTAAAGAAAAACTTAAGAGTGCAGGCAAAGACTATGTGGAACAACAAACAGGAACCTATCGCTGATCTGTGAGGGTCTGTGGGGTCTGGTAGGCAGAAACAACCGAGGGTCCTGTGAGTCCTGCCTGTGCTCTGCGTGGTGTCTGTCCTGAGCTAGTGTCTCCCAAATAGGCTTTATTCTGTTAGAGGCACCTGCAGCAGCTGGTTTTAACTTAAACCCAGTCCCTTGAAAAAATGTCAGTCTAATATCGGACTGTGTCCGAACAGAACGCCAAGCGCGCCACCCGAGGCGTGTGCTCCTTTCTGTTCCTCTCCAGGTGAGGACAGGGCGACAGACAGCCCCCAGCTGCTTCCCCCGACACCTGAAGAGACACGGGTGAGCTTGGGGCCTGTGTTCCCAGCTACCGCGTGGGCTTGGGCTGCTAACTCGGAGTGCCGTGGGCAGAAGGCACAGGTTTAATGCGTCCCCGGAAGGGCTGCACGTGGGAACGCCTGGCTCCAGCTGGGAAAACCGGCACGTTCCATGCAGGAATCTAAAGCTGTGGCAGTTCTGCTCCTGCCCCTCTCATCCCTTGCTCTCTACTCCTCTTCACATCTCCTGTCTCATGGAAGGGCTCTGGGGGCTCCTGGGACACAGGGATGAAAGACCCTTTCTTTCCTGACCAGCCTCCTTGGGCCCACTAATGACACACGCTGGCAGTGTACCAGTGCTGAGCAGTACATATGTCTGTACTCTTCTCTCCACAAACCCTAGCGGGCCTGGAGTTTAGCTCAGTGGCACTGAGCCTGCTTTGCTAGTACAAGGTCCTGAGTTCCATCCCCGGGACTAGGAAAAACATAAATGAAGAAATAAAGAAAAATACTAGCTCTCAATTTTGGTAGACTTCAGTTTTGATGAGAAACACTGAATGATTCAAAGTTTTAAACAGGGCAGTTTGTACGCACAGCCGTCCAGGTCTCAGCTTTCCCAGTGTTACAGGTGTGGGATATCAGCTAACTTGCCTCCTGGAGAACACACTCTTTTATTTCAGAAAAAGTAAATCCAGCAGCAGCACAAGCAGTGAGAACCTCCCTTTTAAGATTACTGAGTAGCACATAATCATGTAAAATCTGACGGACTCAGAGCATTTAGTCTAAAGTTGTATCAAGACCGTACAATACCAGTGGCAGCCTCTTCAAATGCATAATTTATAACATAACCTCGGAGACTACCCGAGAGACCAAGGTAGAAAAATGAATTAATCCAGCAGAAATAGACCCTTGGAGGATTAGACAGCAGTTAGCTAAGGTCATGAGGGCAAGTGGATTACGCGTCTCAAGCTATTCCTCACAGACAGCTGGCTAGATGACAGATTCCAACACATTCCTGGAATTTACAATAAACTTCTAAAATTTCAGCCTGAATACCTGAGCATGAAACAGCCTGCTTGGTTATATTATCCAAAAAAGATACACCATTTCGTGTCAAAAATTAGGAATCTACATAAACATGGGCACGAGGGACCGATTAACAATGAAAGAGAGACAGAATGAAAAGGAAGGAAGAACGGACAGTGAGGACAGCATTTAAGTAATGGGTAAAAAGAAAGAGAAAAGCCCCAGGATGGAAAAGCCACACCAAGGGACGAGGACCCACGTCCAGGGATGGACACAGGTGTGACCAGCGACACTCCTGGAGCCTGGAACAAAACACAAATGGAGAAAGAGGCGCGGGAGGGAGCACGCGTCCGCACGTAGCGCTGGGCCCGGCTCCCCTGCGGCTCACTGTCACACAACGGTGCGGCCTCCTTCACAGAATCCCTTTCTTTCTCTCTACAGGAACTTCAGAAGCTTCCTTCCGACCCAGACCCTGAGCTCTGAGGAGCGACTTCTCAGTTCACAGCAGCTCAGTCGGTGCCAGGCAACAGCTCCATCCTGGCCTGGCACACGCGGAGCTGGACTCTCCATCTTCCTCCAAAACTGCCCCGGCTCCTCCTCTGCTGCCCTTGTTGGGGGTGGCGATGTCACCACTCGTCCGACCCAAGTTCTGGCCTGTTCTTTCTCTCTGCCAGGCAGCTACGAACATGCTGCCCATACAGTTCTCAACGGCCCTCTCTCTGTTCAGTTCCTTTTCCTGACCACAGCTCTTTCCCTCCCTCGCTTGCTCAACTCCCTAAGAATCAGATCATGTCGTCACCTGCAGAAACGCCATCAGCAGATGTCTGGACCTTGCCCCATCTCCTTGTACGACCAGATATGACTCACTTGACTTTCCTTTCCTCACATCTCCTCTACCTCCTCCCTCCTCGCCCGCATTTCACTCCCAACTCCAATCATTCCTAACTTCCATAGAATCGCAATGAGACACATACGTTTCTCAGGGAACCTCATCACTGTTCACCCTCTCTGTCTAGGTTGGTCAATTTTCCTATGAATTGAAGATTTTATGAGTAAGTGTAGTTTTACTTGGTTCCACAAAAGAAGACACCAGGTATTTTTCCAGGCATAAAAGGTAAGAATAACTTATTGCCAGATCTATGTCTTTTTTTCTTATTTTGTTTTTTTAGTTTTTTGAGCCAGGGTCTTGCTTTTGTAGTTCAGGCTGGCCCTGAGCTCTTTTGTAGCCCAGGCTAGCCTCGAATTCCTTGAATTCACAGTAATCCTCCTGCCTCTGCCTTCTGAGTGCTGGGATTATAGGTATGAGCTACCATGCCCAGCATTGTGGTGTGTAGTACTGACTGCTGATGGGCACGAGTCACCATGCCCAGCATTGTGGTATGTGGTTACCTGTGATTGAACTTGGGACCTTGTGCTTACATGGCAGGCACTGGAACCACTGAGCTAGATTTCCAGCCCTATCTATGTCTCTCTTTGCTGCAGAGACCTCTACGCTAGAGGGAACCCCTTTCTACCCTTCAGTTGTCTTTACACAAGCCAATCTGCCCTGTATTCTCTTTTGGCTCTGTTTCTGGATTTCTCTTTTTCACAGGATGCTGTGTGCAATGACCAAGTGTCTTGCATGACGCCAGCCCAAAGCATGGTCCCAACACATTTCGTTACCAACTTCACCTTCAACACAGTGCCAAGGAAGGCTTCATCGTGTATTCACAAGACCCTCAAATGTGGCACCATGTAGATCCTGAGGGCTAATGATTTCCTGTTGAGCAAGTGACTTCTGAAGCTCTCTAGAGCTTCGTGTGCCTTCATGTGGGAAGACACATCCCTCTTCTGCGACCTGGCAGGATTGCCTTTGTACATTCCTACAAAGCTACAGCCACCTACTCTGCATTTCTGTCCCGTGTCCTTGAATACTACTTGATAAGCAAAGCTGTCAGCAGAGCTATGCCTTGGCCTGTGATGCCAACTCAATAACACATGAAGCAGACTGGCAGACAGAGGGCATAACCCGAGCTGCCAGCACCCGGGCACTCCACTCACCTCTTCTTCATCACCAGCACAACTCCGAGGAAGAGAATGACGAACAGCAGGATGCCAGCGATGACGCCCGCGATTTTAACTGTGTGGTCTGTTTGTTTCTTAGGCTCTGGGACAGGTTTTGGAGTGGCAGCACCTGAAGATGAAAGGAAATGAAGAAGGACAGAGAGTGGGTTAGTGAATAAAGACATTACATTTTTAAAGATTTTGCTTCATTGAACAGAGTAATAAGACTTATCGGAGCCAGCAGACAGACAGGCTTTGATTTTTGAAAACAGCTTTCATGCAAACTGAAAGAGCTGTAATTGTTCACGTCGTTCTTCAATATTTTACTAAACCCCAGCACACCCACGTCTGACCCTTTTATAGGAGACTCTTCTCAAATACAGCTTTTAAATATTTTTATTATCTCTCTCAGTTCCTGCTCTTTCTGCCATTTAAAAACTTACTAGCAACACAATAGCTATTCCTATGCCTTTATCCAAATTTGATTTGCTGGAACACTTTCCTCAATTATTTTTCATAAATGAAGCAATAATTCCATAACATATTAGCCCAAACACCTGGAAAAGTGAGATAAGCTCATTTACCATGCATTTTACTCGCAATTGTTTTTAAGCACAATAGCGGTTTTCCCCTTGCCTCTGGAAATCAGAATCTAGGTCACATCTGGTAGGCAAAGACTCCTTCTAAGCAATTTATTCACAAAGTGAGAAGCAGCTGGTGATCACACCGCTGGCACCACATTTAATATCTGTTTAAATGAGATAACTCAGGCCGTGGAGTGGCGGCCACGTCTCTGCTCTAACGCCTGCCGCTCCAAACACACCGCGGTCCTGTGCACAGAATAATGTGACGGAATGTCAAACCCGGGCCTGACGAGATATCCATTTCCTCTGCTAAATGAGTTCGGGATGAAAACTACTAAGACTGCAACACTCACTTCACTAAACAGAATCCATTTTTAAAGGTGTTGTCCCTTTCTCATCAGGACTGGTGGTGCTGGCTGTCGGGGCCACAGAGCACTTTCATGTTCAAATGTCCTGCTCTAGAGTTTTCCCTGCGCTTATGTGTTTTGTTGGTAGAAACGTCATTCAGAGTGGACGCTCTTGGCTCTTTCTTGGCTCTCACTGGCTTCCCGAGTGTCCCTCACTCCTGTGTGCCCTGGTGTGTCCCAACATGGACTGCTACCCAGAAGACAAGAAGAGCAGGCCGGTTCCTTCAGCAAGGTTTCTCCCACTGCTGCCCACTCCACGCAGGACACAACGCTGCACAGAGGTCCCCCCACCTCTCTCTCTGCAATGGCAGCACACCCAGCAGCAGGAACTCTCCTGACTGCCAAGAGGGTGTGTCACCATTCTGTTTGTATAAATGTCTCTCAAACTTGTTCTTTAGTTAAATGGTGAAAGCATCAGTGTCAATTATAAAAATACACTTCTCTGATAGACCTTCGGAACATGGAACAGGAGTCTATCTGGAGGAAATTGTCATTTTATTAATTGCTAAGAAAACCCCTAAGATAGTGTGCATATGATAAAGAGATGAACTAAAATTGTTTAAACAAAAGGAATGCATGCAAAGAGAAATAACAGTTCAAATTTAGAAACTGAGAAGGTCCAACATTTCTCAATTTTGATTTTGTGGCCAATTTTAAAAAGTAACTTTTAGAAAATAAAATATATTTTATTTTTACCAAATGTTGACCTGCTATTGCCATTCTATTTATCTTCTTAGTTAGAGATTTCTTGTTCTTCAAATCTATTTTCTAAGTACATAAATGATTTAAGTTTTCTTTTGGGTAACTAAATTATGTCAGTTGGCAAAGAAAACGTTGAGAAAGATTTTGGGTAAAAAACTCCTATGTAAGAAGTGCTATGACACAATCCCATGCTACACATGGGAGAAGAGCCTGTCTTGCTGAAGGTGACATCCTCGCCTGGCTCACTAAATCGCGCACCTCCGTGCCGGCACTTGACCAGCCCCGGGGGACCCGGGAATGTCTTCTACTCTGAGACAAGGACGCTCTGCCCACCACGGGAGGCTGCAGCGCGTTCTCATGCAGCCGCATGAGCTCAACTTTAACTTGTTTCCCACCACAGTCAAGAAAATGAAACGTCCTCTCCGAGGGACACGGCTGCGACGCGATTATGGTAGCAATCGTGCCACGTGGGCCGTGACTGAAACTGCCCGGCTCTGTGCTTGGGGCCATCAGTGCTTCTCTGCAGGGGACATGTGCCCTGTGTGGGCGGCGGAAGCCTCAGGCCCAGCCAGCTGGAGAGTGGCACCGCTGGCCTGGGCTCCTGCGGGCACAGGCAGCTCCTGCCTTTCCCTGCCCACACGCTCACCTTTCTTGCCCTTCCTGAGCTCCCTTGCCCCACTCCCCTTTCTCTAGAGACCCACGCCTGTGTTCAGGACCCGTCCCCGGTCCCGGACGTAGGCCCATCGCCTGACTGTGCCTGCAACGCAGCTGTTCTCTCTTCCCTCACCCGTGTCTGCGGATTCTGCAGTACAATTCACAAACTGTCTGGCAAGGGTTGCTTCTGTCAAACTCTCCCCTCTGTCTTGTTTGCTTTTTGCCATGTTTCCAATGGCTTGAACTATTATACTTGTTTTTTCTTCTGTAAAATTTTAATTCTTCATAGAAAGCTGTTCCTCCCCCCTTCCTTGTGCACACTGTTTAAACAGTACCACATACTCGGTTCTTTCTTTCTTTCTTTCTTTAAGGTTTTTTGAGACAGGGTCTCGCTTTGTGGTTCAGGCTGGCCCTGAGCTCAGCCTCCAACTCACATCACAATCCTCCTGCCTCTGCCTCCCGAGTGCTGGGATGACAGGCGTGAGCCACCACGCCCGGCACTGTGGTCTGTGGTACTGGTTGCTGCTGGGTGTGGGTCTCCACACCCAGCATTGTTATGTGGTTACCGGGGAATCGAACCCGGGCCCTTGCGCTTGCAAGACAGGCGCCGGAACCACTGAGCTAACTCCCCGGCCCCACTCTGTTCTTTCTGATGGTATCTTTGATGTGCCCACATGGCCATGGGCTCGGGTAGGCGGGGCACTTTCCTCACAGTGATGAGAGCCCTCGCTGTCACCCAGAGACTGAGAGGAGGACCTGAAATCACAGTGGTGCGTGGTCCTAACCAGTGCTTACCCTCCCAACTCCTGCCGTGAGCTCTGGTGACGCAGTGTAAAATACCAAGCTATAAAAAGGGCCGTATTCTAGTTAAACGCCTTTATTTAAGGTTTCAGCTCTAGCATCTACAGTGAAAGCGTTCTAGAAGGAAGGGAGAGTTTATCCAATGAAGGCATAGCTGTTTTTTTTTCACATATTCTTTTTAAAAATTCGAATCATTATTGGTACATTATGATTACCCATCATAATCAAATTCAACATTGAGAGTTTGTACCAGAATATGACACAGTTTGATTCTCATTTTCCCCTTCTCCCACCTACCTGAAACCCTCCTACCCCATATACATATGTATTGTTTCCTCTTTTTTAATTACTACCACATTCTTTTTCCCCTTGTTATTTACCCCTACACCCTCTTTCCTTTTAAATATTTTCTTTCACAATATCAACTACGTATACTAGAACTCATTTACATCTTCATTTTCTCATACCAGAGAAAAAATATGATATTTACATATCTGTGACCTATTTATTTCACTTATGAGGATGTCCTGAAGGTACATCCATTTGAGTATGAATTACTCAATCTAGTCATTTTTAATGGCAGAATAATACTCCATTCTATAAAAGAATCACATCTTCTTTATCCAGTCTCCAGCTGATAGACATTTTGGTTGTTTCCAAGATTTAGCAATCACAAACTAAGCTGCTATAAACATGGGTGCACATACATTGCTGTGATATGAATCATTTAATTCTTTTGTCTATATACCTAGCAGAGCAATGGCCGGGTCAAGTGGATTGGAGGTCGTATGTGACCCAGGCATGGCTGCTTTGCAACTTGGCAGAAGGCAGCTTCCCGCACAGCTGGCCGAGGGCAGGGTGCACTGTCTGGATAGCTCTGACTACCAATCTGGTCATCTAGATTCCCCAGAAGACCCCAGGGACCAGCCTAGAGGCCACAAGAGCCTCTGCTGCCACTGGGAGCTGCTTATGCTGGTATCCGCAGCATGGGAGAGCACAGGCACCTTCCCAGAGTTGGGGGGGAGGCCAGCATCCCCAACAGTACCACAGAGAACCTCTGTGGCAGTGACCAATGCCAGGCTGACCTGGCTCATGAAGGAAACATCTGCAATAGTTGGCATTCAAAGAGTGTCCCCTGGGCACCTAGCGGGGTCCTGTACTGTGCTGTGGACACAGCAGTGGGCACTGGGGCCACATCAGGGACACAGAAGACCAAAGAAGTGGGAAACAAGGCCATTAAGTCTTTGAGGCCATTAAGTCCTTGAGGCCATACTCATAGGTGAAATAAATAGGACACAGATGTGTAAATAATGCATCATTTTGCTAGTACAAGAAACTGCAGGTATAAATGAGGTCCAAAATGTATTTTGGGAATTGTGAAATAGGAAGAAAATGTTTAAGGGGAAACAGTAATGGGGGGCCAGAGGAAAGCAAAGAAGGGCAAAAAATTTTTTGATGGTATAAAGGAAAAAAATAGAAACAAAGGTTATCTATATAGGGGGTGGGGAGTTGTAGGGAGGGCAGGACAATGGGAAAAAATAAGACATGTCATATATAAGTGCAAATTCCCAATGAGGAATGTGATCATAATGTACACCTAACTTATACCAATAAGCTCAATAAAGAAAAAATGAGTAATAATTAAAAAGAGATGAGGCAGAATTGTGGTTAGGACAGGAGCGTAGAGCGTTGAGAAGCGGGGCCTGAAGCTGGGCCACCGCGGAGAGCGAGGGGGGTCCCCCTCTCCCTGCTGGGTTGGGAGCTTTGGGAGGACTGAGCGGCCAAGGGCTTCGAGCTAGCTGGTCACCCTGAACTCAGCGTCCCTGGGGCGTGGAGGGGAAGCAGAGACACCGGCTACGAGACTGTCATGGCCACACGACTAAGCAGTCATGCCGACAGTGGAACCACAAGTGCCCACCAACACCAGGACGGGCAGTGGGTCAAGGTCCAGGTTTCTGGCTGGGCTTGTGCAGAGACAGTGGGAAAGCTTGGAGAGGAAGACCTGCAGGTAGAGCTACGCATACCCAGAGGAGAAATGAGTGGGCCCCTGGACAGGCCGGAGAGGTCTGGGCCAGGAAACACTCAAAAGACTGAAAGCAGCCTGGCAGAGGGGTGCAGCCTGTCATGCCAGGCTGGAGAATCACAAGTTCCAATCCAGCCTGGGTGACGTAGTGACCTGCGGAGAGTGAGTAAAAATTCACAAAGGTCTGGGGAGGTAGCGCAGTGTGCAGGCTGTGGGTCCAATCCGCAGCACCAGAAAGAGGGTGGAAGAGCTGGGACCTGCACTTAGGAAGTGAGAGGCACAGGGGCAGGACCAGGAGGGAGGGACCAGCCCAGGGAGGAGGGAGTCAGGGGCGAGCAAGCCAGGTCTGCACCGGCGGAGAGGTGGGAGCACAGCAGCCTCGCTGACTGCAAGTTAGTGGTCCGGCGGACAGAGAAAAGTGGGTGATGAGGGAAAGGCCGTGCTGCCGAGTGGAGGGATGGGGAGCGCGGCTTGGGCCGGGTGTGGGCAGAGGCACACACGGGCTCTGGGACCCTCTCCGCTCACAAAACACTGAGTTGGGCAAGAGGAGCTGCATTCTGACCCCAAGCTGGGGGTGCCCAGGGGCCATGAGAGGGGCACAGGTACCCGCGTGGGCCATCGAGGCCCTGTTCCCGTAGCACAGTCTTCCAAGGGCAGCCCCTCCCTAAGTCCTCTGATGTCTGGGCCCAGCGACCGGAGGCTGCGCGGGGAACCAGAGAGGAGGCCGAGGACTAGGCTGTTCTGCATGAGCCGCCACCAAAAGCAACACCAGAAGCCTTGGGACATGCAGAGGGGGAGGCAGAGGCTGTGGGGGGGCACTCGGAGGACGCCCAAGTGGGAAGGAAGCTGCACGGGCAGGCAGGGCAGCTCCGTGATCACCCTCTAGCCTTGCTTTCCTGACCCCGTTTGTACTGGGCAGGAGCTGGCGTGGGAGCCATGGTAGAACAGCCTGCGATGAGAGGAAGGAGAGCTCCAGGGAACACCCAGGCAGGGATCCCCGATTTCCTGCAAAGGATGGAAGGACTGGGGAGCAGCCGAGGGCTGAGGCCCAACAGATCAGGGTCCCAAGTCTGAGTGGAGAGCCGTGGGAACTGCAAGAATAGCAGGGAGATTGTGGGGAACAGCTGGAACAGGGGCAACTCACAGCCACAGCACTTGAGGCGAACCGGGGAGGAAGCCAGCACCCACGTGCCCTGGGCTCAAGGCAAAGCCAACCGCGAGCACCCCTGGTATCTGGGGACAGGGGCAAGGGCAACTTGGGAGAAGGACACAAAGGGGTGGAGGAGTCGTGGGAGGGTCAGAGATAAAGAGAACAACTGGGAACAGAGAAACAACGAGATGTGGCTTCTCCAATGGTCTCAGACAAGTCCGCTCACAGGCACGTTCTAGTCAGGTGTGGCGGCGCACGCCTGTGATCTACACACTCTGAGAGGCTGAGGCAGGGGAGCTCAGGGCCCCGCCTTGGCTGCACAGCCTGCTGGCACAGGGGAGCCCTGACTCAACCAGAAAAAGGCTGGAGGTACAGCTCCCTGTGGAGGCCCTCGGTTCAACTCCAAGTGTCAAAAGGAGAGCAAAAAATAAAAGTAACGCCCTGCTTTTAAAGTTCATGTCCTGCCGCTCAGGGAATCAAAGCTCCAGTGGCCTTGGTTTCCCTCAGTTGCACATTAACTTACACAGGATCACAACACGTATTTCTCACATAATCCACCCAAATCCAGTGTCCCTACCTGGGAATGCAAAGCCAACACTGTGCCTGGAATAACCTATGTTGCGTGTTATTTGTAACTTGATCATGTTTTCAAATTTATGACTCCTTTCCCCATTTCCTCCGGGGCACACAGAGCACGTACAGCTTCTAAGTAATAATCAGAAATGCAGTTTTTCATATAAAACTGAGAGGCTCGATTGCTTGATATGTTCTCTAAGAATTAATCCACTTCTTGTTTCTGTTCTAATTTCGCATCAGTTACTCTCATATGGACGCGGCTGAGGCCCTGAGCAGACTGTGATCCATCAAAGGCTCATCACTTGCTGTCTGCACAGCAAACGTCCCAAGAGAATCTCTGGGCGGTCACTGTTCTGATGAAATACTTCTCTTTGCCATCTGAACTTCTTGAATCATAGTCAAGTCATAAAATGTGGAAACTGCTTGTCACTGTTAAGATATCAACGCCCTGTACCTTCCCAGAAAGCAGGGAGTCAGTCAGGGAGAAGCGGATGGCTTTTTGAGGAAGACTTAGCTAGAAGTGGAAGTTTCCAACAATCTGTTTGAAATCAGGCTCTAAAGTCATTGCAACTGTGTCTCTTGTCCGACATCATGGAGGTCACCATCGGGCTCACATTTAGTTCCTAACGATTCTTGCTGGAGAAGCTGCACCACGGGTCCTGCCCAGAGCCACCTGCAAAACCCCTCGAGCTTCCATTGCCGCCTGTAAATTGTCACTCACTTTCTTATCAGAAGATAATAATAACACTTAATAAATTCTATACACTTGCTCGAAGTAGCAGTGTTTTTGAGAATCAAAAGAATGTGCAACTGTGTCAAACTGCATACAGATGAGGAGGTCCCTCACCTGGCCTGAAAGCCTTTGGGTGCGGAGTGTGGAAGGGCATGGAGTGACGCCATCGCCCCCCAGCTCTCATTTAGGAGCATTTCCTTAGTGCAGTGCTGTCATAGATGAGGGTTACATCAGCTGCAGTATCCTGCGTATTCTAGAGAATGCTTCCGTTACACGGAAAGTAGGAATCCCATGCAGGTGTCCATCACATGAGGACATGTTTGCCACTCGAGGCCCCAAGAGGAGACTCGCCGTACTTCTCCCGCCTCCCTCGTCCATCGGCACCCCTCACACCGTACCCACTATGTTTCCAACTCATATTAACACTGTCAGACTCTGGGAGATGCAGGGAAAGGGCACAAAATGGAGAGAGGAGGGAAAGTAGAATCTGGAGATCAAAACAGGTCCACTTCCGTTTTTCCTCCTTAGATGCCCAGGACCCAGAGAGAGGCCATGAGTAGGGGGCATGGCGGCCTCCTCGGCACGAAGCTGCCACGCCGGCAGGGGGCCAGTGTCTGAACACACCCCACATGGAGGCCACGGGGAGGCCAGGGAAGCCTGGGTTTCCTCTGTTCTGCGATGACAGATAAAGGTCCTTATTGGGTAATTTACTGGCCAAACTCTCAATGATAAAATGAGATTAATAGAAAGAAAGCTTGAAAATAAATACTCGTGGCAGAATGTTATAGTCTCAGGACTCATAGCAGTGAATTAGATATCCATCAATGACGAGAAAGTTAACTGGGTAAATATTGGGAAGACAGGAAATGAGTAGCTGTCAAGAATAAAGTGCTGTGAATTCAATACTTGTAATGATTAAGTGGATAGAGACCATGCTTCATGCTCATATATGGAATTTATTTTAGAAGTCTTCAAGGTTTTGCTGAGAGTAATTACAATGGTCTGATACCCTCGGAAGGGAAAACATGTAGGATGCAAATTACTAAGAACCACTTTATCTCATGAGGTGACTACTTGCATCCCATAAGGCTGCCTTAGAATAGTCTCTAACTTCCTTCCCACTTGCGGAAATATGAACGCCTGCCTCACAGTCTTATAGTGACCAAGGACACGCACTCACCATGAGGTGGACTTTACCTGTGGGTGTGTGTTGTGTTTGTGTACAACTAGACACCAATGTAGAAAAAATTATTAAGATACAGTGAATCTATCAAATTGGCAATCTAATGGTTAACTGTCTCTCATCATGTTTACTGTGAAAACACACATCTGCAGTCAACAGACAAAAACTAGATCACTGCAAACACAACACCTGCACAAAATCTCAGAGGAAAGTTACTATGTCAAAGTGTTTGGATCAAGAGCTCTGACCTGAATAAACTATGGTATTAATTAATAAGAAACCATAATTAATCACTGCCCCAATCACAAAAGTAATAAGTAAATCACACACAGCAAAGTGAGCACCAGTTACATGGCTCTAGGAACAGCACTCGAGTGGCTGCTGGACCCAGGCAAAGCTCAGCAAAGGTGCTGGGATACGTGTGAGGCAGATGCCACGGACCTCCAAGCCAGGTGCAGCCTCACCTTCATGTACTGTTTCTCAGAAGCAGTTAGCTTTTGCTCTAAAAATGAAAACAACATGGAAAAATCTTGTGGCTGTGCCAGAAAAGAGCTTTGTGTTTTAGCATCTTGGTACTATCTGAAAACGTCATTCAGTGAGCTCATGGACCAGCCGTGTTAATAGATGCCATCAAAGGTCGCTCTTCTGGGATTTCTTTAGAACGGATATGACTCAAGGACTGGTGCAAAGACAGGTGTCCACATTAAACCAAGGACAATGAGGGACAAAGGAGCCCTTGGGGCCAGGACAACAAGGAAGCATGGGTTTTTTTCAGGGCTCTGGCTACAGGAACGGACAGGCCTGGTTACTCACTGCTTTCAGCCATTACTACTCTGAATGCGTTCTGCTTACAAATGCAGCACCTGTCTTTGTGAGCATCACCACCGCTCAAGGTGACAGCCTGCATGCTGCAGGTTCTGTCTCATCTGGGGGCGGGGCTTGCCACAGGTCCCAGCAGAGGACAGGGTAGCTCTTGCGTGGCCCAGTGCTCTTGGTGACCACAGCCCCCACGTGGTATTAATGGGGACAATGCCATGTGACTGTACCATGAGAAGTCTGCTCTTCCAACAAGTTCAGCTGTGAGCCTCTCTGAGGGCTGCACGCTCAAGCTGGAGGGACAGCAAGTTACCTAATCCTCTGAAAGCCCCCAGGACCACCATCCTACATTCCAACAAAACAGCAAAGCCACACCAGGTGCGCATGCCATGTCCTCTGCCATGCTCTGTGCTCCATGCGGGGTGAGGTTAGGAAACAGGGATCTTGCTGCCTGACAGACACGGAGCAGAGACTTCCAGAGACGGAGCCATGCTAGACCCGGACCCTTCTACTCGAGGTCATGCTTTCTCTGTCTGGAGTGCGGGGATGTAGGCTTGCCTCGCTGACTACCTAATTCAGTTCAGGATGGAGCATTTTAGGTCTGGTGCCAATGTGACAGGTTTGACATCTGTCCCAACGTGCCATGTAGGTTAGAAAATGACCCGGCTCTGCCCCCGAGGAGCCTCACTGCTCCCCGGGTGCTGGTGGAAGGGAGGGGGAGGTGATGACGCTCACTCTGCAGTCTTGTGCCATCTGTCCCAGGAGAAGGAGGGAGGACAGTGCTCGGGATGCACCCTCACGGCCCAGCCCAAGTTTGAAATGTCTCTGAAATCTGTGATTTCATCTTTTATTTATTTTATTTTTTAAATGTGTATTTCACTTATTGATATAAACTTTGGGTTTTAGCTTGAAATTTATGAATTTTATGTGCAATATTAGAAAATTCAAAAAAGCAAGTATATCAACATTTAGAAATTTAAGCTACCAGATTTATGAGCTGAATTTTCTCATATTAATATTTTAAATCCAAGCAATGTTTGCTGTCAAGGAACGGTGATGCACCAGAAGACGCAGCAGGTCTGGCCTCTCAGCTCTACGAGGCCTGGCTGCCCTCTGGGTGGCACCTGGGCAAGGACCTGCAGCCTTGTCCACTGTGTCCCCCGGGACAAGCACCCAGACAGGGATGCCAGGAAAGCCTGGCTTCAGGAGAAACTAGACTCGAGAGCCGAAGTCAAGACCTGGAAAGCATCAACAGTTCTTCTTAAAGTAGATGAGTAGGCGCAGAGTGTGCGTGCATGTGCGTATGTGTGTACTAGACTTGGGGGGTTCACCGCAGGAATTTTAAAGTCCATTTTCTAAGGCTTTGGAACGCACCCTCAGTGCACAGAAGACATGGATATTCTTGTTTTGCTGCCTGCTATGGTTGACGGGCAGAGGAAGCCCTTCTGTACAAAGAACTCGTCTCCTCTCTTTCCACTCACCTGGCCCGAATTCTCCCCTGGTGCTTTCCAATGCCCAAACAACAGTTGAAACAACTTTCTTCTAGAAGAGGTACTGCTTCTCCCGGCTCCTTGATGTCTTCCCCATTCCCTGCCTCTTCCTCACCTGCTTATCCTCGGGTGTTCGGAGGAATTGTGACTTGTTTCTGTCCCAGTTACTGGGTCATGCCCACAGACACTGACAAAGGCTGCCCACAAACTGCATTTTACAGTAATACAAACATATTTATTCCCAAGACAGACTTGTCTGGACTCCGCTGAGAAGTTAGCCGTGGAGCAGCACAACCTGACCTTTTATCTATAAATTTTGCATGAGAATCACGGGGACCCTTAGACATGAACCTGTCAGAAGTAATCTTGAAGCCTTGTATTTTAAATGGTGGTAACAATTTTTTAAAGAATATAAGGGGATAGATGTCACAACATCACCACGGGTGTCTTTTTGACAGCAATTGATAAGCGACAGGCCTGCCAGCCATTAGTGTGAGGGGAGGAGGGAAAGAAACTGACTTATTACTTGGTATTGGTCAATACTGAAAAACTACTCAGGTCTCTCCAGTTTATATCAACACCAAGGACACATTAACTTACTACAAAATGGAAATAATACATTTCCTTACAGAGAAGGCAAGAACACTTAACAATTCAATCTTCATCTATTTCTTAAACTACAGGCATGTTGCATCTTTTACCAAGCTTAGCTTCCTCTGAGCTCAAGAACTCCATGTCAACATCCTTATTGGACATGCACAACACACCAGACTAATATCAAAATAGGTAGGCTTCCCAAACACAAACCTCAATTTTTGCTTTTCAAGCCAGAAGACTCTACAACAAGCAAATAAAAGATAGTGAAGTATGTTGTTTGGTTTTCCTTTATCATATTGCTGATAGGAAGGAAAAGCACAAAATGATATTGAAAATGAAATTGTCTGTAGTGAGCAGCTTTTACATGCTATTCTCAGGTGTACACAATAAAAATGGAAAGCAATGCTCTTTCAGTGCAATCTGTAGCTTTTAAAATACATTATTCCTAAAATCTAATCCTTGACATTTGACTCAGTGTTTCACCCCAAAACTGTTAAGTGGAAAGGAACAGTGTTTCCCACTGCACTCCTGGGTCCCTCAGCATTTCCTTGTAACTGTACTGCTGTGTAGATGAGACTGCCACAGCAAAATGACAAATATAACACATGGAAGGGCAAAAAAAGGCAATAAATCAGTGGTGACACTGCAGCCCATTAAAGTGCAGGCAGCTGGAATTACAGAAAGAATAAAAGTTTCCTCTCATTTTACATTCTTCCTGTCTGATAAACAAATTCTAGAATCCTCAAGCATCTCCCATGAGATGCTGAAATCCCAGCTGTCTTCTCTGTCACGTCAGGTCCTGGGCTCTGGGGCCAAGGTCCGCAGACCAGAGTTGCGTGACTAACACAAATGCCCATAGCGGAGCATGCACCCTGATCAGGGTCCGCGTTTGCACGATGCTGCACCTGACCAGCACCAAGACACTCAAGTAGCTGGAAAATGGTAGTTTTGATTCAACTGTGATCTCTAATCCATTCATTATCTACGTAGACTAAGGTCTTTTTTATCTATAAGGGAGCACAAAGAGGAGGCATTTTCTTCCTTTGGTTTTTACCCAAATTCTTACAAAATTCTTTCAAAAGGTTAAATAGAAACTTCTGATACTGGAAATGACTCCAGTATTGCAAACATGGCTTATACTATAACTGAATTTATGTTAAATGATTCATTTACCTATTTATGATTATTACCAGCACTTCAAGAGTCAATCGGTTGAGGTGAATTTATTGAATTGTTTACACTGGTCTTAACAAATGCCACAAATACAAGTTCCTTGAGATCAGAAGCGCTTGTTACATTTCTTAATGTAAAACTGACTGCAGCCCAAGCTCTCCAAAAGAATGAGAAGCTCAATGACATGATGGATGGATAGGCAGGTGAATGGATGGATGGATGGATGGACGGACGGATGGATGGATGGATCGACAGATGGATGGGTGGGCGGATGGATGATATTTCCCTAGAAAAGCAGGGGCAGCGCTTAGGGGACAGCTACTTGGAACCAAGTATTTCAGGGACTCCAAGTGCAACTCTGGCAAGCCCGAGCTCAGTGCTACGAACTTGTCCAGCTGCAAAGGGCAGCTAGCAGAGGGTTGTGAGCCCCTGGTCCGGGCACCCCTTGCAGTTCCTGCATCCTGCCGATAGTGACAGCAGGGTGCTCCTGTGTGGTAAGGATGTCATTTTATAAAGTGGCTGAGAAATCTGTGGCTGCTGGGAAATTTTTCCTCTTATAGATGACTTCATTCTATCAGAAAATAACAGTCAGTCCTGAGCACCTATCATGTACTGCATGTTGAGCGACAGGCTGTGGGAGGTTTCCAGCCACATAAAATGTGGGCCTCTATTAGCAGAGGAAGTATTTGTGTATTTGTATATGTGAACTACATGAGTGCAACTGGCAATCTCATCTGACACAGCTTCCTCCGTGTGCAGTCCCAGTTCTTCAGAGGGCAGAACCCAGGGGTCTTCGGTTAACTGAGGGACGATCTCCCCTCGGCCACGCTGCTGAGTGTGCTGCCTTCGCCAGCCAGGTTACCCTCAGAGCCTAGGTAACCACCCGCCCAGGTGGGGCAGTGCTGAGTGGGGCCCTCCTGCCGGGACCCTCTGCTGTGCTTTGTCCCCATCACTGCTCTTCCAAGCTGGCTGCAGATCTGCACCCAGGCCGGTGCTGTCTGTAGTGACTTCCCCTCTCCGCTTGCCCAGCCATGTGGCTCCTTTGTTCATGGTGTGTGATGTTCTTCCACTTCCTAGAGCTCTACTTGCTGCCCTTTGGCCTCGTGCATCTCTCCCTCACTGTGCCGGGTGGGGCTGGAATGTATTGGGTCAATGTGACCCCATCTGCCCTCATCAAAACTCTCAACGGCTCCCCTGCAGTTGGGTCAAGGCCAGAGCCTTCAAGGAGATGCCCCAGGGTCACGGACCTTCTGCTGCTAGACACCCTGATGCTCATCTAGCACCTCCTCCTCACCTCCGACTCCATTCCTCACACACAGGCCTGGTGAACCCACTGCTCCTGCACGGTGGGAGGAAGCCCAGCCCGGGTCCTCCTGTGCTCACAGACCGGACTTCCGCTACTCAGTCCTCCTGCAGCAGCCTGTGCATCTTCACCTCACAATACAGAGCCCTGGGTCCACTGGACATGCGTCCGTCTCTCCTCACACTGCTGTGTCACTGCTCACACCTGGCCCCGGCTGGGGCCCGAGGCTGCAGGAGGCTAGTTTGGACAGGTAAGGGTGTGGGAGCAAGGCTGGCCCAGCATGAGATGAGCGGTACCCACTCAGGCTTTCTCATGGCTTTGCCAAAGAAGAAATAGCTGAAGTAAACAGTGACTTTGTATTGGTGGGTTGAACAACCATGGGTTTATTTTATTTATAATGGAAAAGTCCACTGAGTTAAAATATATAAAAACATATCCATATATCATAAGGAAGAGACATATTTTATATCTGAGTAACCTAAAAATCAGGCAAAATTAGGGAAAATAAACCTAGTTGGAAAGATTCCAGCCTGCAATCAACTGACAACAGTGATGAAAGGTCTAAGAGAACCCAGAAATCCACTGAGCAAGAAGTGCCATCGGCTGTTACTCATTTAGGGCATTGGCCAGGTGCCTGTAAACCACACTGGGGACAGACAGTGGCCTGGGCACACTGGCATGGAGATGGGCATGGAGAGAGCTGGGGCGGAACCGAGGGCCAACAGGACGCTGTGGGGACGGCGCTGGGAGCCTGTCTGTGCGAACAGCTTGAGCGTTCCAACCAAAACGCTTCGAAGCTGGACGCTTTCTGAGCACCACAGTGCCACGAGGGGAAAATTTCACACCCTGAAATTTTGTTTCATATACAAAACTATTAAAAAAGCTGTGCAAAAGTGCCCAATCAGGGAATGTATGCAAGATATATAGGAGAGATCAATGAATTCTGCATTTTGACTTGGCTCTTGTCCCTAGCAGTTCTCACTACATGCATGTAGATACTGCAAAATCTGAAAAAAAAATCAGAAATCAGAAACACAGCTTGTCCCAAGCATTTCCAATGAGGGATGCTGAGCATGCAGGGTGAGGTCTGGGGACAGTGTGTGCATGGAGGGGCACACCCTGGAGGAGTGGGAAGATGGCATGGGGGGACTGCATGTTGGGGCTGAGGAGGGGCCATAGCCAGCACACGAGGCATCTCACCCCTGGTGGGAAATGGGGATGCGGTTCTAACGGAGAAGGCTGTGGGTCTCAGGATGGGGAGCGACAGGCCAGGCTGCAGTTCGGAAATACTCGGCCCACCTGCTCTGTGGCGAAGAGTTAACGGGGAGACTCTAGTGTGACCGGAGACAGTGAGGGTGCCTGGCAGGTTGGGGTGGCGGCCAGGAGAGGGGAGAGACCCTTGGGCCCTGCGTACGCTTTGAAAGGAGACCTGGTAAGCCTGGCCCTTCAGGAAACCCCAAGTCTGGATGAGAAGCCTCCCAACAACATCGGAACACTGGAGACATTTGGCATATTTTCCCACTGGACAACTCGGGGAATCTCAAGGCCATATTGAGTATGTCACTGTGCAGTGTGTGGCAGGACATCTGGGATCAGAACACAGCAATGGGGACCGCTGCCTGGGAGCGTGCTGCCTGAGGAGAGGAGACAGACAGCAGCAGACAGAAGCGTGAGTACAGAAGGTGCTAAGTGCTCCCCAAAGGGGAGAAAGTCATAGGGTAAGGGCACAATGTGCTAGAGGGCCAGGGCGAGCCGCAGAGGGCAGCGCCAGGATGGAGGAGGCCGGGCTGCCCTGCTGAGAAGGCCACTTCCTAGTCACATTCTCTTCACTGGACATGACACCCAACACCCAGAACTGAGAGGAGAGGTGAGCTTCGGCCTGTGCTGTCTAAAGGTTTCAATCCACTGGCAACTGGCACCAAGGCAGAGAGGGGAGGTGGAGAGGTGTGGCCGGGAGCTGCTTGACTGTCCCATGTCCCATGTCAGTCAGGAAACAGAGAAGGGCGGAGCCAGCGGGGAAAGGTTCCCTCCCACGTCGCCCCCAGGTGACTCTCCCACCAGGTTCACCCTGATGGCATCTGCAGCTCTGAATTCATCAGAGCCTCATTCGAGGGTGGTGTCAGCACCCTCGACCAGCTCCTCCCACAGCTCCGCCACCGAGGGCACCAGCCTGTGGAGGACGTTCCAGGTCTGGTGGTTGGATCTACTCAAATCCTCATGGAGAAGGTGAGGGAGTTGACATCCGGAGAAGGCCGAGCAATGGAAAACTAGAGCTCGAGCTCAGAATAAGCTGGGAGCCTGGCTGTGTGCAGTTTCATGTGCTGAAGCTGTGGTTCCCACCTGTAGCACTGCTGGAAGGCGCGGAAGCTTTAGCAAGTGAAGCCTGCTGGGAGAAGCTAGGTGTGATGCTGCCACAGGCCTAAAGCCACTGGGCCTGGTAACTATGGGCTGGACACTCCAAAACTATGCACCAACAGGGAACTTTCCTTCTTATAATCTTCTTGTCTCAGGTAATATGTCACAGTAGCTGAAACCTAACGGGGCGATGTGTTCCAAGCACCACGCGGCAGGGATTGCAGTTTGACTGCGGTGGACTGAAGCAGAGGAAAGATCGGAAGAGTTCAGAAAGAAAAGGGCTTCACCCAGGTAGGCACAGCCTTGCGGGCCACCTGAGGACCAATGTGATGACACGGAAAGGTGCGTGGTGGCTAATTTGACAAGGAATAAGAAAAGAGCTCGTTTTATCACATAACTACGTTTAAGAAGCCTCTGAGATCAAAGATGGTGATGATAAGTGTGTGGAAAGACAAGGACCATAACAGAATCTAAACTGGGAACTGCAGGTCCTGAAGGCCTCATGCACAGCAGTGTGGCGCTGTGGCTCTGTCAAGAAATAACCGATTACTTAAGAAAGCGTGCTGGCCACTGTCTGGAGTAAGACACGCAAGTCCCCCAGCAATGCCTCATGTTCTATTAACAGTAATTTCTTGACAATTCAGAGCTAAATATACAGAACACTATAAAAACTCTGTAAGAAAATTCACTACTAAGGGATGGGAAGATCTCAAGCAGAACAAAAACCTTGGAGAAATAGAGGAAAATGGAAGCACGGTATATAAAATAAAGTCTATGCTAAAAGACACAACAAAGTCAAAGCAGCTGTGGCTCAAGAATAGGTTCTGAACAGATCCACGACCCAGCAGATGTAGCCTGGGCAATGTAAGGAAGCGCTCACAGGCAAGGCCACCCCAGGATGGGAAAGGGGGCGCCACGATGGAAGGGAGGGAGGTCAGGCCAGACCACCCCGGGCATCTGCACATCCTCGGGGCCTGGGGGAAGTGGAAGGTAGTCTATACCCACAAGCAAGAGGACATGTAGTGATGAGCGGAAAGCACCCGGGCGGTTGGGTCCTCACAGGCGCCAGCCAGTCTTCCGGCCACACCTGGAAGGATGGAAGGTGGCAGGGACAGGCAGGTGATGGCTGTATCAGCGCTGCGGAGCCTGGTGGTGCTCGACCCATGGGGGAGCTCAGGGTCCGGCTCCAGGGGCATCAGCTGAGGTCTGAGGGCCAGGGGAGGCTCAGTGGTGACAGGCCGACCACCGAAGCCCCGGCTGGATGGGATGTGGACTTCCAGGGCCTATGCAGGGCATCCTGTCCTTTCCTGCTGCCTCTTCCCACTGGTGAGACGCCACGGTGTCTCCCTTGTGGGGCTGAGGAGGACAGCCTCAGGGGAGCAGCGTGGTGAGAGGACGCACAGGGGTCTTTGCAAGGCCCCGGTTTTCTGCTTCCCTCAGGGGGGACCTACCACGGTGGTCTCCAGGTCTCCATCCATCTCTCCATCCGTCCAGCTGCAAAGATCTTTGGTTTGCTTTAAGAGCTACGGTGGGCCATAATCAGTGCTCTTGGTTTACTCACAGTGGCTCTGCCTCTCTCTGACAGAGCCCCACCTGGCCAGGCCCTGTGCTGCTTCTCCACCACCCTCAAGCAGGAGATCTGAAGAAGCTCCAACTCGCTCCCCACGCCGGGGCCCGTTCTCGGACACACAGGCTGCCTTAACGTGCGTGCGGGAGAGACCCGGACTGCTGCTGATACTTCCTTCGTTTCTGCAACTTTGCAGGACAGGCTGCTGCCTCCAGCCTCTGAGGGACGGAGGAGCCTGGCTTCCCTCACCCAGGCAGCAAGCCCAGTGGGGTCTGGGTTCTGGGGCTTTCCTGGCTTCTGTCTCTGGCTCGCCTGGCCCAGGTCAGCCCTCCTCCCGCCCTGTTCTCCCTTTAAAGGGCCCGCTTCCCTCCTTCCACGTCCACACGCAGCTGGGCTTTCTTACCTACCCTCAGCAGTTACTGAAGAGAATCTATTTTCCCTGCTTTACGTAATGCTGGCTGCTTTTAAACTTTGGCTGCACGGGTATTTTGTTTTTCAGTCTTCGAGACCTTATGCGGGAATAACTGTTGGCTAGCTCTCTTCTTTCTTAAAAGAACTAATTTTACATCTAAAAAAATTCTAACATGCTCTGATGTATGATTTGTACATGGGTCACAGAAGTCACTTCATTTATAAATAGTCTACACTACAGATCTTATCATATTAGATGTATGGGTTAAATAAATGGGAGATTAAAAGTTTGTTTAAAGAAATCATTTTCCACAGTGTCTCAGAGTCAGTAGGGTTGTTAAAACATAATTGGAAATATCAATAGAGATAGCCTTCACATAATTTATATATAAATTAATCTAAAAATTACTGAAAGGGAACTTCTAACATGTTTAATTTCCAAAGCAGTTTCATTTATGAACAATGAAATCTCAAGACAAAGGGAGCAGAGTCCAGACTGGACACACTCCTGTTTTCTAGAACTTTCTTTTTCTGCAGTCCGCAGGCGATCTGAGGTGGGTAAGAAGCTCATCCCACTCAGACACTGAGTTCCCTTTCTTACCTCCCAATTCTAGTGCTCCGGGAAAGTGTTTTTAAAACTGGGTGACAAATCAGGGGAGGGAAAATAAATTAATTTACATTAATTTAAATTGATACACAGAATCAGGTAGAGCAGAAGAGAGGACACCAGGGTGCATCCCACATGAGCAGCGCTGGGAGAACAGCTTGGAAGGCTTCTGCTCCGTTAACCCATCGGTGACAGTGTGTGCGCGTGCGCGTGCGCGTGCATGTGTGCTGCGCTTCTCCTCACTGCTGGACCAGGAATGTAGGGAACACTCCACAGGCAGAGCGCCTCTGGACCCCTGGCTCTGGGCCACTCTCTGAGTGGAGTCTGTCACGGAGCACCTGTGTCGGCCAGGGACAGTCCTGCGGGGAACACCAGAGTGCTTGTTTTCTTGGGGGACAAACAAGAGGGGAGGCACCGCCCGCAGCAGGCACAGAGGACTCAGCCCGTGCAGAGGACTTGCCTCCTAGCATGCTTCCCCTGAGAGTGGGCCTGGAGTGGGGGTGGAGGAACTACGTGTCAGCCTGGGCGGAGCCGTGAGAGCAGGAAGCGCTGAGACACTTCCGCTGCGTCTCTCCTTCCGCTGAGGGATTCCGCGAGGGCTGGACTGGTCCGCTGGACAGAGGGGCCACCAGGCCCCAGTCTCAGGGGCGTAAGGGCCGAGTGGACTCAGTGATCATCCCAGGTGGCTGAGCCTCACAGGCAAGTTCTGAAACAGCCTGGTTTTTCCTATGAAACTGCTGTCTTCTCAAAGCTTTGCTCACTGGCAAGCAGGGCACTCATCTTTCCCTCACAGCAGTCAGTGTGGTCAGAGGTTTGGTTGTTACTGATGCCATTGTGCCCGAGGGCAGGATGCCCGGGCCACCGGTCAGATAGGACTCTCCATAGGAACGGTCCGTCGATAAGTGCTGCATGTGGGGCTCAACGTGTCAGATGAGTCAGCGGAGCGTGTCAAGAGACAGCGATGGCTGACGCAGACAGGAAATGTACTGTGAGCAGAATCTGACTGTGAGGCCCCATCATTCAAATCGGAAGCAAAAGCAGAAGAAAAAAGGAGCAGGTTTTACTGGCTTCCGAGGCTTGCTTCGTACCTCCACTGCACAGTCAAGCGAGGCACACACGGCAGCTCTCGGGACTGTGTGTCATCCTTCGTGACATTCACAAACTGTGACACGCGCTGCATCCCACAGCCTTGGGAGTAGTTATGAGCTCTCTTCTTAACCATGTAAGTTTTACAGGAAGCAATATTCAGAAGCAGGGCTTATGCCATGCCTGGTATATACTATGCTTCATTTGATGGAAGTAGATCCGAAGGAAGGCTGGAGACCTGGCCCTGTCAGCTGCCTTTCGCACAAGTACAGCTTCCCCACCGTGGGCCAAAATATTCTTAATAGTCTGCTGATCAGACTGGCGTCAGCTCAGACGTGGAGGGTAAAAGAGTTCATTTGCTGATGAGTTCCACAAAACACTTGAGACAGACATGTGAGCCTACACAGAGCCACGGCCGGTCCTCAGTATGGGGGCTGAGAGGGGCTCTCACACTGGGAGAGGCGCTGTCTCTTGCGTCCTCTTACTACAGGGCATCAGAAACAACCACACCTCTGGGCACAAGTCGGAAGTCAGGACAAGGATGCCTGGAACAAGTCCAACTCCCAGCAGTTAAAGAAGCGTATGCTTAGAGAAAACCTGACAGCAAGGGAGACAGAAACACCACTGAAGGGACAGCCTGAAGGCCCTGGAGCAGATAACTGAAAATGTGCACAGGATTCAAGGCTAAGCAGAGGTAGAATCATTCTGTTGTTTTTTATTTCATCACATCAGTCTATAATTTTCCTGAAACTCAGTGGCTCTATTTTCCAAAATAGTAAGTTCAGGGAATAACCTAACCATTTATGATTTGTTATTAAAGTTAACTTTTACTATTTTCTTAACGTTTGAAAGTATTCCCTAATGTCACATACACACCGAAATTGCTAGGGTGGGTATAGGTGGCGGGCAGCTGTGTGTTTCCTGCAGGACTTCCACCACATGAAGCTTCATGCAAAGCTTCAGGGCTGCGGCAGTTCCTCTGTGAGTCCTCCATGTGTTCACACTGGGATCTCGACAGTGACTTGCTTTTGTGGCAGGATAAATTCTCCTGGGCTCAGCAGCTCCTCTCCTGGGATCTGGAGCGGTTTGCTGGATGCCTCTCCTACCCGAGTGATAGAGTGGCCCCTGCTTCTTTAGAAGCAGGTGAAGTGGACACACCTCTCTGTCTCTGTCTCTGTCTCTGTCTCTCTCTCTGTCGTTCCAAAGGCACCCAGCTCAGCTCTGACATGCCGAGTCCTTCATCATTCTGAATGTTCCTAAGTGACTCGCTTTCTGACTTGCAGATGTGCTGCTCTTTACAAGGGCTTTGCTTGGAAACAGCGCTCTGCAGGAGGCAGGCAGCACAGCAAACGGCTTCCTCAATAATCCTGGAAGATATGTCCATGTATTGCTAACAAGTGTGCAAACTAGACCTGCAAGGTGGACAGCACCACCCTCCATGCTTTTGCAGATTAACTGGGAAAATGGGAAGTCTGTGTATCCTTATGAGTTTGCTTGATGCCCTGTCCATCGACGGCAGTGCTATCACAAGTCCAGCAAATTTCATTTCTGTATCACAGTAGGCTACAGAGGAACAAACCAACAGAACAAACACACAATGAAACATGCAGTGGAGTTGAACTGAATGCATGGGTGTCATGTGCACACAGAAGAGCCGAGCATATCGGTTGGATACAAGCGCAGGTCTGTACCCGGGGCTGACACATCGTGAGCAGGCCTTAAGCAGAGGGGGAGATGTAAAGGGAAACAGAGCTGAGAGAGATGGGCAGGAAATGGGCAAGATGACTCATCTATACTTGAACATCTGACCTGTTAGTTGGCCGTCGCCTGCAGCAGGGGCGATGCGAATGTAAGGTGTTGTAAGCTGAGTCACGATTATCGCAGCTAAGGCAAAGGAGGATTTCCAGGTCAGCATGCATGAGGGAGAGAAAAGCCAGACTGAAGCTAGGCTAGCAAGAACCCATCAGCATATCAAATCATCTCAACTCTGTTCCAACGACAGCGGAAAGGAACAAAAAGGGAAAAACATAGCAAGGCATTGAATTTTCTGAACTCTTAAACAAGTGCTACTCAGGCAGTAGGATTTCTGCATCTGATATAGTTGCAAGCTTTGGCTGAGACCTTGGCTAGATCAATTGGAAGAAAAAATAAAACAAAACCAAAAACGTAAGACTTAAGTTCAGCTGAAGACTTCAGACTGCTTCTAACTGCAAGTGAAGGTGGTGAACAGACCTTCAGGACGGTTACGATGATCCAAACTTCAGGCTGTGTGAGTGCGTGAGGTTATTCAGTGACGCTGCTTAGGTCACGCGGTATTTTCTCTTCTTGGTCAAATTACCTTCGTAGTGTATTAACTCTCTTCATTAAGATTTTTAATTAGAACTATTTCTCTAATAACTACATTTCAGGCCGACTTCCATTTAAAGGCCTTAGTTTTTCCATATTATGAGACTAAAAAATGTATCTTGATTCACTGCTTAAAAACAAACGTGAAACTTTTGGGGGCCTGGGCCATCAGAGTCATGGTTAACTTGTGAGCAAAGAAAGGGACGAGAAAATGACCACGGGGGCATCTTGCTCTGTTCGCAGTAAGCGGTTAACATTCATGACACACAGATATTGAAAAAAAATAGAAAAGTAAAACATCAGTTCTAACATGATACAGCTGGAGAATGATGCAAAGAAAAAATATTGAAAAATTAAGGATAGGCTTACATGAAAGATAACTAATTTACATGGAACAGCCTGGGTGCTATTAGGGATGTGGCAGCAAGTAAGGAAAATAGATCATCTACCATCTGCAGACAATTAAACCAGAAACTGCTGCAGCATAATATTTTGAAATATCCCTCCGCACCATTCAAACAGTGCCGTTCCTCAGAACGAGACAACTGAGTTTGGAAATGGTGCGGCCGTCTTCCACATGCTATTAACAAATCATTCCAGTCCTGTGAAGCTAGAGGACTGGTCAGAGAACAGAGTCCCCACCACAGCGCCAGGGCGAGTCTGCCGAAAGGAGATATCCTGCAATTCTAGATGTAATGAGGTAAACGTGGTAAATGTTATTTCTAAGACGAGTTACAGGGCTGGCACCAGTTCCAAGTTTGACACACGTTAATGCTTTGGCTGGTCACAGACTACGGGGGTTCAGCCCACACTCATGGCGTTCTGCATTACTTTTGGGAAAATCAGACCTGCTCTATTTGGAGAAAAAAATCCTCTTACTGAAAACTTGGACACTTTTCTGCTATATGAGGAGGTAAAAGATATGAACAAAAAGAGCTACTTGAAAACAGCTCTGTTTGGCAGTAGGTATTTGCAAAGCAAAACAGACTCAAGCTACAGGCTGAGGCTAAGCTGCCCGCCTCAAAGGTACTTCTGTTGGGAAGGACCTTTACTATGGTCTCTGTGTTCCAATCTGTGAGTGTTTATTCACAGTTATTATTTTTAATGCAAGGAGAGTACTCATATCAAAAATTACTTTAAAGAGGGCAGGGCAGACCTCAGTCGCTGTGATGGGATCCGCGTGGTCCCCTGGGGCCTGAGGCACTATTTGTTTGTATTCACTGTTTGTCTGCAGTGTCAGGGGTGGAACCCAGGACTAATGTGCCGGTGAGAGCTCAACCCCTGAGCTACATCTCAGGCCCCAGATGTCTGCTACGTGACATAAAAAGTTAGCCGACTCCTGCGGTAACATGTCAGTAGCGGTGCTCTCGAGAAGACAACTCTGAAGTCTGGCGGAATAAGGGCGGAACTGCCACGCTGTACTTGACTGATAGCGATCATGGCCTGGCTCAGGGTCCTGGGGACAGGTGTGCTGGAAGGGGCGTGTCCTCAGCGTGGCTCCTGGGCTCCTCAGGGACAAGTCAGCACTCCCAGAATCTGCTGGGTCTGCGCTTACAGACAGCGCTGGATGGCCCTGGTGTGCCTTGAAAGATGAGTGTGGGTCACACAAATTTGGGAAACATAGGCTCTTAGATTTGTTATTTGTAGGAACCTCCCGAGAGGCCTTCATAGACTCCTGAGGTACATTATGAAGAATGGTATTGAGAACAATAAAATATTTTCTCTACAAAGTGCCGAATACTCTATGTCTATGCTCCTATTTCTAAATCCATAGCCTGAATGGTAACACATCAGCACATATGAGTGATCTCACCATGCAATTTGTTTTCTCCTCTTTTCAGTATGTATAATTAAAAGGAATCTTAATTAGTTGTACATCTCAATAGACATTCTTTTCGGTTCTTTTATGAAAGCATTTCATTCTGTAACATTATAGCCCAGAAAGGATGGTATTTCTTTCAACAAAAGAATGAAAAGAAAAACAGGCAGGAGAAACTTTTCCAAGAGCCTAGCGATTAAAAAAAGAAACATTCAAATTTCTGAATATAGTTAGAAATTGTATGAGAACAACAGAAATCCTTCAGCACTTCCTCAAGGTCTTCCAGCAAAGCAGATTCACGTCCAGTACAAACTTGAGTTAAATAAAAAAAACCTAACATTACAAACAGTAAAACATTTTTTCATAGAAAATTCCCTTTAAAAAATATAACATTGGAATAATTCTTTTCTTCTTGTTTTAGGGTTTAGAGTCTGGCTTCTCTGATAGTTTGGGGGAAAATTAACCAGTCTTTGCAGGTAGATACTTCTAGCTACAATGCTGTGGACAAACTATAGCAAGGAAAGGGACAAATGAACAGCTATAACCCCCTAGCCACCAAAGCTCAACAGACGTAAAAATCCCCAAACTTTTAGGAACACAAGATTGTCAAAAGATGAAACATCTATGCATGAGTACGTAGAAGGCATCTCAATGATTGTTTTAAAAAAGTGGGAAACAGGAAGTAGGAAACCTTCTAATGTTTGTATTGCTAGGAAGAGACAAAAGTGACATTATATTAGGGAAAATATTACCTCATGAAAGATTAATATGTATGTTTAAACTGACCTTAAAATCAGAATGGACATACCTCATTTGTACAAGAGGTCTAATTTACTAATAAGACATACTTTGATTTCTAAGTTTATCTTGATAGTTTCAAACTGGCTATCCACAGTCTTTTGGAGTATTATAAGAGTTTTTGACCCTGCCATTTACTGTAAGGCAGCTATCATGTACAGGAAGTTAAAGAAACTCATATACCAATTACTAACATACAGCTGGACCACATGGTCCTGAAAAGAACCCACATATAAAAATGTGGATATGACTGAAAAAATTAAAATTTTTGAGAACTTAGTTATTAAAAACTCTTCTATTTCCTGCATGCTATGGATAAAAAGAAGCCTTTGAATTGAGAGGGGACCTTCAAACATGCGTCACACACTCCAGTATGGCGTCTTGCTTTCTCAGCAAAGAACATTCTATAATGAGTTTGTCTGTCGTCAGCCATTAAACTATAGTCACACATAGTAGCTATGGGGAGATCGTTTAGAAGGAGAAATTACAGGAGGATACATAAAAATACAGGCAATCCCCCAAACATGAAAATATACCAGTAGCATGACTTGAGCTTTTTCCTATGTCTAATTTTTATGAGGCTTTATATTTGAGATGAACAGTGTCAAAATATATCTTTGGAATATGATTATAAGATAATCACAACGTTGAATGTACACAGAGTATGAACTATGGGTTTAAGAGACAGAGCCACACGTGAAGTCACAACTCTCTTTGTGAAATCAACCCACGTCTGTCCTGTCCCTGAGGGATCCTTGTTGATAGCTGGTTTGTGAACACGGAAATCTCTGTATGCTCAGAAGGCTGCTCAGGAAAGTGCTCTGTGTGGAGAATTCGGTTGTGCCATTGTGCTGTCAGAAACACGTGGCAATGGAATGTTTGAACTCTTACATTTCCAGATTCTTTATTATTTAATCTGCCTGTTTCTGTTTTATCTAAGTACTCAAGATGGAATGGCTTCCTGTGCACAAAAAAGAGATTTTGAGGTCCAGAAGGGAAAGCTTTCTCATCGTGAGGCCGGTGAAGCTTTCTGCTGTGCTGGGGGCGGTGCTGACCCTGCCCACGCAGAACTTCATAAAACCACACGACACGGTGCCTCCCAAGGCTTCTCACTGTACTAGGATTTTATGAGATGGAAATAGCAGTGTTAGGCGGTGATATTAAACTGTTTTCCTTTTTTCCCAAAAGCGGTTATTTGGATAGAGTTTGCTGCTGTGTAAACGTTTGTAAATGACTCAGAAAAGATGAGCGGGGAATATCTAGTCAGTTGGGTCATCGGACTGCCTAATCATGCTTTGCTGGGTTGGAAAACAAATTACAATACTGGTGGAATCTAGCTGACGGGAGAAAATGGCCCAGATCACCATCTAATTCAACCCGTTGTGAAGAGAGCACACTTGCCAGGTCTCCGTACTTAACAGTGAGTTACTTACGTAATTAACTGCACTAATGAGCAGGATGACAGGTCCCTCTCTGTTTACACAGGGATCTGGGTGGAGACTCCGTCCTAACAGGGATTTCAGATTTCAGGTGCTCACACGGCCCAGCACCACCACTGCCAGGTTTCTGCGGGCTGAAAAGCCACAGGCACAAGGCAGAAGACCCAGGTGAGGAGTGCAAATGTGGGGGCTGAAGCAGGAGCCCCGGAGGCCAAGCTGAGGGACCAGCTAAGCCAGTGCGCTCCAGTGTCTGCCAGTGAGCCTTCGTCCTCCTGGCAGTCAGTCAGAGTGGCAGCATCCACTCCCCACCCCGCTATGGTGACGAGATGGCGGTGACTGTGGAAGGGCAGTGACTTCACCCTCCTCGGTGGTGTCAGACACCTGCGTCATACATGAGGTGCCTCGGGTGAGATTCACCTCTGCAGGCCGAGAAGCAGGAGGGGCGCGACAGCCACCCTGCAGGAGTTCTGCCCTGGACCTCAGCCACACTCTGGAGAGCAGGGAGCCAGGCCGCTGGTGCCGTGGCCCTCAGTGGGTGCTAGCAGACAGCTGTGTGCAACACATGACAGCTGACCTTTCACTGCTACTGATTTACTGCCATAAATAAAGTCCTTCATCAGGTATAATATGGGTAGAAAATTACAGGCCCATGAGGACAGGGAGGAGTCCAGTGGCCACTCATGTCTACCTGTTATGCAACCAAGAGACATGTGCTAAGCTGCCACTAAGTTTCAAGAGTCACGCATGTTCACGGAACAAGAAGTCACTGAGGATTCTGAAATGTTCACGTACACGCTCTGCACAGCACACGGCCGCCTGCAGGTCAGACGGCCTCTTTCCCTGCTCAGCTGGGTCACAGGAGCACCCGGTGCCTGTGGTCCCCAGGCCTGCAAGGAGCCTGTCACTGTGAGCACTCGCTTAGGGACGTGCTTTCTCTCCCAAGGCACTGTGTCCTCCGCTGCGTGAAGGCTGACAGCTCTGCCAGGTTGAGGAGATGGTGCTGCATGGGGAGAGCCAGGTGTGAACCGGCCCCAGCTCAGCTCTGCCTCGATGGCTCAGCTCTGCCTCGATGGCCTTCGTTCAGGCAGGAGAACAAGCTCCATGGCGAGGTTGCCGGCTGTGGACGAGGACAGCCATGCAACCAGGCTTCCAGGGACTGTTCTAATGAGTCCGCTGCTGCAGAGGGTGTGTGTCTGTGTCCAAGTGTGGGGGCAGGAGCGGGAGTGCGTACCTGCAGCCCCAGCTACAGGGGTGGCTGAGGGCAGAAGATCTCTTGGGCATAGGAGTTTGGGGCCAGCGTGGGCAACAGATCATGATCTTGTCCCAAAATAGTAAATAAAAAGGATGGGGCTAGTTTTTAACTATTCCTTTAATATGGAGATTCACTAAATATATTATTTTCAGGTATGGAATACTATGATTTAAAGTATGTATATTTGCATCATATAAAATTAATACCATTGAAAACATTTCAGACACAGTGGAAGGCTTATCTTAAAAATATCTACAGTCAAGGCTAACTGACAGAGCATCCTGACCCACATATACACCCCTGTTCACCTATCCATGTAAAATATACACGGCTACACATTCACGTCAGTGGGGCTACATTTCAAGTCATTTTACCAGAGTCTAAAGTAATCTTTAAAAGACATAAACCAGGAAATCAACGCACAGTTTCAACCTACCTTTTGTGGCCACTCGAACACAGTCGATTTTGGTCTCCTGTATGAAGTAGAGAAGGGAGGAGTTATTCCTCATGTTTTATTAAGCACGACAAAAAGTCTACAGTTCCAGTCAAGCAACTTGATAAGGAAGGTCTCACTGTGGCAAGCGAGGCCTGATCACCCGGCTGCTCTGGGAACCGCACTGGACAGTTTCCAGTTCCCTCTGCAGAGGCAACGGTGCTTCTGATCCACGAAGAGGCGAAGAGCGAGACCCAGGGGTCCCCACCGGAGAGGCCCGATCTCCTCGCTAACTCTCTGCTTGACCGTGGGAGAAGAATCCTGTGCTCTAGAGGCCCCTCCCCTCCCTGGCCAAAGTCAGTGACCCCTGGGCCTCGCTGGGGGAGGCAGAGTACAGGGAGTCTCAGGATCCTCTCCTCCCACCGCAGACTTGGGCTTCTTATCAGAGCTTGGGCTGGAGAGAACAGGAAGGGAAAGCAAACACTACAGGGAGGCTCAATGAACACTCAGCTTTGTTTCCAGCTCATCTTCCTAAAGCTGTTTTCTCTCAGAAAAGAAAAATATGATACCTAATTTAGTTGCAGCTACAGGCAGCACAAACTGCATGGAACTAAAAGAAGGGCACAGAATATGCCTAAGAGACAGATGTGGTGGATCTCACACAATTTTAACTGAGCTAAATACATGTGTCGCTGCTGTGCCGTGTTCCCGTAAAATTAGTAAGCTACGCAGAATGACTAGCCAACTTCTGGATAGTAAGAAAACCTGAAACTAAAAACCATCATGTTGATGATATATTTTTCCAACTCTTCCAAAACACGATGAATACTCTCATTTCTCACCATCAGTTTTTCTACCTGAAAATAATTACACCAGGAGAAAAAACTCATCTGCTTATGAGTAAAAACATACCAAGGCCCGACTTCATGCATTTACCACCATTTTTCTGAGGCTACCTTTGCATTAATAATCCAAAATACCCTAAGTCAGTGGTCATCTGCACAACTTACCCCGTTGGCTCTACTAGCAGCTTGGAAGTAAATTCTGTAGCTCTTGTGGGGGAGCAAGGGGGTGTTCCAGTATCCATTGTAGGTCTTGTTGTCTCCAATGGTGAAAGGCTGGGCAGCCTGGATGCTGTCCGCTGGGAACTCGGCGGCAAAGTAGTACTGTGAGTTCAGGAGGGAGGCATTTTGGAAGTGGATTGGTACCGGGTAGCACTTTAAGATTTCTGTTGTCTTTTTAGTTCTTCGAGGACGTTCTTCCTCAACAACTATTTGGTAGACACTAGAAAAACGAGAGAGGATCACTGATATTTCAGATAAAGGAGCTGACCTGCCTGCTGTGTGGCTGGCCCATGCTGCATGTTGAATACAGGGTACACTGGACAGGGTCTTGGGGGCCACGTGGTGCAGGCAGGGTGCGACAAGTGCAGGACAGACTGTCCCTAGACACCTGCTTCTGGAAGAGATGGTGTCAGGTGCTTCCTCAGAACTCTTCCACCTGAAGGAGCACAATTTTTTGAGAGGAACAAAATTCATCATACTAAAAAAAAATTATATGACAACTGCTACTGTTTATAAACTGGACACCAAAAGAATGTGCTTTGTCCACCCATCCGACTGCAGTGGTTTGCAGAGAAGGCAATGCTGCTTTCCTGAGATGCAAAGTTGCGCTATCTAAAGGCAGTGCGCTATCACACAGAGAGAAGGGGCACCCCCCCCACACACTGCAGTCACTTTCTGTCAGGAGCAGTCAGGCGAGATCTTCCATGCAGTTGGGGGATGGCTTCCTGAG
This sequence comes from Petromus typicus, assembly GCA_004026965.1. Taxonomy (NCBI): domain Eukaryota; kingdom Metazoa; phylum Chordata; class Mammalia; order Rodentia; family Petromuridae; genus Petromus; species Petromus typicus. Next base: position 82,915 of record PVIR01000427.1, read on the forward strand.
GGGCAGATGCCATATTTAAAGGTGACCTCCAGAGCGAGGACAGGGACACATAGGAGGTAAAGCTGACCTGTGACTCCTCCTCGTCTCCCTCATGTCACCTGCTGTGCTCACGAGGACACAGGCAGGCGCTCTGCCCAGGGTGAGCCCCGCAGGCCCCAGCGGCCCCAGCATCATACAGCATCTAATGGCTGTTTGTGTTGCTAACTTTTCGGTGGTCTGACCAGTGATCTGTGGTCAGTGGCCTCGTTCACGGACTCACTCTCTATGCCTTGTTACCCTCCATCAACTGCAATCTGAAGCACTCGTATTCATTTCTATTTCTGCACAACAGAGCCCACATTCCTATCACTTTCACTACGTATGCTATGGGCAGGCCTCTATCTTTATACAGTACGGCTGATGATCCTTACCACGCTCAGCTTACCAATGAAGCTTTCTCAGAGGGACAGGGACCCGCAGCCGTGGGCATGCAGCTTTGGAGGGGGTGAGGGTCACGGGAGTGCTGTATGTATCGGGCCACATCTGGGCAGGAGCCTGGGCGAAGTTCAAGTAGAAAGCCAAGTGCCATCTGCCACAGGCCCGTCACAGAGGACAGCGTGTGAGCCTTTTTCTGGACTACGCTAAAGAGGACACCAGGGAGGGTGCACAGGCTCTCGGCTTCGCTTTTGGGACACTCAGAACGGAGCTGGCCACAGGCTGCATAGTAATCAAAATACTACCAGATAGCATTTCTGTTTTCTATAGAGGGATATTACATATTACAAGTGTGAGGGCAGAATTCATTGCATTTCACAAACATGCTTTGCTGTACTAAGTTGGATCTGAGTTTACTTTGTATCCATTCTCTGAATAGTTAAAAGTTAAAGAGGAAGAAGTTACCAGGAAGCAGATTTTGTAGTGAGAGTTGGTCATTGTGCAGGTTTATCCAGGCAGCTCATAATTCAGTGACGAAATCTGAGGGAACTAAATCTGTGTCTGTCGCCTCTGCTGCCCTGCCCTGTTTCATTATCTCCAGCTCTGCTAGGACATGTGATGTAAGTGTTCACTCCTGTACTAGCCCAAACAATGATTTTTTTTTCTTGTAATGCTAGAGATTAAACCGGGGCCTCCCACATTCTAGGCAAACACTCTACAACTGGGCTCCACTCCCAGCCCTTTCCCTTGTTCTTAAGACAGGGTCTTACTGTTTCCAGGCTGAACTTGTGATCCTCCTGCCTCAGCCTCCTGAGTTGTTGGGAGTACATGTATGTGCCTCATGCCTGGCTCAAGAAATTTTGAGTACCTACTGTACGCCAAGTAATGCTTTACTTTAATGCAAAAAATAAAACTGTTTTCCTAATGAATTATCCCCTAATGAAACAAAATTGTTTTGTAATTATATATCATCTAAATGAATATGGGTGAAAAAATAATTTTCGTCCAAGCAGCAATGTACTGAAGACTGAGTAAGAACTGGAGAACAAAGTGATCACTTCCTGGGTCGCCCACAGTCTGCAGCGTTAGCTGCATCACACACCTGACCCCAGATACACTGCTCTCTAAAAGGCTGCCATCTCCTCGTCTTCAGATATATTAAAGACAGAACTAAGTTGACTGGAGCCATTTCAAACCCCAAATGTCTTTTCATCCCTGCTCCACAAGACAAATTAGATTTGCAAGCATCCGGACCTCAAATCTATTTGCTCTTTAATAATTTAAGCACCAAAAGGTCAAGCAGCTCTTTTATATTCCCCTTTATCAAAGTCTAACTGCTAATGAAAAATCACTGAATCGCCTCCTCTGCCTATCTGCTGCGCATCGACATCACCCTGAGGGAAATTACACGACTCTAGCACCCAGGTCAAAGGCCCTGGCCGGCAGAGGGCGCGGCGGTGGTCTCATCTACACTAGTGACGTCATCCCAGTAACCAAGTTCATAAGTCATCTGCTCTGCATCGTAATCCCCACACTAGCTTTGAAATTCTCCCTGAATGGTTTTTCTCAAAAGATTAAAGAAAGCAAATTCTCCAGGATAGTGAGCCAATCAGAAGGTTCTGGCTTAGTGAGCTGAATTAAAATTCTATTATCTTTTTAATGTATTACACAGGCTCCTTTATTTATTAAAATTGCACCCCTCCTAGCCCTGTTTTCCCACTCTTCTGGAATATAAAACAACCTAAAAATCTTCCGGCATTTGGAATATTAAAGCACAACTCACATCTGAGGTGAACCTGCCAAAATGTGATGTCAGTGTATCGGAACTTTCTGACAGGATGAAATTTAATTTAAAGTTTAATTTGTGCTAGGCTTTTCTACAACAAAATTTGCAGGCCTTTAAAGGAGAATGAGAAATCTGAATTTCTATACAGCATCACACAAAGTGTAACCTAGAAAGGATCATCTGAACATCTTTCATGTAATTTTTAAACTTGAAAGTTCAATTACAATGAAATGTTTTCAATTTTTTTCCAGCTCTGAGGTCTCTGAGAAGAAGCCTGGGGCTCTGAAATCAACAGAATTCTTTTCGTCCCAATCATTTTGTGATCAAACTTATCAAGTCCATTTTTCTTAACGATCTGTTTTATTTATCAGCATAAAATATGAGAGGGCTGCCCTGCTGTTGAACAGAGTGAGGACAGAGGCAGGGAGGACGAGGGAGAGGTGTCAGGATCCTTCCCTCGTGGCTTCGCTAATTCTTTAAAACAGCCATTTCTGATCAGTTCGGGGGCTCATCATACCATTGCTCTCATGGCTCCTATTGGTGACTTTTGCCTTGATTTTAAACTTGTGGAATGATAATCCTACATGTATAGAGAGATCAACACTCACATCCTGCTGATGACTAACGTAGGCAGGGGTGGGATAAAACGGAAACGTGACATGCACACTGAACACTCAAGTTTCCTGCCACGGAACCACACAGCTCGTGTCCGTCCTGCTCCCCGTCCAGACGCAGGCTGGCTCTCGGCCCGTTAGCTTTACTGAAATGACGCCCACATATTCCGGAGAACCCGTTAAGCCTGCACTGAGTGCCAGGCAGCGTGCCGCCCGTACAAACGCCATCACCGTGGCTGGGGCTCTCCGGAGCCCCAAGGGGAGATCGGAGGACAGCGGATCCCCCTTGGTCGGGCGCAGTACGTTACACGGGATCACTGGTAACTAAGGCATGTTACACAGATGGCAGCACAGTGTCACACACCACACGGCACGCCCAGACCCATGGGGCTGAACATTCCACGTGAGCTGTGGTTTCTCCGTCCTGTTGTGATCTTTAGGCCGGCCACATGCTGGCTGCTGTGGGACGCCTGCCGGACAACACACGGGTGTGTCACGCTGTCGCAGTCAGAACTCATTATGAGGAGCTTTTCTGGCTCTAGTAAGTTATTAATGCTGTGGGGCTGTGTGACTGTGTATGCGTGTGTGTGTGTTTGCATGTGTGTGTGTGTGTGCACGTGCGTGTGCATGTGCACTAGCACATAGAGCAGTACGCTACTGCTCTGCTAGTTAGTGATAAAATCTGTTATAATAAAATATTAATTACAGCTGAAAGGTTGGGTGAGAAATCTGAACTCAGTTACAACCCCATATTGTGAACAAAGGGCAGGGTGAAAAATCCTTTCGTTAAGGAGGTCTGGGGTAATAAAAAACAAGCGCACATTAGACCCCGGCTGAGGCCGCTCTGCAAAGGCCACCTGGCATTAATCTTCGCAGCAGGCAGCACATTTCAAGTGAGAGCCTGGACGGGGCACACTCCAGAGTAATTTCTCCTGCTCTGCATCCCCTGTTTCACCCAAGTTTATCACAGTTCCATCACCACATTTTCATAACAAACACATGATTATAAAAATAATAATTTAGTCATTTACTATGATGGGAGTTATGTTCTCTTAGCTCTAGTAATCTGAATAAAACTAGGAATAGAATATTTTCAAAGTCATACCATGTAAAGGTTGAAAGTGTCCCTCATCTGAAATCTCTGCAAAAATATTCTGAGTATTTTTTAATTTTCATACTAGGGATGTTTAACCAATGAAGTCCATGCAGTTACCCCCAAATTGGACAAGATTCAAAATCTGAAATATTTCTGGTAGGCCCCAAGGAATAGGCAGCCTTTAGCTTTGTTCTTGGACATTGAATGATATCCAGTTCTGGATCTCTCAATCCCAAAATGCTTCTTCTGTGCTACACTAGTGAGATGGACACAAGTGGTACCCACAAAAGGACAGGGGTGGAGAGATGTGGGAGGGGCACTCTGCAGCCTTCGAGGGGCCTAGCAAGCTCTGATGCTGCAGGTTGCTGGGGCCACAATGGGGACAACTCTGAGGCACTCGGGGTGAAGGGCATCATTTCTCTCATGTTTTGCTTCCCCCATCTTTCCAGTCCCTGGCATGGGTCTGGCCATGTGCCAGGCACAGAGAAATTAGGTACAGTCTGTGCAGGTCCTTGAGATGCCCAGTCTAAAGATGGTACCCGGAGGTCACTACAGTGAGGAGAGGCCCAAGAAGAGCTCCTCCGAGTACAAAGTTACAGGTGTGTGTATGTGTGTGCGCGATTGCCTGGGACTAGTTCCCAGTCACTGTCACTTGCTAATGACCCTATGCTGTTTCTGCATAATGTTCTCCTAAATTAAAAACAACATAACTCACCCAGATGCAGCAACACGTGTGGTCCCAACTACTCGGGAGGCTGGGACAGGAAGGACACTTGAGCCCAGGAGTTTAAGACTAGTTTGTGCAACATGGCAGGCCTCTGTCTCAAACAAAACGAACAAAAAGCCACAATAGCAGCAAAGGAAAAGCCAAGGTCTTTGATTCGGAGCTCATTCTGCACTGACTCCAGTGGCTGAGAGGACCTTGTCAGGTACACGGAGTCTGAAGCCTGAGAGCCCAAACAGCTCTCCAGGGCATGAACTTGAGTTCACTCCCAGAGCCACCTGTGCCTCTTGGCTGAGGACGGCTGGGTGTCTGTGGTGGGCAGGAAGAAGCACACACCAGGTGCAGTCATGAGCCAGTCGCCCTCTGCCTCTGACCCACTGTGCCATCTTGCCCGGGGCCTGAGACTCCTCCATGTGAGCACTGCACCCCATCACTTCATGGATCAAGGCAGAATGCCAGGAGAGTCTTGGCTTTGGCGGGGGTGGCATTTGGCACCAAAGAGCAGCTTGTCCTTTCCGGCAGACACTGCCTCCCTACGGACTGGGCCTGGCCGCTGTGCCCAGGTCGGGCCCATGAGCTACTGCACCCGCTGGCAGCCTTCAGAACGAGCTGGAGCTCTGGCCTCACATCAAGTCCTCTGGATGAGGCTACGCGGAAGAACAGAAAATGGAAGACAAAGGGGAAGAAGGTGCTGCAGCATATTTTCATGCACAGAAGCAAGTCTGAAATGGAGTCTGAGCAAAGTTACATTAAGTTTTATTGTATAAATGCTCCACTACATCTGCTCTATTATTATTATCTCTCCCCTGCTGTTTTTAAAGCTTCTTTCCACGGGTTCTTGAAGAAAAATCTTCATTTCCAAAATGAATTTTTCAAAGAGATGACTGACACTGTCATCCAAGAAACAATATTAATAAAAATGATCTTTGTTTGCCGGCAGTAGAAGAGTCTAGAGTCTTAGTTTTTAATGCAATAAAAGTCACCTAAAATCAGGCAGAAAAGGCCGGGTGGTGAGGGATCCAGCACTTCCTATTAACACGCCTGTTGCCGCTGAGCAATACCAAGGAATAGCTTGTGCTGGGAAAGCAAAATTGAGCTTTCCCACACAATGGCATTTGATCTTTGTATGCGTATCCCAGGGGCAAAGGACAGTTATTAGACTAGAATTCGGAGCGCCACTCCTGAAACAGTTTTAGCAAGGGATGGAAACTTCTGCAAGCCCACATGGTTTAAGATGTCCCCGTAGTGATGGGCGTCTCTTCAATACACAAACAGACATGGCTGAAGAGCAACTTATAAGCATCTCCAATGAATTAACATTTCCTGCCTAGCCTGCCTGGAGACAACTAAAACGCTCAAAGGAATAAGATCATCCATTCCAACAACAAAGACTGACCAGTCCAATTAAAATAACTCAATTCTCTATGATTTTGTTTGAATTCTCAAGTTCTGTTTAATCTAAATTCATTAGTTTTCAAAGTCACATGGCTACACACTTAGAAGGGTGTGATAGAATGCAGATATACCAAAAAATCTCACAAAAATTAAACTGTAAGAAAATACAACACCATTTCCAGGAATTAAGCACTAAGGATAAACTCCAAAGATTCTGCAATCATTATCTAGACCCCAGGACCTATTTTCTGGATTCTACAGAAGACAATGGAGAAAGGTGCTAACTTGCAGAAGAGCCTTTCTCTGCACAGGGCCTGTCATGTAGGCCCAAAGACTCAGCAGGACACTGTCACTGTCACTAGGCCCAGGGAGGGAGCAGAGAGGAGAAGCAGACGGCAGCTCCCGGAGGAGGTTCAGGGCCACAGTGGGGTCTGCATCTGAGGTCTGAGCACAGGCTCGGCACTGCTCTGACAGTGCCACGTGGGTAGAGCAGGAGAGCTGGTGACACCCCAAATCTGAGCTGTCCTGTGATGAGGACTGGACTGGCCCACCACACCTCCTCACTCCAGCCCACCCCAGGAGTCCAACTCTGGTTATCATTTCTCTTTCACAGGCTGTACAGGAGGATACGGAGGTCCAGGAATATTACTCTGAACCCCAAAAATGTTCCAAGTTGTGCGCAGAATTGTGGTGTCTTGCTTCTCTGAGAAGAGCTGGCTCTGTGACCGTCCCAAGCCAATGACGCTTCTCTCTCTGGGTGAGGGAGCTGAACAGGACGCCTCCTTCTGCTCTGAGGATTTCTCAGGACAAACGAACAATACTGATAATGGTAGAAGTAAGGGGAGTCAAGATCCGAAATTCTGGGCCTGTTACTGAGGTCGAGGGATAAAACAAACAAACACTGAACAGTGGTCAGTGAAGTGTTTTGTAGGCAAATCATATACACGTCCCTCTTCTTCTGGCGTGTGGGTCTGCGCTGCATCTCCACCCTGACGAGTGCTCCTGCAGTGCCGTGAGAAGGCAGCCCATATCTCTGAAGCCAACTTTACAGAAGAAGCAGACCAGAGGTTTCAAGGGGATCCAAGATCGCACCATTAGCAAGTGACACCATCCCAAGTCCAGGTCCGGTGGTCTTTGCTGTGTGATGTGCGTCTCTGAGACAATGGCTGATGTCACTGCTCTTAGATGAAACTCTGGCCTGTGGAGAGGACTCGGGGATGGCGCTGCTGCCCAGCCAACACGCCATGGTTTCCGCATGTCTCTCTCTGCCCAGTGACTGACTCTGTGTGCAAATCAGGTCCTACTGCTGTCCCAGTAAAACTCCCTCCATAGCTGAATCACTTTTATGAAAAACGTCAAAGCGAAGATTCCGTGAGGCAAGTACCAAGCGAAACTCACACAAGGCGGCTGCACACAGCACACTCGGTACCGAGAGTCTGCAGCCGCCTCCTGTCGGGCTTTCGGGAGAGTCAGTTACAGAAACACTGCAGGAAGATGGCAGGAGTGAAGGATCTGTGGAGAGAGCTGCCCGCGAAGAGTCGCGTTCCACAGCGATGACTGCAGGCCGCGCTTCAGCAGTCATAGGCAGGGAGCTGTGGGCTGAGTACACAACACTGAAAAGCCAGTGTCAGGGGAGGAACCCAGGGAGAGAGAGTAACTGAATTCCAGACCCTCTTCACTAGCAAAGAAGAGTGCAATTCTTAGGAGAGAAAAGAATCTTACGGCTGGTTAAATTAATAACTGCAATCAATTTTGAGTTTAGTTTTTAGTGTCCATTGAGTGCTTCCCAAGTATCATGGTCATTTTATATTAAAAATATCATATTCACATGAACAGGTAGAACTCAAGACATGAAATAACGTTCTCCGGTTTACATAGCTTACTCATGATGTGTTCAGCTCCGTGGCTCCAATTCTGTCTTGAATACATAAGATGACTGGTAAGATATAGTTTTCAAGAGGCTTAAACCAAAGAATTTCAGAAATGTCTCCAGTCTCTATCCTCACATCCTGTCTTCAGACACCTTTTGAAAAGAATCTTACATACAACTTTGAATTTCCACCCTATGAATGTCCTTCACATTTAAAGGAAGTCTATTCTGCCCATATCAGACTTGATCTTCTGCTGCAGTCTCCTCCTTCTTGAGAAGTTCTCGTTACCCATGACAGGGCACCTTCATGGCTGTCACTAGGACAGTCCATGGTAGCCTTTGGCATTTCTAGACCCACATAATAGCCTGAGGTGGTTAAGTTGCTTAGGTTCCCTAAGACCTGGAGGGCTTTACAGAGTAGCCATGGACATGCCAAGCCTGCTCTTTTGGAAGAATGTGAAATGCACACAACTGCAGCTTTCTTCATGTCCAGGCTGCAGTGTCTTCCAGCGCTCAGACAGACCCATACTTGCACTTGTGCACACCCACCTCGCAATGACTCAGGAGAGCAGATTCTGAACATATTCCCCAATAGCCTTTGAAATAAGCAAGGCCATCGTCCTCGCAAAGAAGTTGGTATTTAATAAGACAAAAAGAGTAAACAATTCCTGACTCTCAAACTGCACGCAAGCATTCAAAGGAAGTGGCACAGGCCCAGGGGCCATAGTGACTTCTGATGTGATGATGGTTTGTGAGAAGGAGGCTCCTGGAATTCCTGTTCTCATTACACAGTCAGCTGGAGGATTCGGGGCACAGGTAGGGTGTTCTTTCATGTTTTCGGAGTTAGGGCCATGGGGTTTAAGTTAGGTGGGGATGAAAATATGAATTTGCAACTGGACTTGCTTTTGACACATGCGCCTACTTCAGCGGAAGCCTTGGGCTCTGGGAGCCTGTCTGGAAAGTCTGCAAGGGTAGAGACTCCTGCTGGCAGGCGAAGGGTAAAGTCCCAGCCAGGGAATGTTCACGCACTCTAATTAGGCTGGAGGTGCCGAGCGACGTTCAGAATCACGAGAGCCGCTTTGTGGTCCTTCTGAATTTTCTATCACATTTACATACATTTTCCATAACACTGGCCCAGGAAGAGAGTCACCCTCTGCACTGATCAGTGCTCCTGACTGTTGGCCAGAGCCTCGTGTGTGTTTCGACCTTGTTAACCAGGATGACGACCGCTTCCACCTCTCTAATGCTCTTACACTGTGACTTTGCTACAAAGTCTCGCTCTTCTACTTCATGGCCAACACGCCCCTCAGTCCCCTGCCTGACAACCTCGTGCCTCCCCTGCAGGTCTCAGCTCCCAGGTGATGGCTGCAGGATGACACCCTTGGATCCCTTCTGAGAATCCCTGCCTCTTAGAGGCTGGTGTAGCATTCTGGCCATTTTTGGACAGCACTGCTCACAGTGTCAGCATGGGGAGCTGGGCAGAGCAAGTGCCCCAGAGGTACTGGGAAAATAAATGAGGACAGAATGGATAGCAGCCCACTGCCAGCCCTAAAACTTTGCCCAAGGCTCGGGTCAGCAGTGTTACGAAGGGTGGGGGTCTTAACCAACTCCTGATGGCTGGAGGGCCTCGTGCTGTGTCTCCGGAGCAGGAAAGCGCCACTCTTCCAGGGGAGGAAACACTTCCAGGGTGGAAGCAGAGCAGGGGAGAGCTGAACATGCACAGCCAGGGTCAGCACAGGAGCGCGCAGCAGACGCAGAAAAGCCAACGCCACGCCCTAGTCTTTCTCCTCTAGCTAGCAGGTTTCATAATTCAACACTAATTTAATTAAGGAACTGCAAATCCAGGGCAGATAAATATCGCTAGCACAAGACAATAATATGTTTAGCCAAACAGTTTTGGGAGGAACCAAAAATGTAATCGCACTGTGAGGGACATTACTGTTCTCATAGTGAACTACACTGCATACAAGTAAGAGCTGGGCAATGAAATGCTGTGCGGAAGAGGAAGAAGGAGAAGCATTCATCACAGGTGCATCCCCTCCCATCAAACAGAGCAGAGTCTGAAAGTGCCATGTCCGGTGGCAATGAGCTCTGAAAGGCAGGGTTCCCAGGCCATGCGTGGCCTGTCCCTCCCCGTACCTGCAAGACTCCCGCAGCCTCTGGCCCCTAAGAACTTGCAGTGAGAGCTCACAAGGCCCACGGTTTAATACTCTGAGAAGGTGGGCTTGGGGCATTTGAGTCAGTCACTGTCTTTGTCAAAATTCACAAGATCTCTCCCACAGGCTCTCAATTTTCCCAGAACTTCCTGAAAACACATCCCATAAGCTCCTCAGAATCTACAGGGTGATTCCAGTGACCTGGAGAGGCAGTCTGAAGACTCATCACCAAGACAATGGGTTGGTTAACGTAAGTCATTTGCTACTTGTTGGATCTTTGGGTTCTTAACTGAAGCTATTTCTGTTCTACCACTGACTTCCACAGAGGGACAACATCCAGACAGGTGGGAAAGCAGGCACAGCCAACCTTCAGACGCCCACGGGAACTGAGGTCAGCCGGGAGATGTCCCTCCCCATGCCCTGACAAATCGCTCCTGTGCAGGCCATTGGTCTGCGGGCAGGCACAAGGCCACCCGCCTCCGTCAGGGTCGCAGGTGTGAGGAAAGCACGCTTCCCTCTGTAAACGACACTCGGGGGCTTTGGTGTAATCTGGAGCTCTGGCCTATGTCATTCATCTTTTCAGCGACATGCCTGGGCTCCTGGGGGCAGGGGAATTTGGAGGAGTGTGATTAACAATCTGTGTGTTCCTCAGCCCAGCTGAGAGGCCGCTGCCTGGCTCCTGGGGCAATAGCAGCATTTTGAAGGTGGCTTCAGATGTATTCAGGCCCTGCAGGGGCAGCCCCTGTGTGGCGGTGTCCTCTCCATGGAGCTGCAGCAAAGGGACTAGGTGACAGGTAAGGGAGACAAAAGCCAGCAAGAGGGATTAAGAATATGCAAGTTTTACTGCTCCTGGACTCTGGGATATAAAAAGACCCTTATAATTATGTATCTCCAATAAATTACAGTGTCCTTGCTAAGCTCTTGGTTCAATTTCTAGTGTTCTAGTATTCCTTTATTTTTTTTTCCGAAAAATTACCATGTTGGCTTCATTTTTTCTAGAATGAAGTCCTATAACTGAAATAAATGAGACTTTCAGGATTCTTTTAGATATGGAATGATGTAATAGATACAAAAAGAAAAAATGAAAGGCATCATACAAATATGAACTACTGTTACATTAGCATCTCTGGTCCCCAACTCTTTCTACTGCCCCAAAGCCACTAGATCACCTGTGCGAGCACTGACGAGGTGCTGTGTTAGGTGGAACATGTGGGCCTTTTATTATTACGTGTGCAGCCCATGACGACCACGTCATCGTGCGGGGCTGGTACACGTTCACCGCACACCCTCAGTTTTAGTATTTCTTTAATCATACTTGAAACAGTGTTATTCTCACACATTTCCTGCAAAGATCATGACTGATACATGTTGCACACGGCTGATTACTACCTGCAAGGTGCACATGTATGCATGCACATATATACACGAGAGTGAAACTACAGAGCAAGAAAAGCACAGCGGCCTGGGTACAGCCCAGCCTCGCCTCAGAGCGGCTCTCTGCCAAACTGCCAGGGTTTTCTCTGTTGAATCATGTCTCAATGTTCAGTTAGACTGTGATCCCGCATGAGTAAAAAGTTAATCTTTCCCTTGTCACACAGGAAGAAACAGTGCATCCATGCTCAGACATTAAGATTGCTAGGTGCTGCACTGGCAGCTAGAGTGATGGCATTTGTGTGCTTCTTGGCTCTCTCAGGATTTAAATAATTTTATGTGACAGGGCTGATGTGTTGATCAATAAAGAGACAACAACCATTTACACTGAACAGCACGTGCAATTTCAAGAATTTGCCTTAACCAAGCTGAGTGTCTGGAGTGGAATCAATACGCAAGCACCCTCGCTAGTGAGAGGCATAAATGAAGTATGACTGAATTTTCAACACCAATAAATATGGATCAAAGAGAAATCAAATCAATTGAGAGAATGAGTTCTGGAAATCGCACAATGACGATACTTTTGAATGTATAATACTGTGCAAAACCCAGGAAAGCACAGATGTTCGCTTCCATTTCTCCTTTCTTCTCCATTTATCTTATCATTTGGGAAAAGCTTTCTTGTACTTGATTACATGTGCATTTTGCAAATTTCCAGATGTGTTCAAATGCTTTAATCTACACTGTGGCTTTACATTTTAGGACCACATGATTCTCTAATCAGGGTTCTTATTTCTCTAAACATTAAATTAAATTGAGAATTTTAACATACCCCATTCAGTTTCTGGGAACTATGGATATTTTTTCCCAAACTAGTCTTCCTAGATATATTGGTCTTCCAGGTTTTCAATAGATAATCAGAACCATTATGCTGAACTATAAAATGAAACTCTTGAAGAGAACATTTGCTTTTCTGAGGGGAAAAAAATAACCACCTTGACAGGTGAAGCTGAGATAATTTCCTCTCTCTGATTTGTGCAAAGATGATCTTCCCCTCGAGAGCCACGAAGGCGGCGTGTGCAGCAAGCTTCCTGGAACGCTTCCTGAACGCCCGCCCGTCCTGCCCCGCCCTATGGGAACTGACCCTGATTTTAGCACCATCTACGTGGGGGATGAGGACAGAACGTGGTTATTAACCTGCCCATGCTAATGCTGAAGAAGAAGGTACAGTGGACACAGAATGCAAAGCGACCCTGGCAACGTCAGCCAGCGGCGCAGGGACATTTAAGCCAAGCAGAGCGCAACGGCATGCCGAAGCCAAGCGTCACGCCAGCTGCCGCTGAGGGCGTCACTGAACTGGGCCTTGTAAGACGCTGTGAAATCGGTGAGAAACACCACGAGCGCTGGACTCTGAGGAGTGCTTGAATCTGCTTTGTCAACAGAGATAAAAATGGAAAAGGACCAGGCTGGGGATGCAGCTCAGGGGCACAGTGCCTGCCTGGCAAGTGCAAGGGCCTGAATTTGATTCCTGGTACAAAAATAAAAATCAAAATAAAAAGAAAAGGGTACCTGCAACTAATTCATGAGGTCCTGGATTCTTAAAGGCAACTTGAAATGTGTAAAAGAGAATGAGAACAAAATAATGTCCTCCCAAGTCATAGGGCAGGAAAACTGAGCGCTGCTTTGCAGTGCAGCTGACCTTTAAACGGGTGGGGTGAAGCTAATGGAGATCCCCAGCAGGGACGTCCAGACTCGCACTGGACAGATCTGGACGAGATATGGGCAGACCTGAGAGCAAGGGTTTGATGATGCGACGCAACAAAATTGAAAGAACGTCTGTGTAAGAATCCGCATGGTCCGCGGGAACAGGGATCGGGCGGCTGCCAACCTGCCTGGGCTGGGATGCTGCAAATGGCACTGGCGCTCTCCCTGTTAGATTTTAGTGGTCTGAAGGCTGTGTCATGGACAGTGCGTGAGCATTGTGCTCGGCTCAGTCTGAGCCACACAGCCACTGCTCTTCCCATAGTCCAGCCAGAGGCCGGCAGGTGTCCTGTCTGGCAGGGACATGTCTTCAGTCTGGAACAGAGCTGTCACACGGTCACAGTCCTCTCCCTTGACACTGACACGGTTAGCAGAAATGCCTTCTGTGAGCTACTGTGCTGCATAAGCGACAAAATCATTATTGTTTCACAGAACTCTAAGGGATTCCACATAAAATCTCCAGGCTTCCACCCCCCCTGGACATCACTACCTACATTATGTGCTGCCTCCTGACGCAGCATGCTGACACTGGCACACAGGTTTATCAGCACAGGACGTCCCACTGTCCCCCGAGGCTGGCACAAAAAGTGGGAACCCGGTTTAGAAAGCTCGTGGAATCAACTCCATGGAAGAAGCCCAGAAACAAGCTATACTGGGCTCCCTGAGAAGGCACCAGTTTTCTCGAGCACGTTATTCAGAGGGAGCACCCTGGAGGGAATCTCTTCTGATGAGACAAAGGTAAAGCATCTCGTTCCTTCTCTAGTCAGCAGAAATTTCATTTGACAGATTAAGGCGCTCAGACAGGTCCACGCTCAGGGTCTCCTGTCAACCCTCTGCTCTTTCCCAGAAGAACACGAGTATTTTGCCCACCCATTGCACAAGGTACACTCTGTAATATCTCAGCCACATAACTCACTCTGGAAGGGGACACTGGGCCAGACGGCCACAATAAACCTCAGTTTGCTCTAAGAATAATTCCACACTGTCCTTTCCAACCACTTGTTTCTTTTTAAGAAACAACAATGCACTAAATAACCAGCTAAACAATTGGCCAATTTATTACAAGTTAAATGATATAAAACCCCAAGTGTTGCTAAAAATTAAAAATAGCATCCTTTTAAAGAACAGAGCTCAGGACCAAAACTCTGCGCCCTGTGGAACAAATCAGCATCCATTTTCTTTAGGGAGCAGCCACAGCTCAGCACCCCCTTACAGACCTGACCACTCCCCACACCCTGGGGCACCGCCCACCCCTGCCGCCTACCTGACCGGGGCGCCCCTGCTCTGAGCAGGCTTCAGCATGACAGTCACGGTGTTGTCCGTCTGGTTTAGTGGCGTCTCCAGTTCATAGGCTGGCATGGACGGGGCTGCGGAGGAGGCAGTCAAGGGAGACCCGTTATTTCCGCCCTGGTGTCTCCGTGTGGGTACTCTCTCCCTAAGGAGTTGCAGCACCCGCTGCCCATGAGCAAATGTGACAATGACCAGATCCTTGCGGGGGGTGGCTGTGCTGCTACGTGGCCTGAGCGAAGCTGGAGAGGTTGTGAGCAGCTAGCAATGTTGTTTCCGCGAAATCGGCCTAGCGGGTGGACGCACCATGCTGTCCACTTGACCTCTGTGCTCCCTGAGCCCTGAAGATCTCTTCGCCCTTGGGTAGTATTCCACGCACTCGGTGTACCAACACTGGCCAGACTCACATGGGTTGGAAATTCTCTTTAAGAAGTATGAGAAAAGCAAATGCTTTTTTTCTAATAGTATCTTTCTTAAGATGAACATTTTTGAAATGTGGCTTCTACCAGGGAAATGTTTAGAAATTACTTGGAAGCAGCTATATTAGAACACTTCCTTTAAGCCACCAAGGTAAATTGCCACACCGGCTGTCATGGGAACTCATGTACAGGGACAATTAGCTTAGCTCAGATCATGGATGAATCTCACCTGAAATCAGCACCTGAAACCTAATTTCTCACTCCAGGTCCAGCGGCCCTTTTCCCCCTCTGTCTGAACAGCCCCCATGACCACGTAAACTCCGAAGACGACTGACCCCTTTCTCAGTTCTGTGCTGTTCCGGCCCCTAGTGCTTGTTACTAGATAGCAAATGGGAGTGAATTCCGTCAAGTTTGTGCTCAGAAATAAAACCTAGGACACTCACATTAATCTAATTGTAGATCTTTCCTTCTTTCTATTCCAAACTAAACTTTCACCAAGCGAGGAATGGGGCCCAGTAGATACGGAGGTCAGGCTAAATAGAGCTGACCTCAGCCTGGTGGGCGTAGAGCATTACCACCACCCCCAACTCCATCTTGTCTCACTCCACCGGAGTGGTCAGAGCCAAACTCGGCACCTCCCACCTCAGGGAGAGGGAAGAAGAGGGGAGGAGACAGACCAGGTGGCCCTGAGATTTGTTCACTGTGGTCACACACCCCACTCCACATGGCAGCTCTGTTTCCTTTTGTCAGAAGCACATAGACGTTTTCTGAAGTATTGAAAACTCCCAGAAATGTTTCCCAAACGATGTCTTTTGCTGGACAGTGTGGCTACGTCTAAAAGAAAATCCCCAGAGGCCCTCCGGGCCCAGTGCCAAGCTGTGTGCTGCCTTCTCCTGGGAATGGTAAACTGCTGGAGGCGAGGGTCCCCAGGAGGTGGGCCCTCACGGGGGAAGCCCGCACGACTCCTGCTCAGCTCCCCGGATTAGCTCTGCAGCGCTGCTGCCGAGGTTTGGGGTTACACAGGATGACATGGCCTTTTATTTAGCTCCTCCCAGGTGAACCCTCTACTTGTATCCACTCCCACCTGCAGACCCCGTGCTCCCAAAGGTCAACATTCACAGTTACCTCATTCACGTCTGTGAATCAGAGTTCAGCACTCAGAGATGTTTGCACGAACAGAACACGTTCACGGGTCTGAGCTCTGCAATCTTGGCCAACGGCTAAACGAGCACAGAACTGCTCCTTCTGACGGAAGGCAGGCAGCTCGAGGGCCCCGTACCTGAGATTTTGGTGGTGAACTGGTGCGTGGCTGGGGGCCCGAAGCCCTTTGCTGTGCTCGCTCGGATGGTGAAGGAGTACGTGGTCCCTGGATACAGGCCGAAGAACAGAAAATGGGTTTCGTTGCCCAGTTTTGAAACTCTTCCACTTTGATTGGATAAGTCAATTTCTGGGTCAAAGGAGCTGACTGCTTTGTAGGTGATCTGCAAAAGAACAAGACCCTGTAAAGAGTCTGGAAGGGGGCCCCAGCTGCACCTCTGTCCTCAGAAGCTTCTGATGGCTACAGTCAGACCCTCAGCGTCAGCCATCCTCCTCCTGGCTGCAGCTCTGTACAGTCTGAGCCAGGCTGAGGGTGCAGGAACTCGCCCAAACTCTTAGGAGCTTTGACCTTTATAGAGAGGGGTTCAAAGCCAATGAGTGCATCAGGCTATAAGGGTCCAGTTTGGGTCAGAGCTGATACCTTGAAGTTGTTTGCTTTCAAAATGGTTCTGTACACATGTGCAGTAGCTGGTTTTGACCAAAATAACAGAAGAGACAAGTAGCTCAAACATATAGGGCCCCGAGCAGCATCTCGGTCTCATCCCCCGTTCCTCGGCCCTGCTATGACTCAGCCCTGAATAGGTTGATTATCTACTGGAAACAAGGGCATATTTAAGTGTTTTCCTCAATGTAGGCAAAGATATCTGCTCCGGAAATACCCTCTAGATACATGCCAGTGTTCCCAGCCCTGCGAACAGAGGGTTCAACACATTGGTTTACTGTTTTCAAAGCAACGTTGTCTTGTAAAACTTTGTCACACTGGAGATGGGAAAGTTCTAATATGGGGGCCACAGGCCACATGTCATGATTGAGCACTTAAAATGTGGCTCTTAAGACAGAGGAACTGGGAATATCATTTTAATCAACTAAAATTTGAATTTAAATTGCCGTGAGTTACTACTCACTTTCATCTTGGAGTGTACAACTCTAACAAGTTTTCATGATATTTGCTACATAAGGTATTTGCATGTTGAATCGGGGATGTTTGAAAATAAATAGAACATAGGTGACTTTAAATTTTGCCCTTTCAAGTTATTTTTTTAAAAAGAGAATTTTAGTATGAGTCATTCATCAGCTATTCAAGAACAAGTACTTTAGTGGTGATTGCTAACTTCTACTGGTTGTAATGACATAATTTTAAAATGTAGCATATTCAAAAGTTTTAAATTACAAAACCAAGCACTTTTCTTGCTTCTAAATAGGTAAACTTACACGTAATTTATGTGCATGAACACTAAGACTGTTATTATATGAAGTGATAATTGACATTCTTTCTTCTTATATTTATACCATGTCATTATAATTAAGAAGACCTCTCTGAGAGAATATTTAGACTGAAATCAACTGAGCTTTGGCAAGGAAATGCTTGCTGTATATATTCATCACGGCAGCGCATGACAACGCATCAGGTGGAAGATGGGTTGTTAACCCTCTAACAGGTTTCCCTCCTGAGACTGAGTCTGGAAGTGGCACAGTGCAACCTGGTGCCCGGCTGGCTGCTTGGGCAATGTGCGTCCTCTGGGTGGCTGCTGCCTGCTGCCTGCTTGGTCCTCCAGCAAAAGGGGGGCCCAAAGGAGCAGCACGTGTAAGTGCAGCAACACAGTTGTTCCCAGCTTGTTCGTTCATTCATTCATTCATTCATTCATTCATTCACACAGTCACTATGTGCCTCCATTGGCTCCACGCCCCCTGAGCGCCACTGTGGGGCTCCAGTGGGTGCAGGGGGCATGGCACCCCACATTTGGACCATGGCACAATAACATAAGCACCGGCACCGCTTGTGAGGGGCCTGAGCCGCCATCCCCTAGGGAGATGCAAATGGATTCAAGGGAAGTCCAGCCCCTGGTTCCTGCTCAGACCTGCTCCTACCTGCTTCTCCAAATTCAGGCTGCAGAGAGCACACTAGACATTACATCACCCCTGCAATGTCAGGGCACAAAGACCAACAGCCAGAAACCCTCCGACCCTGCCTCTTTCTTCCCCTAGTAATGAGGATTGAACTGAAGTACATCACCAGCCCTTTTTAAATCTTTTATTCAGAGACAGAGTTTTGGTAAATCACCCTGACTAGGCTCTAACTTGCAATACCCCTGCCTCAGCCTCCAGGAAGTGTCACTGCTCTGGTGCTGTGCTGTCTTCTCTACCTGTTCAGACTGGCTCGAGTTTTCCTGAGCACCAGCACTCTCCACTCTGTGGAGCCCTGCGGCGAGGAGGAAATTCATAACTTTAAACAACATGCATGGCTGAAACAAAAGGGCATGAAGAGAAATGCACGTAGGGAGAAGGTTACCACCACAACGCCTGTGGTCGTCAAGTGGAGCCATGTGCGTGACACCAAGCTAGGATCCAACAGAGGACGAGGCTGGAGCAGGAGACCTGGGGGATCGGCCCTGAGCAGCCCTGGCAGGTCTCAGAACAGGCAGACTGTGGGGAGGGGTCCAGAGAGCAACGGGCTGGCACTATGTGAGCGTGAACCCCAGTCTTCAGGACAGGAGGAGAAGTGACAGGGCCTGATGGGATGGAGGGAGCTGTCACGAAAACAGAAGAGTGGGGAGAGGGGGTGTTAAGGGGGGAAATGCTCCTAGAGACGGACAGACGCCCCGTGGCCCTGTCCACTCGGGGGCAGGCCAGAGTGCACACACCTGTCCTGCACAGTCTGAAACCACTACGGAGCTGTGCCAGCTTGCATAACTGCATCCTTCTGAGGGGTGACGGTGCCTTTCCTCCCTCGGGTCCCATAGTGACCAGTAAACACTGGCCGCTGTGAATCCTTCCAGCAGAGCCCGGGGGAGAGCAGGTGCCAGAGCAAGTGAGGTGCCTGCTCCTCCAGGGCAGAGGGCGAAGGCTCTGCTGGGCTGGCCGCCCAGGGCCAGAGGTCACGTACTGCCCGTGGCCCTGAGCACTGGGGGAAGCCACACCAGGCCTCCTCTCTGCCCTTCAGTCAGAGCCCTGTGGAAGTCTGGTGAAGATTACGGGTCCTCCTCTTCTGCTTCTGCAATGTGCGTATATATATTTGGATCTGTGCCCTCCGCAAAGTCAGGAATCCTACTCCCACCTATCACAAGACAACGTCATGCATCTACGCACATAAAGTGTCAGAAGCCCTGCAACTCTAGTCATGGGGACAGCCCAAGTCCATCCTTCACTTGTGCCGTGGAGGGACCGTTAGTGGCGGCCGCTGGCCTGGGCTCCCTGTGTCTTTCTCCCCCCGCACGCCCTGGGCAGTGCACCCAACTGGGTCCATCTGTTCATGTGGGAGATGCCTGCGAAGTCCTGCTGAGCAGTGGGAAAGCCGCAGGAAGCCCCAAGAGGGGAGCGTGGGGATGTTGTCACTGGCTAAGCCCATGGGACGTGGCCATGCAGCCCCAGGAAGACACTGACCATCCCAGGGTGGACTCTTATCGCAAGACGGCAAAGTGACACAGGAGGCATGTACCTCGGTGAGATGGACAGGCCCCTGCTTACACCAGATGGGTCTGATGTTCAGTTGAGTTCCTGACATTTCCCCTAATGACCTTCCTTTCCCTCCTCAAAGTCTCTAATTCTAAGTTGACAGTTTCACAGAGAAGCAAAATGGAATAACATTTCAGGAGCTGAAATCTTCCAGGAGTGTGAGCTGACAGTCAGTAGGGCCAGTGTAAAATACAGGCCTTTCACTGAGGTGTGAGTAACTTGGATGGAAAAATTAAACTTGATTCCAGGGGAGGAAAGGCCCAAAGGATGCTTCAAAGGGAAGCACAGTGTGTGGGACAGCTGTGCAGGCCTAGCGGGAGGAGAGAGGAGGTTGTGCAGGAGGGCGGGGACAGCATGAGCTCAGCAAAGTCATTACCTCGGTCTGGAATGTCCCTCGGTGTCTGGGGTCAGAAGGCTCCACTGAGAAGTTCAGAGCCGAACATGGTGTCAGGAGAAGGTTGGGGAAGGTGTGGTCTAGAGGTGTAGTTTCTGTTTGAGACAAGGTCTCATATGCAGTTCAGGCTGGTCTTGAACTCAGTGTGTAGCACAGGCTGGCCTCATACTCACAGCAATCCTCCTGCCTCAGCCTCCAAGTGCTGCAGTGACAAGCATGCGCCACCCTGCCTGGTTCCTGTCCCTCCTCCCTTGCGGTTTCCTGGCTGTGTGGGGGGGCAGCCCTCTCCCCACAGGCCCTTCCCCCACTCACTTTATCCTGCAGCCGCTGACTGTGAATAGACTGGAGTCTGGGAAGCCACAGCCAAATTAAACTCCTCTCGTGTGCACTGCAAGCATCAGGTACTTGGTCCCAGTGATAAGAGTGATTGATATAGGGGAGGCAACCTCACGTGCAGGGCTCAGGAAACCCCAGGAGAAAGGCAATGCGGATGAACAAACAGAAATTGAGATTCAGCCCTGGAAGGCCCAGAATACGGAAGCCGAACTTCCTGACACTGCCCCTGAGCCTCTGCCCTTCTCCAGGGCTGCCCGAGGGGGCCAGTGGGGTCAACAAGCCCAGCTGTCCAGGCCGTCTGTTGAGACATCTCTGGCCCCCCCAAGTGAATGTCCCAGCGAGGGACAAGTCCGACCATACGACCACCGTGTCCCCCTTTGTAGGAGCCTGAGCACAGCTGCACTTCACACAGCCAAGCTGAGTGTCCGGGCTCCATGCGCCTTTCCCTAGGTAGTCGCTGGCAGGACAGAGGGACAGTGCTCGTCTGTTTCTGTCTTCTTTCTGCATCCGTGTGTACTAAGTGTCCAGAGGACACCTGCTGTGAGCTTACTCGACTTATCTCTTGGCCACTGAGAGGTAAAGTGAGTTAGGTCCACTAAATATCCTTGTGCGTCTGGGAATGTTGGACTCATGAACTCCTAAGACAGGTTTAATACACAATGTTTATCTTTGGATGGGCACATTCTACAAAAGAGATGGAAAACACACGTCTCCCCTTCAGTCTGCACGTCACTTGATATTATAGAAATGTTCACCTTATGAGCCACTTAATCGCACTGGGAGTTAGTCAGATTGGGCAGGCACAGTATCACGTGTTTTCAAGCCAATTAGATTTTTATTTGAGTTATCTTCTCTGATTCTTTAATCCTAATTTTTAATGGGTTACTTTATATATTATAACCAGCACCCTGCTGAGCGCAATAGTATTAAAATGATTTCTGCACCATCATCAGAGCAGAGGGAGGGAAGAAAGGGGAGAGGACATAAGGGAAGTTAATAGAGGGAACGGACTTGACCAAAATATGTCATATATATATGAAATGTTACACTGAAACTCAATCGTGTGCACTAAGAATAGATTAATATAATTTAAAAGCCTATATATTTGGTATTCATCACTGTACTTTTCACATGTAGTAGTTTAAAAAATGCTAGCTGGCCCATCTGCCAGTCTTTTTAATACAGCTTCCAGGGTTCTGTGCGAAGCCTGAGCGCTGTATTACTGAGGTGTCCTCTGTATTTCTGTTAGAGTTCTTATGAGCTGAACTTCTGTCCTTAGATCATGAACGAATCTGTCATTTGCTTTTGTGCAGCGTGAGGTGGGGACCTCAGCGGCACAGACTGCTAATGGCGAGAGGCCTACCAGCCTTTGTTGGCGGCACTTGTCTGTGTTAATAAATAAGCCAGCACTATGGTTTATCCTTCCCTCGTGAAAAAGTGGAAAGACTTGTGTCGGTTGACCACAGTTAGCTTTCAGAGTGGAGACCGAGAAGCCACCCTTCCTGAGAATTCCTGTACTTAAATGCTTTCAGACAACGGCATTACATTTGTAACTCAAAGGCGGCCAGTAACTATTGCAGAGGCTGTTGAGGAAGGGACTTTCATCAGGGTCAATGCTGGAAGAGAGGTACGAGGGAGGACAGGGCTGGTGAGAGCAAACGGGACAGGGAGAGGGAGAGGAGAGGCTTGTGGGGAAGGCCAGGCTTAGACAGGGAAGAAGGGACAGCAGAGGGTGAGAGTCAGGGTGGGGGCGCGTAGTACACAGCCACGACTTCTGCAGGAACAACGCCAGCAGCCGCTTGCTCTCACCAATGCCCTGGTGCAGAGACCCGAGAACTGTGCAGACCTAGCTTGCTCCCTGACACAGGCCGCGTTCCGTCTGGTTCCACATCTCGCCTTCAAAGCCCATCCATGGGTGTTACCACCATCAGCAGACTTCCATGCCCCTGACTACTACGGACTTCCACCGCGGCCTCTTTTCACTGTCTCGCTTTCTCCTAGATTCCATGGGATGCTACGATGGGACACACGGCCCCCACTCATGCGTCTTTGGTGGCTGGTATTTGACTTCCGTAGCATGATGTCTGTCCAGGAAGACTGGGGCTCTCGCATGTGGATCCTCAGGTTCCTCAAGAAGCATCATCTACGTAGCCAGGCACAGTACCTGGGCACCTGTTCTACTGAGCCCCTCCTGCGATGGCACCTGAGGCCAGGCTGGAGGAATGGGGCACCCTTCCTCCCTGCTTTGAGAAATTGCTGTAAGGGTGGCCCAGAAAACTGACATTTAACTGCTTCTGCCTGATCCACACAGTGGACACTTTCCCTGTGGCTCAACAGAAAAGTGACCTGAACTGCTGTACTTAACAAATATCTATCTGATTCTTCAACCCTGGGTTTGCGACAGCTCCACCCAGTCCCAAGCCCAGATCAGCGCTGAAGAGGAGCATCGTGCTGTGCGGCAGGAGACTGCTGTGTGCGTCTTCTGAGTTACCATCATTTTGTGTTTTCATGGCAGGCTCTTATCTCACAGATATGTGTCTGGTGGGATTAGAAAGAATCTTGCTATTATTTTCTATCAGCTAGACAACAACATGTGGCTTTTAGGACAGCTGGTCAGACGACTTGATCATTTTTTTTTAAGATACAAGGGATTAAACTCAGGGCCTTCTCAGTTAGCTACATCCTAGCCTTTTTATTTTATATTAAATTTTTAGACAAGGAGTTATAAGGTCAAAACATTGAAATAAAAGCTTCTTATCACTGTGGGAAAAACGTGAACATATTTGCCTTGATGATAAAACTTAGGTCTGTAAAAGCAGACCCATAGGGCTGGGGATTTAGCCTAGTGTCTCTGGAGCCTGCCTGGCAAGCCTAAAGGCCAAGGTTTGATCCCCAGTAACCACATACATCAATGCCAGGTGGGGAGACTTGCGCCCACTAGCAATCAGTATCACATACCACAGTGCTGGCCATGGTGGAGGCTGAGCTCAGGACCAGCCTGAACTACAAAGCAAGACCTTGTCTCAAAAAAAAAAAAAAAAAGTCCACCTATGAAAACTCAATTATTTTACAATAAAATGGCCAGTCAGCGTCAACAACCACAGCTGGAAAATCAACTTTCTCCCTTTGGTTTTCAACTAATATATACATTTCTGCATTTCAGTAGCAGTGTTGGCAGGTTGCAGGACACATATGCGTGAGGCCCAAGCTGTCACTGGGGCTCCCGTGATGGTGTCTGACAGCTCGGGCACTGGCTCCTGTCAGCTGACCCAAAAGGTACACAGGCAGAGGTCACCCGGCAGCGTGTGAGGAGCCGCCGTGGCTTTAGAAACCTTACAACAACATATAATTTTGTTGACTTTACATGCAAATAAGTGCTTGCTTAAAAAATGCACCCGCCTGCTTCTATGACAATAGGCATGGTGCCATGAGGCTGGCAGGACGTGATGACGAACGCCACCCTGTTATTGCCATGAGTTCTTCCCCTGAACAACTCGTCAGACCCTCCCGTGCCGTCTGTCACTTACCCGTCTCAGGCGCCTCGGCAGACAGGGCCGTGTCAGTGGAGTCTGACGAGCGCTTTGTTAATGCTAAGAGCTGGAGACATCGCTCCCACGAACTCCCCAGACACCTGCCACTGACTCTGCTAATTGGATAATTGATGTTCTTCACTAATTCAGTAGAAAATATTTCATAGCTAGGGAAGAATAGGACTAGTGTTTGCCTCCTCATCCACGTATGTTTCAAAATACTTTTTGTTTTCAATTAAGGTAGCTTCTTAAGACGTTATGCTATTTCCGTGGATGATAAAAGACTCCAGAAATAACCATTCCCACATACATGCGCTTTGAAATAACACCTAATTCTAGAGCTTGTATTTAGTTTTTAAATTCAGGCTCTATAGACTACCCAGGGGAACCCAGAAAGCCACAGCACTCTCAGGAGGCATTTGAAGAGCATGTGTTTATCAGGTGCACAGAGCCCAGATGAACACAAGAGACCACGTGGGAACTGCCACCACTGCAGCCCCTACCTCATAGAGCGTGATGATGCCATAGGTCTGCGTGGGTTCCCTCCACTGCAGGAATATCTTCTCTTCAAAGGTGCTTCCTTGGATGGACTCTGTCGGGACAGCACCTGGGACTGGGGTGGGAAGAGGGGAATCAGCAGGAGGGTCCCCACCCAAGCAGGTGTCGCCCCCGGCGATGCTCACTGATGCTCCGGTTGCTTCTCAGCATCTTAGTTTATCTATGCTGCCCTTTGTGGTCTGCTTGTTTTAAAATCTAGCAAAAGAAAAAACAGATATTGAAGGAGCTGCGACGCTGGTGGGCTTAGACAACTTGAATTTCAGGCCCCGGGACTGGAACACTCACCCTAGGCTGCAGCCAAGCACATGTGGGGTGCTCTGCCAGGCCCCCAGCCCTAGGCTAGAAAGTGTCCCTGTCAGGTTTACCCTGTATTGAGCTAGTATCTGTGTGGCTGTCTTAGTTTGCGGTACTATTCCATAGTAGAAAATATTCTTTACTGGAGATGCAGGTAAAAGGAAGATAAAAGAGAAGAATAAACCTTTGGTTCCATTAAATATAAGAGTATGAAGTAGTTTAATTAGATGGGAGAAATTCATGTTATATTGATCAAAGGACATCCTAAAAGATCAATGTGCTGAAGGTAACAGAGGAGACCCTGTGAGTTAAGACCCTCTGGGAAAGTTGAGAGGGAAACTGTAATTTTTATATAATCATATTAAGGTCAAAACCAGATAAAGTGCAGTAAAAATAAAACCAGATAAAGTTTGCAGTAATCCCTGCAAACTGGGAGGCTGAGACAGGAGGATCCCAAATTTTAGCTCAGCTTGGATAAGTCTGTCTCAAGACTACAAAGCAGGGAGACAGAGTTAAGGGATTAGCTCACTGCAAAGGCCCTCAGCTCAATCTTTAGTAATGATAAAAAAAAGAATAGATAAAATAAATTTCAAAAATCATCCAAATATTAATTAAATTTGAGAAGAAAATACCTTATAGGAACTTAAGCTTATTCATTGTCCTTAGATGTTACAGGAATTCAGGATTTGTAATATATAACCATAATACTTAAATCTATAAAATTTAGTCATATGCTATCTATTGATACTCTTAAACTCAATAAAATATTTAAAATTTCTACATACTTTCTGACAAAATACTTCAATAAAATGGGATACTATCATAAAACAATACACAATTAGTTATAATCAGTAAACAAAATAACCCTGCTCTCTTGTCTCTTAAAACTGGGTATATTGTTTAACAGTTATTCTATCTTTGTTTCTTTCTTCTCTGTCATTTTCAAGCCTGAGTTTTTATTGGTTAGGAAATGTAATTTACAAAGATAAATTTCACTTCTAACTAATTGAATGCTGGTGAGCTATGAAAACAACAGTTTTGTCAGTATTCTTGGATGTGTGTGTGTGCACACGCGCGCACATGTGCGTGTACGTGTGTGAGAGATAGGTCTCTATGTAACCCAAGCTGGCCTTGAACTTGCAACCCTTCTCCAATAGCCTGGCTTGAGGACAACAGCTTTATATTTGGAAACAGCACCTGGCCCAACCACTGGGGCCCCCAAGATGACTGAAATGAGGGACAGAATCCTTGACCCTGACCTGTCTCCTGGGGTCCTCAAGTTTCAGCTGAGGATCATGGTGGGTCTGGGCTTCCGCAGGCCTGTCTCCTGTCTCCTCATCTCTCCAATTACTACACTTGCTCACTCCCGCACTGCCACACACAGTAGCATCCATTGGAACAGAAAAAAAAAATCTATCAATAATACTGTACAATTTCAAATAAGGGCAAAGCCTGAACGTTTGAGTGTTCATCACTCAGTGCCCTGTAGATTGCGATAGAAGAAAAGAAAGTTCCTGCCAGCAAATTGCTTCAAGAAAAAAAAAAATAGCAGAAAACCCAAGGAGGGAACAAGAAGGAATCGCAGAGCTGCTGCGATACATATATTTGCCAGGGATTGAACTTGAGACCTTGTGCTTGTGAGGCAGGTGCCTTAACTCCTGAGCTAAACCCCTGGCTGAAACATATTTTAAAAATACTTTACGTATCAGAACAAACACCCAGAGCTCCTATTCAGCCCAGCATGGTGCAGCAATAGGACTTGAATAGGGAACTATTTAGAGCTGGGCCGAGAGTCTCCCTGGAGAACAGCGCTAACAGAGGAGCCCAGGTCCCCCATCCCCGTCCCCTTCTTGGAGTCAATGCTCAGGAGCACCTTGTGGGCTCACTGGGAGCACCACAGGAGCAGTCCCTTCCTCTCAGTCCACAGAAACGACAGGGCCAGGGCTGGGGAACACTCACCGTCCTCGTCTGTCTGCACCACCAGCTCCAGACTCTCCTTCCGGCCTTCGGGGTTCATGAGGATGAGCTTGACGCTGACGTTGGTGTAGGGGGCCAGGTTGGTGATGGTGTGCTGTGGGTGGGCGCTGTCCTTGTCCCAGCTCACCTCCTCCCGCACCTGCTCCTGCCGGCCCACCTGGTAGCAGTAGTGCACGGTGAGATTATAGCTATGGCAACGGGTCACATTGTAGCCAAAGGGCTCCCAGCGGATTGTGATTTGCCGAGACTTGACCTCGACCACTTCCAGTTTTCTTGGACCACGCATGGGATCTGTTTTACAAAGAAAAGAAGAAAAGGGGGCATAAGAGACAAGAATTAGGACACAGCAGCAGCATCCCCGGACTCCAGGTCTCCTCCTCTCCCTCAATAGTCACATTCATGAGTGTAACAAGGGCAAGGCCATCCTGAGTAAGGACTGAACTCTCCATTCTGTTCTGCAGCACAGCGTGGCTACGTGCCCCATTTCTGAGGCAAGGCAGCTGAGAGGAAGTGTGAGCAACCGTTTCTGGGAGGTACTCCTCCAAGGAAGAGGGTCGCCATCTTCATTCCACTGACTATGTCAACTTGTATAAGAAACACTCGACTAGTAGGCTCAGCACAGTTCTGAGTGTGGAAGACACGTGGGACGGAAGGCTACCGAATGGCACACCAGAAAAAGGAAACGAAGAAGGCAGGCCCGCTTCTGTTTCTCTGGAGAGTCTTCACCTTTGCCTGGATGTCATTGCCTGGCCTCCGTCACAGACTTGTGATATGGCCTCACACAGGACCCTACACAGGGCTCTAGGTCCACGGCTGGCTCCTTCGGATCTCTAGAGTGCAGATGGCCCTGCTGCACTTGCACACCTGAGTATGGATGGCCACTGAAGCGGGTCTTGCATTAAATCTTTTTCTATAGAGAGCACTGACACCACAGGCTCATGAGACAGGACAGGCTGCGGAGGACAGAAGTGCCGGCATGTAGAGCAGTGTCGCAGGCGGAGCCAGTTCTGTCATCACTGAGCGCCCTTACCAGCCCTCAAGCACCTCCCAAAGTGATGCCATCTTATTAAATTCTTTTCCTTTGCACCTAATAGAAGAAACCGATTGCAACACTTAACTGACACATACGCCACCTCTTTAAAAACTAATTTGTAATACAGTTCGAAAACATACGAGGAAAAGCTTGCATATCCAACATGAAGTAACATACTGACGGGCAAGCCCCAACTTCTGGACAGAACTCTGGCCTCTCTGGGCCCAGTTTGCACAGCAGTCCACAGGACCAACACTGAGGAGTCCTCCTTTAGAGCAGCCTTTAAGCTTCCAGAACAGTTTGAAGCTCAGAACTTGAAATGACACTCATGGAACATAAGCATTTTGAGCAGTCTAAATTCAAACATACACAGAGAAAGCTTATGCTTATTAAATGACGACAAATAAGACTAAACACACAGCATCTATTGAGCAATTACTATGCATATGCATGACTCGGAGACGTGCAGTGTCTGGGAGTGTGGGGACACTTGCTTTGTACACCCAGAGCGCGCTGCTCATTTCTGTTTTACTATAGTATCATCAGCATGTATGATGATAAAGAGATCTGTAAGTAGTCAGAAGAAACACACCCAGAAACCTGAGGGTGACAGCTCCCACTGACTGGGAACTGCCTTACATACATCTTCTCACCCCTCAAGTAATCTCGTGGATGAAATGTTTTCCCCAATATCTGAATGCAAACGTTGTGGTCAGTTGAGGCTCGATGACTTGGGCTGCGGTGCTCAAATGGGAGGAGCCAACCAAACTTGCTGCTGCTGCTTCATTTCTGTGGCAACGCTCTACCACACTCAAGAAATCACACAAAAAAGCAGGCAGGGTATCAAAGATGCCTGCACATGACCGAAGAATTTAGGCTGGGGTGAAGATCCAATGTATATATTTTGACACAGAAACCTGGGGAAGAAATTCCCTCCAGTCCTACAGATTCTGACTCCAGGCCCCGGTCCCAGGTCCACAGTCCCCACATCTCTGCCAGCATAGTCGGGCCCCGGAAACGCCTCTGGACCTTATTTTTCCTTTGGCCTAAATCCCTGGTGTCCATTTTCTCTACCATTCAGGATCCAGAGAGAACTCAGAGCCAGTCTTGTTTCCTGCAATGTCCAGCCCAAGAAAATGTGCAGTGAAGTACTGCTTTTGTTTCATAGACTCGGGATGTTCAGGCCATAGATGAGGTTATTAAGGGTGGATCCTGTCATGTTGTCCTGTAATAACTTCAGGGACCAAGGACAGTTGAGAGGAAAAACTCTCCAGGGAGTCCTGGTGGCCTTGGAAAGTTCTCATTTACTAAATCAAGTTTCTTTATATTTAAATTACTACTGTTAAAGAAAGAAAATATCATAAAGAAATTATTTAGGAATAACACTGAAGTTTTTTCCACGTAAGTGACTTTTTATAATTTAAAGGAAATGTCTGATTTTATGTAATGCTTCATTAGTTGAAGGTTTATAATAACTTTTAATAAACTCCAGATATCTTATACATAAACAGATTAACACGCATCTCTTTGCCCTTTTCCTTATTAATCACTAGTCTCTGCGAGGACTGTTCTAAACCATTTTCCCAAGGTTTTCATCAATTTTACTTATGAATAAAATGACTAAGTGCTTCGGATATTAGTTTAAACAAGTGGCCAAGTTTAACTTAATTTCAATGGAAAACTACTTTCCACTGCATAAATTAGTCTGTGTTATTTCAGTGTTCCTTAGCCAGGAGCATGGCTGTTGCTGGGCAGGTAATGACCCTTTGGGCTAGTGGTGATGGTAGAGACTCAGTCATGACAAGGCTGTGCTGTGCTAGATTCAGTGTCTCTTGGCTGACACAGGGAACGCCTGAGGTGTGATTTTACCATGAGGGAAGGAGTGAATTTCAAGGCACTGGCAGACACGAACTGAACGTGCATTTCAAGAAAACTTGACACCTTGACACAGAGACTGGCAGAACCCAGTCTCTGTTTCTAGTCCTGAGCTTAATGTGTGTGTGTGTGTGTGTGTGTGTGTGTGTGTGTGTGTGCGTTTGCATGTGTGTGCATGTGCGTGTGTGCATGTGCGTGTGCACCTAGCTAAGGAGCACTGAAATAACATAGACTAATTTATGCAGTGGGAAGTAGTTTTCCATTCAGTATTCTCAGTTGGCAGTGGGTCCTCGGAGGTGTGACACCACCTTGAGTTGTGGGGCATCTGTATCTTTTTCCATCATTTGTGGGCCTGACACGGTCAGGTGCTGCTTTATTTGTCAAAAGCTCAAGAGAGGATCGGAATCAACACATAGCTCAGGTGACATGGGCCAAAGGTGTACTGTCCTTCCAGGACCCAGAGGTGAGGTCAACAGAGCTGGAGAAACGACTACTAAGAAACAGACACACCCGCTATGGGGTAGCTCAGTGGTTGCAGTGCACATGCTTGAAGCGTTAGGGTCAATCCACAAATAAAGCAAAACAGTAACAACACCGCAGAGCCTAGATGCACCCAGGATTGTGCCTGTGACAGGGGTCACCTTTACTGGCAGTGCTGCTGAGCTAAGGCCCCAGGAAATCTGACCATCTTTTAAATGGATCTCAAACATCCTATTTTTCTCTTCTTCCTCCATCCTGCAGAACTTGGCCGTGCGCCAGCCATGGATACATAACGACTCCTTGTACAGCGCTTTTATTCTCCACACTTCTGTGGACCCACTGCCATGGGCTGGGACATCGACCCCACGCACCTGCACCGATGATCACTAAAGACTGGAAGACAAAAGTAAGTCGTACTGCAGGGAAGCAGGGCAACTCAAAACCAGGAAGGGGCTCCTCTGCTGGTGGACTGCGGCTCTCACTACTTCCAAGAGAACACAAGCCCTTGGCATTCCGCGTCTACCAGTCTGCGTGCACAATGATAAATCTCTCAGAGTCAGACCACAGGGTGACCCATCAGTCCTGCAGGAGTGTCAGTGGCAGGACATGTGCTCCTCTCCCCGCAGCCCGAGGGTGCCATGAGGACAGGGTGGATTCCGAGGCCAGCCTCTTCCCACTCACACCCTTGGGCCACACCGGCCCATCATCCTTCTCTTGAGCAGCGTCGCTGGCATGACACACAAGGAACAACCTGGGACTCTCCGTACGGGTTGCTGGCTCCAGGGAGGGCCCTGCGGGAGCCGGAGGCATGGGCAGGCGTCTCCAGGCCTCTCCCGCGGGTGTCCGCGGCCCTTCCAGCACGCCTCCTCTCTGCCAGTCTGAGCCAGTTTCCGGCAGAGCAGCCGGGAGCTGTGCCCTGACCTGAGGGCCCGCAGGCCCAGCTCTCCCGCCGGCACTTTCCTATCCTATTTAATCAGCGGGTCTGGCTCCTTCGACTTTCACTCCTGTTTTTCTCAGAATAAGGGCAGAAACTGACTGATAGGATCAATTTCCATTGCGGGTTCAATTCACAGCTCATTTCTCTGGAACTCTGCACTTTCCCTCCTATTACTTCTCCAGTGCTTTTTAGAAACTCAATTTCAGAACCTGGGAGAGATATTTGGGTGTAATTTTAGGATCCTGTCATTGATAATCAAAACCGCAGATCACAAGCAATATTCCTGCTAACAGGTTTCTCTCTTCTGCCTCTTCTTGAGCCACAGAGTTGGCTCCAGGGAGGGGGATCACCCCGATGCCAGGCAGCCCTTCGGCCCCGCAGCTCCTACAGCTGAGCTCGCAAAAGAGGGTGACAAAATAATAAAGCGATTGCTGCATTTACTGTGCTACTCAGTGAAATTGGAGCCGAGACCCGATTAGCTCATGTGACACGGGCCTCTCTGATGATTCAGTCTAAGCACAGTGACCCCAGATACATGGCGCAGTTGGCAGCGACACGGCTAGAATTTCTAAATTAGCGCTTTTTAGACTGTATAAAGCAATTTTGTCAGTTGAGCCGAACATTATGAAATAGATTAGCTTTAATTTAGATTACCCTACAGGGGCTGTGTATAGGACCTGAGATGTGAGTGAATGAATAAAAACTTAAAAATCATACAATTTAAATAATCTCTTCAAGAGTACTTTTTACAGATATCTCGCTAAAACTTTCTCATGGCTTATCATAACCAGAACCTAGAAATACCCTTGAAAATAATGTCTTCCTTAAATAAATCAGATAAGCCTATACAAAGAATAATTTCATTTCATAACAAACAAGCTGAATGTCAAACAGTATTAATTTAAAAGATGGGAAGATAGACTTTGAGGATAAAGGAATGAAAAGGAAATAATGCCAAACCCTACATGCAGCCGAACCTTCTACTTTATTTCCAGGCTTAGGATGGACAGACTCAAAGTGACTTCCTGTTTTCCAAGAGCTGGTCTGCATTTGGGTCTAATTTGGGAAGATAGCTAACTTAGCAATTGCCCCCCCAGGCCGTGGGGCGACCCACCATCCAGGCTCTTGGTCACTCCAGGTTCGGTCGCTTTCGGAAGCTGGTGATAGTCACGCTCCGGTGGAGCCCCCAGGATGCCTTCATGACCGCTGATGCGCACGTGTCAAGTCGGGCAGAGCATGGAAGAGCGTGGGCGACAGGCTGGCAGGCCACCGCCCGACCAGAGGGCGGCCAGCAGCCCGAGGGGCTCTGCTCAGGGGGAGTTTAGTTCTTCTGGGCCTGGTTAACACTTTTAGAAAACAAAGTAAAAGAAAATCCCTTAGATGCTGGGCTGTTCACCCCTGATGGGATAACTCTGAGTTTTTCAGAGTAAAACAATTTTAAATAATAATAAGTTTTAAGGTTACTTTTTTTAGTATTTTGATGGATTAGAAATAAAAAAGGGTAAAAATTTATTACTAACCCTTTCCAAAAAAAAAAAAAAGAAAAGAAAAAAAGAAAGAAATGTGAGTCCTCAAGATGCTCTTGGTGACAATAGCATTTGGCATATTTTATTCTGTCAGAGATAAATAACAGTACAAAATAAGGGTGAGTCCTACAATGGTAGAATGATATTTTTCTTTCAAATATGAAGTATTTGGGGGCGGGGCACCAGGGATTGACTTGGGACTTTGCGCTTGCAAGCCAAACCCCAGAACCACTGAGCTAAATCCCCCAGCTAAAGTATTCTTCTGGGGATGGTGATTAAGGTTTTTGAAATCTTAAATAAGGAGGACTTTAAAATGCATTCCAAAATACAAAGCAAAGACGTCACCCATGTACCCAATCATATCAAATGTTACCGTGCCACATTTATGTTATCAAATGTTAACCTGACCATTTTGAAGAAGTATGACAGATATAATTTTATCTACCTTCCTGCTTGTGCTCTAAGGTTATTATGTATCGTTCCCAGACGACTCTACTTTTATTGCATCTGTCTGGGACTCCAAAAAATGGATACCAATATTACTGTTCTTCCGAGCTTCAGGTTGCACCCAGCAAAGCCAGCTGGAAACTGTCACGGTGACCGGTGTGGAAGGTTCTATTCAGTAAGGGAACAATGGTTATGTACTGGTTTCCCTGCTGAGCACAGGAGGCTGAGGCTACTTAGCTTGTCACATGAGCAGCAGGGCTACAATGAGTATCCATGTGTGGCAGTCCCCAAGGCCACAGACTCCGCTGGGTGGACATAATACGCAGCACTATTGGCTTGTACAGTCTGCGTATCTCCAGAAGTACCAGACAAAGTCCAACTGTCCTCCAAGGGAAAAACAATGTTCAAACATCCCATTTTCTCCAAAGATAATGACTTCAAGGCTACGTGTCACTCCCAGCTGCTGATCTTGAATAACTAGTACTGATTCAAGTCAAACAAAAATAAAGTCTAAAACAAGACCTTTTTATGAACTGCTCTGTTCACTAGAAATAGCCCTGGAAGTACAAATTTATAATATTCAGACCTATTTTTTCCTTTGCCTGTAGCATCTCTGTCTGAAGTATGTAGGTCAAAGATCTCTCCCTTGAGAACTATTGATTATATCATTATGTTTGTAGGAAAGCAAATTAAGTATTCAAACCCATAAAATAAAGAGTTAGATTAGTAAATTGATGGCTGATACAGTAAGATGAATGTGAAGATTTCTCATACAAATGAAACACTGTATCATTGACTCTGAAGGACTCTCCAGCTTTAGAAAAGCTAGACCCAGCCACAGACATTTCCTTTTAATAGAGGATATAGTGCATCTCCGGGACATCTTACAGTGTGTCCCTCAACAAATTAAGTGTGAATTGAAACTATCACTGTGTATTTCAACTCTACAGTCAGACAACTAACCCCTGGGCCGGGGAGGAGCATGGGAAACTAAATCTGATGGCCTCTGGCTAATGTCATACAATTACTGGTGGTTGAAGTGTCCTGGGTTAGTACTTACCTGGACCCCAGGAGGCACATGAGTCTTCTAACAGCAAAGTGAATGAAACTAGGCTCTCTGTTTTCCAAGATAAAACTCAAAACAATGTAAGATTATTGGTAAAGATCAGCCCAAGCGCCCTGAAACAATAATGAGTGAAGGACAGGACACCTAAATTATGAGATATAGAAGATAAAATTTAAGTAAGACTTTCAAATCCCAAAATCTAATCAACAAAATGATTGTGTAATGGGTTACGATGAAAATGAATATATGAATTTTAAAAACAACTAGTATAATTTTAAGAAATGCACAAATTGTTGAGAAAAAAAGACAAGCTCAGATTAATAAGCAAGAAACATCAGAGAAAATTATATAAACCATGGAGAACTAGAAATAGGAACCCATATGAGCATGCACGCACGCACGCGCATGTACACACACACACACACACACACGAGGAGACAAAGGGGAACAGAACAAGGGCCTGCTGAGTCGAACTTGCACTCCGGAATCAGAAGGGAAACCGGGGGGAGTCACATAATGTTCAGAAATAAGAAAAAACATACATCAAGGTACAAAGTATAAAAAAAAGGAAGAACTAAAATCAAGTCCACACTATTAGACATTCCATAGAAGAACTGCAGACACTCCCAGCCCTGAGCGGACTCAGAATGAGCCTGTCACTGAGCAGAAAGGTGGGTTACGAGTGGTGCACAGGCCAGGTAGGGCAGCGCGTGCCAGGAGGACACACCCCGACTCACAGCTGTCTCTCAGGGGCAGTAGGGCTACAGTGAGTATCCAGATGGACAAGGTCCCCATGCCCTGGGCCTGCTCGGCAGAATGAAAAAAGGATCAATTGCATGAAGAGGAAGAAAGATGTCACTTGAAGAAAGGTCTGAGGTGCCAGGAGAAATGTGATCAAAGAAATATCTAACTGTATGACTGTCAAGCAATGAAATGTGTAATAGGAGAGGTTTTTTTTTTTAATAGCAGTGCAGAATTAAACTATGGACAGCAAGCACACAGAAGCAGGCAGGGCAAGGCGTGCAGCTCTGGTGTGTTAGGGTGCTTATCTCGCCGGGTGGGGTCCTGGCTGTCAGGCGTAGACTTCACCCAAGAGCACCCAGCAGAATTTACGGTGACCCTTCGAAGAACAAAGGCCAAGTGTACCTTAGCAACAGTTGAGAAGATAATAATAGTACAGTATATACCCTGAGTTAGTTATGGATGGGAAAAGAAAAAGGGGCAAGAAGAGAGATGACACAGAAAAAGAAGAAAAAGCTAGTAAAGAAACAGAAAGGTGATACAAATAAGCAGCTCAAAAGTATTTGTAATGAATATATATATATATATATGAAATCTTGTGTATTAAAAAATCAAGATGTAAAATTTATATTCCACTATACTGTGTTAGGAATAAATTTAAAGTACATATATGCACAAAGTTCAAAGTGAAAAAATGCACAGAGGGAGGTGACTGGCAAATGTGAACCCAAAGAAACCCCGAGTTCTGCCCTAAGGATGTTACCCACACTGGACAGCCGCACACTTCTACACACCTGTCGCAGAGCCTTAGAAAACACGAAAGCACTGTGATCCTAACCAAAACCAAGCAAGGATGGGCATGTGGCCACACATTTCACTCCTGAACACAGAAATAAAAATTTAAAGGAAAATGTTCAGTTCAGCCTTATACATAGGAAACACCACATGACGGAGTTAGGGTGATCTAACATCTTAAAACTCTATTCATGTAATCTCAAATTAACATGGTAATGACGAAAAACATAATCATTTCAACTGATTCAGGAAAAATATTGGTTAAAACATCCATTAATAACAACAAAATTTTTAGCAAAAATAATAAGCAGCACTTAAGAAAAAATGACACTTTACAACCCTCCTTAGCAAACTTTCTTAATGTGAACAAGCTAAGCTGCAGCAGAAGGTATTCATTCTCACTGTCTACGAAGATTTGCCTGGAGGTCCTGCTCAATCAGGTCACAAAAAGTAAAGAATGAAGAAAGAAACAAAGCTGCACACACACACGTGTGTATTTTGGCACACAGATCGACAGGTGATAAAATGTAGCAAATATTTAGCAAGGTGGTTGAATATGGAATTAGTATTGAAATCATACCACTCACACACACACACACACACACACACACACACACACACACACACACCACACACTGAAATGCTAATTTCTTTTTCATTTACAATAGATACAAAAGGTATAAAGTACTCTGCCATAAATCTTACAGAAGATTAATAATAGAATAGATAAATATCTGGAAGTTTAGTGAAAGGCAGTAGCGATCAGTTAAATACCATGTTTTTAAATGAAAGATGCATTTGTAAAAGTATCAGTTTTCTTCATGTTATTCTCTGGAATCAGTACCATTTCAATTAAAAAAATGGAAATTTGAGGGACTTGATGAATTGATTCAAAAATAAATAGGGCTCAGGATGCTGCTCAGGGGAAAGTGCTTGCCAAGCAGGCACAAGGCCCTGGGTTTTATTCACAGCACTGTCCCACAAATGAACAAATAAATAAAATTATAAAAATAAACAGAGAAAGGAAGAAAATCACAGGTTTCAAAATAGTCCTAACATTCCTGATGAAGAATGCACTGGAAAAATTTGTCCTATCAGATAGCAAGTTAGTAACAGAATATTCATCAAGTAGGACAGAAATGTAGACACATGATCAACGTGGCCTTTCTGCTTCAAGGGGAACAGACAGCAGGAGCTGGAAAAGCTGCCTGTGTAGGAAGAAAATGGAGCACGTTCCCACCATGGACCACACGCAAAGGTCGTCTCTAGCACACTCAAGATCTGAATTAAAAAATACATTAAAAAATTTTACACAGGGGCCGGGGATTTAGCTCAGTGGTTCTGGCGCCTGTCTTGCAAGCGCAAGGGCCCGGGTTCGATCCCCGGTAACCACATACCATACTGGGCATGGAGACTCACCCCAGCAGCAACCAGTACCACATACCACAGTGCCGGGCGTGGAGGCTCATGCCTGTAATCCCAGCACTCGGGAGGCAGAGGCAGGAGGATTGCTGTGATGTGAGTTGGAGGCTGAGCTCAGGGCCAGCCTGAACCACAAAGTGATACCCTGTCTCAAAAAACCTTAAAAAAAATTTTTACACAGAAAATGCGGTATTATTTTTCTGATCTCATAATAAGGAGATACTTCCTAACTGACAAACACAAGATCCTGACTATCTTTTAATTTCTTGACAGTGAATAGTTAAGTACCTTTAAATTAAGAACTTGTACATCTCAAAATATTCCATAAAGAAAGAAGAACCAAGCCATAACCTATTCTTATGAAGAACAGAAAACCCACTGAAAGAGTACGGACAAAAATATACAAGTAGGCATCTCTGAGGAAAATCAAGAGGACCACAGAGCCAAGAGTTTTGAAAGGCAACAAGTTCGTGAGGAGGGTCACCAGTTACACAGAGTGTCTCCAGAACTAAGGAAATGCTGTCAATGCAGAAGACCGGTTGGTGTTAAGAATAGGAATTTCACAAAAACATAGAAAAAAGGTGATGAGCATGAAGTATGGTCAAAGGTGATCTTAACATGAGAAATGCAGATTCGGGTCATTTTATACCTGCAGAACTGCAGCGGAAGAACATTAGGGTGCAGAGGACCGAGCCAGGATACGGATGTGCATTGGAGCTGGGTACGGACGGCACCACCCCTGCAGGCCACACCACAGTGCCATCCCGGGAGGTGGAAACAGGGCTCTCGACCCAGCAGCTGCACCGCAGCCCTGCATCCCAGAACCATGCTTTCCTCTCTGATGGGCTGCAGCCCGGCACGCTGCTGGGGCCTAAAGCTTCCCAGGGTCATCCCTGAGTCACTGCTCCTATAGTCAGTTCCCAGAACTGCAACTTTAAGAGTAGTGCAGGCCACGCTTGTCCCTAGATAGGATGAGCAAAGTGCAGTCTGACGGTGGGCACCAGGGATGCAAAGGCTCAGGCCCCAGCCAGCTGGAGAAGCCCAGGCTGCATCTTCACAGTGACCTTGGGAGGAGCATCAGGTCACGGGCTCCCAGCAGCTGTACAGAAAGAGGCTGTACAGAACGAGGACAAAAAGGAAACGTTGGACTGCTAGTTAGCTCAGAAGGCAAGGGTTACATTACAGAGCTGCATTATCATGACACAGTGCATGCTGCGTAGAAAGTGGGAAAATACCAAGAGATGTGCAGAAATGTCTTCAAGTAGCACTGCTATCAAAAGAACAACAAAGAAAGGCAAGGAAACAACCCATCTGTCCAGTGGGCAGAACACATATAAATATTCAGACAGTGGGAAGTTATATGACAGAGAAAATAAATAAAGCACTGCTGGGGTACAAGCAACACTGAACCTTCAAACACACAGCAAGGAGAGAGAAAATACAAGTTACAAGTAATTATTAAGATGCAATTTTGTAAAGCTGAAAAACAAGCAAAAGGGAATTGTTTAATGAATACATACATGATAAAACTACCAGAATAATAGAGAAGAGTGAAGGAAAATTTGCTTAAGATATCAAGATACTGATGACCTTTCTCCTGAAAGCAGAGACAAAACGGGAGAAAAGCATGCAGGTCCAGGCTAATACGGACATTCTGTTTTTGCCTATTATTCTTAGGCTGCACAATTTCTGTAGGTTACACATATATTATTTTGGTTATATCAATGACTATATAACAACTTCTAGCAGATTATTACAGTGAAGGCAGTATTTCAGAAACACTGCTGGTATTCCAGAAACATACATCCACCTGTCACCCATGGACAGGTGTCCATTGGGTGGGCAGAGGATGACGTGTCTCCAGGCCAGTGAGGAGCAGCAGCACTGTTCATCATTGCAGCCTGCCCTGACCCAAGTACACTGGAAACCGGGCCCTCCACTGATAGCTGCGCAAAGTCCTCTGCTCTGCGGGCCCGCAGCCTTCCAGCCGGAAACATCTGCCTCTCAGGGACCAGGCTCAGGGCCCAAAGGCCAGGCCTCAGCCACGTCCTCACGCGCAGAGGCATGCAAGGCAACCTATTCTTCACTGTTGGATGCTTGTGGCTTGATTCAAAAAAGATCTCAGGATACCCACTTGGGAGAGACAGCGACCCAGGCAGCTCACTGGCCACAGCCATGGCTGGTCCACAGGGAATCTCGGGCCATGAGAGACTCCTGTCTGAGCAACTTTCCTGTAGCTGAGAAAAAACACTCTACATTCCTGCAATTTAAGGCAGGGCAGGTTTATTTCGGTTCAGGGTCGCAGGGGGTTCAGTTCTTGGCTGGCTCCAGGCAGGAAGGCCATGGCAGGCAGGTCTGGTGGAAGGCGTGACCCATGCCACAGTGAACAAGACGTAGAATGAGAGGGGAGAGTGGAGGGAGAAGCCGCCCCTTCGGGTCACGGCCCTGCGACCTGACCCGACCAGACCCGACATCACCTCGGCTCTGATGAATACACACTCAGGGTCCAGGCACCTTCCACAAATCCCAGCTTGAGCACGTGTCTCTTTGGGGGTCATTCCAGGTCTACAGTGCACCTTTTCTGCTGAAAATAAAGAGAACCCCTTCCTACAGGTCCTGCTGGCACTCAGCTGCTGGAAAACTGTCTCAAACATGCAGACTCTATCAAGTTTCAGGATACAAAGGGGCACCGTGTGTCAGCATGTTTGTGCCACATGCTTCCTGCACAGATGCATATGGTGGCCCTGTTTGAACTAGTGTGTGTATATGTTATTCAAAATATGTAAATTAAGTCAAATTGTGCAAATTAATCCAAAAGGTATGCTGGATTATCTGAGACAGACAGATGACATGTGTCTGTGTGTAGTCAGTGGAAGTCCTTAGGGAGCACACGCGCCCTTTGTCATCCAGAACTGAGGGTAAGCCAAGCCTGTCCAAGCGAACACGCCAGGAGGGCTGTGCCTGACAGGTGGACAGAACTTCTCCCACAAAACAAATAGCATCTGTTCATTTATGAGACAGCATTATGAATACAGCCATAAGAGACCTAAGCCACACCCCCTGGGGATCTGGGACAGTCAAGTCATAGACCCTCGACATTAAACTGTAGTGTTTATCCTAAAAATCACCTGAACTTACCCATCCACATACATATTGAATGATTATTAATATGGATTAATAAATAATAAACATCTTTCTCAGTTCTTTGGCTCTTTTAAGTTAATCCAGAAAATATCTCCATGCCTCTAATTTTACCTATTTCTTTTACTTATTTTTAAACATTTTAAATGTAATTATACATATCTCAGGGTGCAGTATGATCACTCAGTCTATGCATACAATGGGCAGTGATTAAACCTGAGAAATTAGCATTTCCATTTTAAATGTTCCTCATTTCTTTGGGGTGGGAGCCTTTGAAATCCACTCTGTCGTCACTTATAGAGTACATAATAAAATGTGAGTGGCAGCCACACCGCCTGGCTCCCGAGCACTACTTCTCAGACTGCCTTCACGGCCTTCCTCTGCTCCTCCTCCTCTTCCTGACCTGGAGTGGCTGCTACTCTCCTCTCCACCTCTACGAAACCACCGTTCCGACTTCTAAGAGGGCACAAGAGGATGAGGAGAGAGCATCTCTCCGCACCTGGCTCACTCCGTTCCCCGTAACGCCACCTGCAGCTACAGTACCATAGTGTGCAGGGTCCTCAAAACACTTGCAGTGGAACCCCAATGTGACCCAGCACGCCCAAGGGGTGAACTCAGCGTGTGGCAGACATGTCGGCACATGTGCACTGCACTCCCTGTGGCACTGTTCATATGGCATCGACCAAGGGGTCTAGTGCTGGGTGAACCGTAATGGAAATGTTGTGGACATACAACCAGAATGCTACTCAGCCATCAGCAGAATCCTGACAATGGCAGAGAGAAGGGCGGGGGTGCAGTGGCCTGGTCTATGTGACAACCCCGTCCTGGCCTCTGTGCTGTGTGACCTCTGCTTCCTTGCCTGTGTTATCGGATTCACCCAGGCACCGTACACTGGCTCCTCTGCTGCTGGCATAGCCCTGTGTCTGCTGGCACTGCACTTACAAAGTGGAAAGTTCATCTCGGTGAGGAAACACTGGCACTCAGAATCCTGAGTTGTTCTCATGCCCGGAACCAACACGCAATCCATCCTACATGTGAACAGGACAGGGAGGTGCCGTGTGAATCAGAATGAGGCCTCGGCACACACTGCCTTGCTATTTATTTCAGGCTTTATGAAGCAGGAGGAGGAAAATGATTTTCACGGAGATTTTCAGAACTGTCAAAAATTGGTTTGGAATGAGTTTTGACCTTTTGTAACCCTCTTCAGGCCACGATACCCACAGAAAGCCTTAGAAATGTGGATCTAATATTTCACCCAAGGCAAAAGAGGACCAAAGCATCCACCTTCTTACGGAAGGAATGTGATTAGTGAAGGGAGAAAAAGCCCACCACGGGCTGGGCTGTTTCAGTTCTACTCACAGGGAACCTTTTTCTCTAGTTAATCCTAAATGGACAGAGGTGGGGGAAGCACTCAGGGTGGCACTCCCCAGATGGCTGCAGCTGGGGGTCCACTCTGGAATTTAACGCTCTTGCTGCTCAGTGGGCAGTCTGTGTCCTCCCACCACACCTCAGGCAGGTAACTATTTGTTTTGCAAATACCTTCAGTCCCAAATCCACTCTCCCCAGGGGAAGAGTGGCAGCTAGCAGTGCTCTCTGACTGCTCTACCCCAGCCAGGATGCACCTCATAACAGCTCAAGCCCCTTTGCTAGTGTGACCCCACCCCAGTGTGGGGCCCCCAGGGAGGAAGGAATGCTGCGCAGGGACTTGCTCTGCACAGAGCTGGCCTGGCCTCTCCGGGAGTGGGGAGCCCACTGCTGCGAGGCAGGTGCGGACCAAGCTGCGGAGCAAGGGGCCTCACACTCAGGCTCAGCCATCTTGCTCCTACCAGCTTTCAGCGCCCTGCTCTCCAGAGGCCCCACTTCCTTTCCCCACTCCCTCATCTCCTTTCACAGTTCACCGTCACTCCCTGTGGAAATGTGTCCTTGACACCCAGGGTCCTGCTCAGCTGACACCGGCGGAGAGGAGGATGGTAGGAATGTGGGTGGAGGGGCAAGAACGCAAAACAAGTGACTGGCTACACAGCATAACCCAGAGCAACTCACTTGACCCGCACCAACCCTGACTCCAGGGTCAACTCAAACAGCAAGTGACGGCATCGAGACCTTACTCTGGGACTGAGGGACAGAGTGGGAAGAAGCAATGGCTGGGGTCTCTCAGCCCAAATGGTCAGCACAGTGGCATCAGGAAATTCCATCCAGACAGGCAAAGTGTTGGCATGGAATGGAGCCCAGGGCAAAGCTTTGGCTTGTTATAGGGAAAGAAGATCAGATACTGCAGTAGTTGGAGCAGCTGTTCGCTTGGTCTACAGGTTAAGCTGGATGAGATCTAATGGTGATCACTGGGGTAAAGACTCTGGAAGAGCAGAGACCAGGCAGCCTGATGTGGGTGGCACGTCCTCTACGTCTCCTTCATGTGAGGTTGGCAAAGGGCGCAGAGCAGGACACAGTGATATCTCTATATCAAACCATCGACTGGACACTGACCTGTCTAGGCAGCGAAGGGAGATGACAGAGAGAGAGAGAGAGAGAGAGACAGTGAGAAAGAGAGAGAGACAGACAGACAGACAGACAGACAGAGAGAAAGAGAGCACCAGGAGGAGAGGGGCTATGCTGGAGGTCCTGGAAAGATGGTACTGGCTTGTGGGTACTGGGCCCAGCCCAGAAGAAGCATCCCTGAACACAGCCACAGGGTGTGGCTGGTGAGTGGACAGGGCCAGGAGAGAGACAAAGAAGAGATGCCGGGAGGGTGCCCTGGAGGTTCCCGTCAGGCACCGGGGCCTTGTACCTGCTCAGCACGGCTGGTGGGGGTGTTGGTGGAGGTGGCCCGACAGCCACGCCGTCCACACTGGTGATACTAATTTCCACGAGAAGAATTCAGAAAGAAGAGGGGATGGTGGAAAAGACAACCCTACTGCACTTCATTTTGTTTTCATTCAATCTTTTTAAGATTCTTGGAGGAAGCTGCCCTGTCCTTCCCACGGATCTGACAATATTAAGAGTTATAATTTTTAAGCTGTTCATTCTTTGATATATGCCATTTTCAGTATGTTATTTTACGATAGGTTTCACTTGAATTTTAAATGGAGATAAATAAGTTTTTATCCAAGTACAGAAGTTTTAATTTTGAACTAAAGCCAACTGGTTTTCAGTATTTTACATTTGGTGTGTACTTGATAGTTATACACGTCAGAGAATGCCTCATTTAAATTCTAATGTATTTTAATAAGGAATGAAAGAAAATATCATCCAGTATATTTTTTCTTAAATTACCCCAGTGCTTGATTACTCCTCCACAATCAAAATCATGTCTTAAATATGAATGATACAAAACACGACTGCAAACCGAGTACCTCACCAAGAGACTTTAGCTGCTTGTTTAAATGACAGACCTCGCTGTTCAGTAATCACTTCATAATAACCCCTTTCATTTCCAAATCTACTTAGCCATCAGGCAGCAGTGAGGAAAAAGCTGGCAGCAGATTTTACAACTGCACATTAGTCTTACATCTCATGACAAGCTAATTCTAGAGAGTTCTAAGGAGAGACAAGCACAGGTCTTTGTGATTTTCTTGCCTGTGCATGAAGGAAACGTGCGTCTTGGTCTAAGTGAAAGATAAAAGAACACAGACGTATACTTTTCACTTCACCCTGTGGCAGTGGCAGTGTGCCCCGACTGCAGCCGGGTGACGCGGCCCCACCTCTGTCAACATAGAGGGGCTGGAGTTGACACCACCCCGTCCGCTCGCACTCTGGGAAGGCGCTGCTGTGGGCCACCTGCTGCCAAGCTCCTGTGTTACACTGCACATGGGCCCCGGGCCCCGGAGAGATGACACAACTGCAGGATCCTCAAATGACAAAGATGCTTGGCTTGTCATAGAGTGCCTTTTAGTGCAGACCAACCCCAGGAGGTGCTCTCATGGTGCATCGAATTAAATTCTAAGCCCACCACACGTCCAGCAGTGTCTACTCCGCAGTAGAGTGCTGAGGGGGAACGGCTCTCATGGCACACCGGAGCCACTCCAGGCACGAGCCACACCTGGCAATACTTTATGCCCTCGGTGCATGCTTTGGAGACTGCCATGAAAATCACCAGGTGAAACGATAAACTTTGGTGCAAATCTTCACAGATCTGAGCGGCTCCATCCCTGGCAGGAAAAGCCCAGCACAGATGTTGTTTATAATGCTGTACGAAAATGAATGGGATCCGCTGTTTGATATATCACATGGAAGAAGATGGAGGAGG
This sequence comes from Petromus typicus, assembly GCA_004026965.1. Taxonomy (NCBI): domain Eukaryota; kingdom Metazoa; phylum Chordata; class Mammalia; order Rodentia; family Petromuridae; genus Petromus; species Petromus typicus. The sequence goes on from PVIR01000427.1 coordinate 127,373, forward strand.
CCTTGCTTGCTGTCTCTATAGCCTATCGCTGCTGGCAAACTGCACGAGTTTAAACCATTATCCTAGTGAGGTTAGCTACATCTAGAACGAGGCACAGGACCTGCCTGATTCCCAGAGGAGTACGCACAGCCCAACCCATCTTGGCTATAGAAATGCCACCAATGAATGCTGTATGGCTAAATCGCAGAGTTAATGTTTTTCCAAATGGTTAGATCCTGATATGTGTTGTCCCGCTGTGCCCAAGAATGAAGAATGAAACATCCATTGTGGGCAAGTTCTCTCCACACAGGGACTGCACTGCTTGGTGCATGCGGCCGGGAAGGGACAGAAGTAGCTCTCACCAAGCAGTTATGTGTTAACTGTCTCCAGCATCTGGCAAGAGGGGCACAGAAAACCTGAGATTAGAAGACAACTGAGATGTGACCCCACGTTCTTTTTCTAGTTTCCAACATGGAAACACATCATTGTTCTCAAGTGTATTTTGAGACTCTGTCCCTTTAAAGTCAGTGACCACGAACTATATCTTCATCTCCTTGACCACAAAGTGAGCTTTGTTTCTTTGCTGCATAACTTTAATAAGTGTAGACATTACTGGCCAATGCAGCCTTGCTCCAGAATTCCAAAGCAGGGTGTGGGGATCACTCCAGGCATGAAAATAATTCTTATGGGAAAATTGCTTGGGCACAAATCAAGTCAGCAAGGTTCAACTTGGCTGCCACACAGAAAACAGGGAGTATGAGCCCAAGGATGTGGAGCAGCAGCAGGACATTGGCTAGCACATGTGAGGACTTAGGCTCCACCCCCAGGGGTCAAAATACAATACATTATGAAATGCACAATGAGTACTATTCAAATAAAGCATCTATACACCATCTCCAGGTCCCGAAGTGAAACCACATGCAGCCAGGCTACTCTGAGAGCTACAAGTCAGGACGGGGCGCCTCAGAGAGGAAGTGAGGTAGAGAGGGGCGAGGACACAGCAGCATTCCTCGCTGAAGGGCTGTCCCGAACAGGGTCAGGGTGGTGCTGAGTCCAGCCCGGCGGACCCTGGAGAGGACACGGTGGTGCTCAGGCTGCCCACCCATGGGAAAACGTAGAGCGCTTTCCTCTCTTCCATCTCATAAACAACAGTGCTTTAGTCAGGCTGAGAACATGCAGCCACTCATTCTATCAGTCTGCACTATGCTCAGCTCGCCATACATTTGAAAGGCCTTTTTAAATTGTATATTTTGTTTATGTTTGAGATCACAGAAATGGAGCTGAAGGTCCGAATGTTAGGAAAACACTCTACCCTTGAGCCACATTTAGGCCCAAATGTGTCTGCTCGTTTGTTTTGAGATTGGGTATTGGAATATTGCCCAGCTTGATCTCAAACTCACGAATCAAGGAATCCTCCTACCTCAGCTTCCAGACTAGCTGGGACTATGGGAGTGACACTATGCCTGGCCCCAAGTATTTTAGCTGGAGTCTTAGGAATACTATTTTCGACCAGGGCCTAAGGTCTATGCTCTTGGAAATTTTTTTACATGTTCTCCGAGACACAGGACTTCTGTAGCCTTACCCATACTCCCGGTACCTTTAAAAGGTATTTATGCTGAAAAAGAAGAAATGCAGATCTACTGTTTTAGTGAGATGTGGGAGTAAGTTCAAGAGATCTACAGGGCAACACTGACTGCATTTAGGAACAAAGTAGTGTGTACTCAAAAGTCACTCGGAGCAGAAGAGCAGACGCGAGCGCTTATCTCACAAGACATGTGTCTTTCAAAAGATCGCATCAAATACTTAGATGTATGTCATTGTTATTTGTCAATTCAAACAACTAAATAAAATTTAAAATATGGATCTAACTACCTATCACATATTTCATTTAAATAATACTAGTGACAGAATCACTTTTTGGATACAACTGTGTCAAGAAGGACATATTATATTCTTAAGCAAAACTATAAAGTGTAAAAGGAGTTACACGTTAAAACCACCTTAAAAACTTGGTGTAGATAAAGATTAGGATGAAACTCCTTTTAATTAATTAATTTTGTGTAGGATATAACCCAGGGCCAGTGGCATTTTAAACATACCCTTAACACCAACTTGTATATCCAGGCTCAAAACTTCCTTTAATTTCCATAGGAAAGCAGAACTAAGCAACCATAATATAACTGAGGACAGAAATACAGTGACTGGTAAAAGTTCCCAGAACATCTCAGGAAGCTTCATTTCCTCATGAATGGTTTATATACAAACAATAATATACAACACTTAATGGCATCAACAACACTGACAAGTGCACTTTATTAACTTGAGAGGCTGGTTTCTAGACAATAAATCTAGTGGATTCTAATAGTCTAGGTATTAAAAGTCTGCTACTTAAGGAACTGTAAATCTGGTAATTACTTATGAGTTGCAAAAGCATAAATTGAAGCAGGTTTTGTTTAACATAATTCTGGCAAAAAAAAAAAGCTAAAAATACTTCCATTTATTTACTCACACCAGGGCCTGTTCCAGATGCCACAGACACATTTGCTTCCCCGATATGCCCCTTGAGCTTCCCTGGCCAGTCATTCTGCTTGTGGCCTTGCATGTAACTCCTGTCATCACACACACACTTTCCCAGAATTAAAGGAAGGGAAGAGCTTTGCAAAACAGAAACCAAGAGGCTGATTCAGTAGCGACCGGAAATGCAATTAGCGCTGCCCATACTACGGCTTGGCTCGGGGTATGTCTACCCGCTGAAACACAAAAGGCTGGCTGACGGCAAAAACACCCGGAAACCTAGTGTCTATTTTTACAACCACATGGGCTTCTTTTTTCTTCCTATGCTTTTGCTGTTTGCCTTCTGCTGAAGCCAAAGGAAACCTAATTCATCTGACGAGTGACTTCTTTCCAAAAATCCCATTCCAGACGGGAATCTGAAGATGCCAGGGGCACAGTGCAGGGCAGAGGACCAGGGTCGAGTGGGAGGGGAAGGGAGCCCTGTCTCTCTGTCCTGAAAGATTCACAAGTGGAACATGGGGAGAAGCCCACTTTCCCAGAATGAGCAATAAATATTAAGCATGTATTATGAATTAAGACAGGACAGTAATGGGAAAAAGACAAGGCATGCGCCTGATGTCCATGACATCAGGTCCGCACAGGTCAGGCCAGTACATGCCAAGAAATTAAAAAACAGAACCAGGTTCAAGGTCCAATGAGGATTCATAAGCGAGAGGAAAGAAACCAAAGTATCACAGATTGATGTGAGCACATCAGAGCTGATACACAACAGTGCCACTCCCGCCTCCACAGCCAGCCAGACCCAGGGGTGGGGCTGGAGGGATGGGGGTGGGGGTCCCTGCAGACCTCCAGCTCCTCACATTACAATAGCACTGCCCCAATTCACACTGGGCCTTTAAGAGTGCCACTGACTTTATACACCTAACTTCGATTGTCTGATGCTGCAAGCTCCCTTCAAGGACCCGGGAACCTCCGGAAACCTTCAGGGGTCTTCAGGAAGTGGGGCTGTGTGGGAGGAAGTTAAATCCTTGGGGAAGCAACCCTGGACGGGATACTGGGACCAAGAACCCCTTCTGCCTCTTCCTTCGCTTCCCATTTGCCATAAGTGGGAAGTCTTGCTCTGCCCGGAGCACCAGCCCGACCGACCAACTCCTACCAACCAGGGGCCTGAAAGAACAGAGCCATCAAATGCTGACGGAGCTTCGGAACCAAGGCGGTGCTTGAGAATCGTTCACCTTGGGATTTCGACACAGTGACAAACATACTGACCCATTTAAATGTTTCAAAACTCTGAATTAGATTGAGAGAATATATAACGGGAGAATTAGAAACCCAAAACTTTGTGGAACTCTATCAGGGGATAGAGAATCCAAACTGTTTGTATGCACATATACATTTGATTCTTTTCTCAAAGTGAAAAATTTAATGGATTGGGTAATCCACAGGTAAAATACCCAGGGGACTGGGTATTTTTCCACAAGTGCAGCTAACTAAATACAAGCTTCTGCACTTCAGATGTTGAATCAGCAAGAGAAAAATGACAGTTTGCTGCCTCGGTAATTAAATAGTAAAATCATGTCTGAAAAGCAAAGGGGATCTTTTCAAACATCTACAGAAGCCATTATCTGAGGCATGAACTATACTTGTTCACACTTAATTTTTGAGAGCCTGGAAAATTAGCAGTAATGTAAGGGATTTATTTCCTGTTAAGCAGATGAGATGGTGATGTGATAATTCCATCTAATGAAAGTATTAAATATGAGGGAGAGAGACAAAACTATTACAAGAAAAAGCACCCAAACTTCAAAAAGTCTTAATCTAGTCTGGGAAGACAGTTCTAAAAATGAGGCTTCCTCCCTTAACTCCGATTGTGCTATTCAACCTCCTCTATCAGAGACACGCAGTTTCCTTGTTTTGTCCATATTTCTGACTGAAGACTCACTCTCTTCAGGTTTGGTATCATTTTAAAACAAAGGCTCCTAATTCTAGATCCTAAACACAGAAAATTCCTCAAGCACAAAATTTCAGGTTTGGTAGACGTTCAGCAGAGGGGCACTTTCATGTATTTTAAAGTTATCTTGCTACAGGCATGAAGTGAATTGCATGTGTGTTATCATTTGTAAATACAGAAACCCCTTATAGGTGGATAACATGTATCCAAACTACATATACTGACACTACATGTGTGCACAAGTATGGCATCTCAGTAACTCTTCCGTGTTAGCAGAGCTCAGGTAATGGTGGAAGAGGTGAGCAGAAGTCACTAGCGCCCCTGCGAAGCACCTAGATCTCCTTGGTGAACGTGAGGGCAGCTGTGGGCATCACCAGCTCAGACAGCAGATGCCCCATCTGTGTATGGCAGGTGCGTGTTTACACTACAATCTGTCCATAGATCACATGTGAGGTTCTCAAGATAGCAAAGGTCACAAGGAGGAAATGTTTTCCATTTGCCACATCTTGTCCCTCAGGCCCTATCTTCCACCCTGGAAGAACATATTTATATAGCTAGAAAAACTGAATGCAAACAGGAATCTTCAACCTACAGTCTGGTTCCCATCTGGTTAGTGCTGAAAAGGGATTAGGGAGAATCTGGTGCGATTCTCCAAGCCATGCACAAATCGATAAAAAAATCTCTAGCCAGGTACTTTGCCTTTTGCCTCAGCCTGCACAGCCCTGAGGCGGCCAGGGAGGAGGTTTTTCTCTTGGGCCAGAACAGCGCCCTGGAATTCCCCACGTTCCCGCTTGCCTTCCAGAGGTGTCCAGCTCCTGTGGTTCAGCCCCGTGCCTCCCTCCGTGGCTCCAACGCCAGCGCTCGTGGCAAGCCCACTCCCCGTGTGTGCTGTGCTTCCACAGTAGCTGGACTGTTGGTTCCACTCCACACTTCCTTCTTCCAGAGAGAAGGACACTTTCTTTCTTTTTTTTTTTTTTTAAGGTTTTTTGAGACAGGGTCTCGCTTTGTAGTTCAGGCTGGCCCTGAGCTCAGCCTCAAACTCACATCACAGCAATCCTCCTGCCTCTGCCTCCCGAGTGCTGGGATGACAGGCGTGAGCCACCACGCTCGGCACTGTGGTATGTGGTGCTGATTGCTGCTGGGGTGAGTCTCCATACCCAGTATTGTATGTGGTTACCGGGGATCGAACCTGGGTCCTTGCGCTTGCAAGACAGGCGCTAGAACCACTGAGCTATATCCCCGGCACAGAAGGACGCTTTCTTGAAGACACTCAGCAAGGCAGACACCAGAGCGTGATGAACACGCCACACCGAGGCTCTAACACCCTTCCCAGTGGGTCATTTCCTCGTGTGCCTGCACCGCAGTTCCTTCACTTTTCACACAGCTCCGCTGAGGTGTAAAACGCACCTAGGTAGCATACAGAATTCAGGGCGTCTGCACAGAGGTGCTCACCTGTGTGCTGTCTTCAGTCTTGGGGCCACCGCCATCTCCCGGGGTTCCTTCAGTCCCTGGCTTTTCTTTCTTGCTTTGGTCGGGGTGGTGGTGGTGGATAAGAATACTTAAAATTAGATGTACTCCCTTTTCACTTGAAAAAGTTGACTTACATGTTATTTTTGGCGCAGAGACCACACCTGAGGGTTGAATGTCCTGTCCTGCCACCAAAGACTGCATTCCAAGCAGATGTGCCCGCAAGGCCCATTTTCTTCATTGACGCGCTGTGCTCTGCTGTGTGCCTTCGCTGCTGCTGCTCCTGCCGGTCCTGAAGGTGCACCGGGGCGCATGGACAGTGAAATGCCCTCAGGAATCTCGGGCCTGAAGCTGGACAGAGCTATTTCCAGCCGGGTGGCACTGGGCACGAGGAAGATTTCATAAACTCCAGTCTCATCCCCAAGCTGAGCTCCCACTGCCTGCTGCTCAGAGAAAGCTCTCTTTTCTGGGCATACCGGACGCATGTCTTTTTCCTGTGCTTTTTGTTTTAAAACTTTTTAAAGTGGCACATAGTACCAGTTTAATTCAGTGTACAGTATTTACATTTCATGTGGCAATCAAATGAGGATAGTTAGTATTTGTATTTCCTTAAATACTTATTATTTCTAATATTATATTTATTTTGATATTATATATAAATAGTACCTATAACATCAAAGGGCTGGGGCTGGGGATTTAGCTCAGTGGTTCTGGAGCCTGTCTTACAAGTGCAAGGGTCCAGGTTGATTCCTGGTAACCACATACAACAATATTGGATGTGGAACTCACACCCACGAGCAATCAGAACCACATACCACAGTGCTGGGTGTGGTGGCTCATGTCTGTCATCCCAGCACTCAGAAGGCAGAGACAGGACGGCTGTGAGTTCAAAGCTGAGCTCAGGGTCAGCCTGAACTACAAAAAGCGAGACCCTATCTCAAAAATTAAAAATAAAAAAAAGTTCGCCGTAAGGTATGTAACAGACGGCTGAGAATTCCATGTGACCCACTGTGCTGCAAACATCAGAAGTGATTCCTCTTATTTAACTGGATTTAGGGACTCTGCATCCACAACCCTCTTTCCCTCTTCCCCGCCGTCCTCTGCGGCCTCTGCTCAGCATTATTCTATGCTGGAATTCTGGGAGATCACTTCTTCAGCTCCTAAGCCTAAGCGACACAGGTGACCCTTGTATTTCTGTGCCTGGCTGATGTCCCTTGAGATCATCCCTCTAGTCTTTGTCACTCCGCTAAAGACAGTAGGGCAGCACAGGCGCCACAGGTTCACCGCCACCGAGCCCTAACATAACGGGGGTCCCGTGTCTCAGCTTCTCTGAAGGGTGCTGTTAGCTGCGCTCAGTGGCTCTTCCCTTCCCAGGGTAGGGACACCTGGATCCTATGACACTTCCATTTCTAGTTTTCTGAGGAAATTCTACACTGTTTTCTGTAACATTAAAAAATAACTTCCCTGGGTCTTGTGGCCCATTATTGTCACTAATTTCTCCTTTTTAGGATGACACTGAGTGTCCCAGGACTGTATTTTAGAAGTAGAGAACTTGTTTTCCTGGTTTCATAGGTCTACAGAGGGGAAGGATTTTGCCCCTGGATAAGTGGTCAGTAAGAGATAACGCAGCTGATGAGACTTGGGACTTCCTGAACTGATGAAGTCCACGAGAGATTTTAAGCTTAGATTAATGCCATCATGGGTTGAGACTTCGGGGTGTGTTGGGACAGGGTGAGTGAGTGTGTTTCACATACAGAACGGGCACTGATGTGTGGGGATGGAGGAAGACTGTGTGGGTTGAACAGCAGCACATCTGGGTGTACTAAAATTGTACGTGACCTAATCTGGCAAAAATCTTTGTACTGTCATGAAAGATCCAGGGTTACGTAGGAGGCTACAGCCCAACACCTGTGCACTCATGGGATCCCAAAAGACAGATGTGACCACGTTGTTGAGGAAGCCGCGGAAAGGAGGTGGAGCTTCAAGGGATGTGGCCACAAGCCACTATGGCAGCAGCCAGCAGGGGAGCAAGACCCAGGGACAGAACTGGACCTGCAGCCTCAAAGCGGAGGAGCAGCCTGCAGCACCTGATTTCAGACTTCAGGGGACCTGGGGACCAGTGCCTGGGGACCAAAGACACAGCACGTGCAGGGACTTCTATGGCACCCATGACCACGTTACCATCAGCCTCTACGGGTACTTTCATTAAAAATAACCTTGCTACCTTGATGTACGTCCAAAATCTATCACATCCATCTACCTGCATGTTGGAAGTGGCACTGACTTTTAAAATATGAAACATTTTAATAAGTTTTCATATCTGCCTGAGGGTATTCTTTGGCCATTTTTATAGTATAGCATTCCTACTTTTCTTACTTGTCTTTCATGATGAGTAACATACTGAAAATTTTATTCCTTTTTTTAAAATTTTCAGTATTTACTTCAGATATATTCTGAGTTGTCTTCATTTTTATTTATTTATTTAGGTTTTTTGAGACAGGGTCTTGCTTTGTAGTTCAGGCTGGCCCTGAGCTCAGCCTCAAAGTCACATCACAACAGTCCTCCTGCCTCTGCCTCCTGTGTACTGGGATTACAGGTGTGAGCCACCACGCCCGGCACTGTGTTATGTGGTACTGATTGCTGTTGGGGTGAGTCTCCACGCCCAGTATTGTTATGTGGTTACCGGGGACCAAACTGGGTCCGTGCGCTTGCAAGACAGGCGCCGGAACCACTGAGCTATATCCCCGGCCCAGAGTTGTCTTTATTTTTAAATGATTTTTTAAATTAATCAACCCCATATCATACAGTCAAATCAAGCACTTTTCCTTTAATGATTTTGATATATGAGTTCATGTTGAGAATCTCATGTTCCTCACTACCCAAGACTGTTCTATTTTTTATTCTTCCAAGGCTTCAGCTTTTTCAATTAAACCTTAATTTATCTTTATACTTTACAAGAATTTAAATAAACATTCAATATTTTTTCTAAATGATAATCCCCAAATAATTTACCAAGTAACTGACTTTTGTTCATCTTGATTTGGAATGGTACTTTTATAAATTTCATATGCCTACATTTTGTATTTTTATCACTTAAGTACTTTTTTTCTGAAAATAACCATACAATATGTTAGCTATGTGGTGAGACAAATCACTGTGCCCCAAATACTTTTGTGTCTGCTTTTTAATAGCTTCACTTATAATCCTCCAAATAAACTTTAGAATATTTATTACTCATCAGAGAATAGATATTTTTAATATATGAAGATTTCCCCCATTTATTATAATATCCTATTAGCTTCCTGAATTTTATTGCTCATATAAGTAAAATATTCTGAGTCATGTTTATGTAGCTAACAGGAGAACAGGGACAAGCGAAGGGAAGGACAGATTCAGATCAGACACGGAACTCGTCCTAGCCATACACGGTGCGATGTACGTAGGGCTGCTCACCTAACAGACTCTGCACTCCCCAGTAATACCACAAGAACACTGGGGCACAGAGGTCAAGGGCGTTACCCAAGTTCACGCAACGGGACGGCGGAGGAGCCAGAATCCAATGGAGGCAGAGTGGCTGCTGACTTCCTGACGTCACAGCTCTGTACATCTCTGAACCTCAGAGGGAGTTCTCTTCTCTTTTCCACGGGCTCCTCCACATCTCACAGAAGGAAGCACCAGGAACACACGTGGCTGCTAACGATCGGTGTTCCACTCTCAGTGGCCCCAGTGTGTGACCCGGGAAGCAGTCCGTAGGCCTCCGACGGGGGGCTGGCTCGTCTGTACCTTCCCCGAGGACGTGCTGAAAGCCGGCCTCTGCCGCTGCCACATCCCCTCGCTGGAGGCCCTGCTCAGGACAGGAGGGAGAGCCGGGCCCTGAGCTCCTTGGCAGAACTCGCCCCATCAGGCGGCTTTGTTTCTGGCATCTTCATCAATTCCACGCCGACTGCAAGTGACAGCATTACCGCTGTGGGCAGCAGGACCCGCTGGCCCCCAGACATCACACGCATGATGTCCCTATCAAACCTGACACCTGTTTTTCATTCCTAGGCATCGATTTTCTACCCACCAGGCAACATATTTCATAGAAAAAAACTGTTAGCACTATCTGCAAAGTATTGATTGCAGGAACACTGAAATTCCTACCTGAAGATTTACAGCCTTAATTTCCAGTAGGCTGCATCAGTGATCGTCAAGTGGGTGAAGATTTAGGAGTGTGATCAGCGTGGACCAACTAAAATGTTTACTACCGAACAGTCAACACGACCGCAACTTACAACAGAACTGAAGACAAAACAAACATTGGGTAATTGTTTAAGTTTCTCTCCCAGCCCACAGATAAATGGCCGATGGTTTTCCAAGGAGAGAGTCCAACTTCACACAAAGCATGGACTCTTTCAGAAAAGAAAAAGAATCCGATACAGAAAATGCCAGCACGCACATAGTACTGCAATTCAGAAACAAAAGATGAGGGCGCACTGAGGTAAAGTCTGTGCAGTCTGTGAGAGCAGACATCTTTAAAATGCCTGGGAGAGTTCACCTCAGAGTCCCCGCTGCTGGGAGGTCGAAGCAGGAGGGAATTCTGGAGCGCAGAGTACAAAGTCAGTCTGAACAACATAGCAAGACCTCACCTTAAACAAACAAGATCAGTAAGTCATCCTTCATAAGACGTTGAATTTATTACGTTATTTTGAAAACGGAGAATCTTTCTGAAATTCTTGGTCACAGTCACATGTCAACAGCTCCATGGTGGTAACCCATTAATTCGCAGTTTCTGTATTAAGGATTCCTCCCAAATAGCCTCACGTTACTCCGACATTATCGGTGAGGTTGGACTTCTAGTCTTTTCCATACCTTTTGAGAGAGGACATCCCACTTTGGGACCCTGTCTGTGTTGTACACAGAGCAGACCGAGGCAATGTTTTCACTAATATTTCAGCATTTACTATATCAAAGCAGAGATGAACCGCAAAACCCCCTAGGCTCAGCGTGCAAACCCATTACTAGAGGAGCATAACTCAGAGAGGCCCTGGGAGAATCCCTTCTGTGTTGTGAGGCCACCTCCTCCTGCACTGAAACGTGGTGAGGGAGAACTGGATGCTCCCTGCTCACACTGGCATCCAGCATCTAGTCCCAGTCACCTGCCACTCTGCCACCTCAGCATCTATTGCCTGTGGCCAAACCAGAAGCTCCAACCTGGGCACAGTGCTGCTGGGGACACACAAGGACTCCCATGGAACTTTGTGGCTCAGCAGGTGTCCTCTGCGTGGGTACCGACCACCATGCAGGACATGTGTGGAAAGTGGCGTGCCATGGATAGATTACACCTGGTGTGTGCACAGTGTAGATTATATCTGCTTTGAAGGTCCCACGATGCAGCCAGGTTACAGGCTGGGCAGGTTACAGAGCTCACAGTGAGGGCATCTGGGCTTTTGCTCAAAGGATGGCCTGGGCTGTTGGCTCAGGGGCTCCAGGAATGAAGGAGAGTGCTCTGGGAAAGTTGGCTTTGTCACAGGTGAGACCAGATCACGTGGGGCAGCACAGAAGTCTCAGTGGTGGGCAGACGCAGGAGGAAATCATCACATTTGCAAACACTGGCTGAGGGTTCGCTGTCCACTGAGGCAAGAGGTGCAATAGTGTGTGAGTGCGGAGGACACAGGCCTTCTCTCAGGAGCTCACGGTGGGGCTGAAGACGGGCAGATGCAGAGACCCTGCTGGGGTTACGCAGCCTTGGTCACATCGGGCTAACCTGCCCTTCCATGTCTCGTGGCCCAGCACCTCCTCTGTGTTGCTACTCTGGTGCTTTGGGGTCATTACTCAGTAAAGTAAGAATGAAGTCAGCATGAGCACTGGGATCCTATGATCTGGTCAGTGAGACAGCTACCAAGGGACCAGTGTGCTGAGGGCACACACAGTATGGACACACACGACAAAGGGACCCGGTATGTCACTAGGTAGCCCAAAACTGTATGCAATTCAAACCTTATGAATTGCTTATTTCTGGAATTTTTCATTTAATAACTTTGGCCTTCAGTGGTCTACATGTAACTGAAACTGTGAAATTTGAAAATGTGGATAAAGGTTGTTGTGGTTTATGTCTAGTTGTCTCCCAAAGCCTCAGACATTCACAGGAGAAGCTTCGGGGAAGTGACTGGGTCACAGGGGCTGATATCCAGCAGCGGATTAGGTCACAGGTGTGTATACAGCAAAATATGACTCAGGAGGCGGAGCCTGGTGGGAGGAGGCAGTCACTGGGCGTGGCCTGGAAGAGTCGTCTCCCTCCTCCTCCCTTGCTCCCTCTGCTGCCATCCCATGAACTCTCTTCCCCTGCCACTCCACCACCCCCAGCCACCCTCCCCTGCCACCCGCCCTGCCACCCGCCCTCCAGCCATGGACTAAGACTTCTACAGGCGATGAGCTAACATAAACCTCTGCTCTTAAAGTTCTGGTGTCAGGCACGGAGTCTGGGCAACGAGGAAGTAATCGGAACAAGGGGGACTTACTTATTCCCTGCGCCTCCATCCTGACGATCCTCCTTCGGTGTGCACTCAATCTGCTCTTAGCGTATAAACAGCTAAGAATTACTGCATTCATCAGGACCCAAAGAGAAGTAGAGCAGCAAGATGGGAAGTCACCCCAGATGTCACGATCCACAGCATGCTGGGTAAAGGACTGACACACCCATTTCTTGCGGTATTCAGCTGGAAGACAATGCTCTAGCTGCAGCTGAACACAGGCGAGCACAAGCTACAATGGCTCCACTATGCAAACGTTTGATGTGTCATTGTCAAACTGTTCAACAGCACAGTGGTAAAGGGATGCTTCAGAGACTCTACTGACGGTCTGCCAAATCGTCTCCTCTTGGTAAACTGTGCTGCCCTCACTCAGCTGATGGGCTAGAAATGCAGAAGTCCTTTCTGATATGTCATCCATGACACTCTGTCCTGCCTGGATGTAATTCTTTAGGTTCTGAGTTTGATTTCCTAAATGATCCCTCATGAATTCATTTTTATCATGTCTGGTCCCAACATTTCAGCCCAACTAGCACCTTTTACCCAGGCTGCTACGTGCTAACTTCAGAAGCTGATAGGATAGATACTTGATGAATATTAGCAGAGTTCACAAACAACTCACTGACAGGAGAACTATGCAGAGGCAGAAAGAAGAATGATAGGGCGTCGGGGGGCACGTTCAGGGTGGTCCCTCTTGATGTTCAAGACCATGCATGAAACACGATGAAAGGGTGCTGTCTACACTCAAAAGCTGTACTTTAGCATCTCCATTTATCTAGCAGATTTCCCCAGAGTAACAATAATGGCCAAGCAGAGTGCTAGGTCCACACCATCCTCATCAAGAAGAAAAGCCAGGTTATCAGACCAGATCTGTGAGCTCAGACCTCAGACTGGACGGGCAGGATGGACAAGGAGACAGAAGGGAACAGTCACATGCAGAAGGACACCCGGCACAGGAGGGCGAGGAAGGGGCAGAGACGGGGGAGCGCGGTGGGCGGGTGGGAAGCACCCAAGAGAAATCTTTGTCTTTCTCTCTGCAGGTGCGGTAAACCTGTCGTTCTCACTTGGCCCCACTTTGTCTTATTTCTATACCAATTGGGAAATTATGTCCTAAAACCAACTTTCCAAGGGTGACACTTCTTCCTGCTTTGTGTAACTTGACTCTAAAAATCTGCTTGTGTGAAGGTTCTTCAATGTGAGATGGATGAATAGGTAGATTTATTCACGTATAGATTTGACAATGAACTCTGACATAAGCAGAATCGAGTTAAAAGAAATCTCCAAACGGCTTCCAAAGGCTATTACCTCACTGCGTTCACAGATTTCAGAGGCCTGTGAACCCCTAACACCTCTCCTACACCAAAGCTCTAGGGGCTTCCACATCCTCAGCAGGTAAATATCTCATTTTATAGAGTAAGAAGTAATTATCAGGACAATTCTCTCAGGAAAAATTGAATGTAAGTTGGAATACAGAAAAAATGTCCATCTGAATGATTTACATTAAGATTATAAAATGACTGAATTACATATGACCCAAAGGCTGAGAGACTAATACCTGAATAGACCAGTCAAGACTGAACTTGAACACTATTTTTATAAGCTCCATTTTAAGTACATTTTGCTTTTTGGTAAAGAAATGAGTGCCACCAAATAGTGGCAAATGTTCTATATATCACATACATAAAACAGAAGGACATGAACCAATACCACTGAATGCACATGTGTGCACTAATAAACATTAGTAATTTGGGTTGTGGTATCTGTAGTTTAGATTCTTTGATAGAAGAAAGTGTTAATGGATTTACCAACACCCTCAGAAATTAGTGCCTAACAGTGGCTATCAAATGAGAGAGATTATAAAACCCACACACTTGTATATTCTTATATGTAGCAGGATTTGGAAATATGATAATAACTGATATAAATATGATAACTGAAATGCTGCATATCAGGAAGTCCCACGAAGCTAAGACATGATTGCTCTTCCTGCTCATCATACTTCTCTTCAGACACTCAAATGGCGAGGTGCTGGAACCCACGTTTCTGTGGGCAACACACAGTCCGCGTGTCCACATCTGAGAGCTCCTCAGGTTCACGGTTGTAAACTGTAAATATCTGGGGACAGACCATGTTTGTCCTGAACATGTATGCTTTTTGCTGTTATTCCCTGAACAACAAGTATAACCAGCTTTTACACAGCATTTGTTTTATACCAGTTGTTATGACTAACTCAGAGATATTTAGTAGAGAAAAAGATATACACAGTATTGTATATATCAAGTAATAGACGCCAGTCTATATGACAGACTTGTACCTTCATGGATTTTAGTATCTGTGAAGGAACCTGAAATCAGTAGCCTGTGGCTACCTAAGGTGACTGCAGAGTCGTGCTGTACATCCACACTATTATTCCACTATTTACATGCAAAAGCAACACTTGATTGCTCTGTGCCTTTTAACACAGACCATGTTAAGCATACCAAAGAATTCATGGCCTTGGATTATGTCTAAGCCAATGGAAAAAGAAGTTAGTGTTGGATATCATCTGCTTGACTTTCTCTAATAGCCTCCACAGTCCAGGTGTGCTCAGACTGAGCCATCCAGAGAGGCAGACAATTCCTATCAACTTGAACCAGAGGTGAGCCATAGAGCCTATCATCGGCAAAGAAAAAGACATCACCTTGGAGCCTGTGCTCTGCTTCAAGCCTGTCCTGTACCAGTATCAGGCAAGTTCTCCCCAGATGTTATGGCTTGTGTCTAGATGTCCCCATCCAAGTCCCATGTGGTCACAGGTGGAGATTTTGGAGGTGGCTAAATCTAGGATGTGTGATTCTGGGATCAAGGATGTGATCCTGAGATTGATTCATGGTGAGATATTAGGATTAATGTTGCCCCACAGGATAAGTACCATCCTCAGGGTGGGAGCCTGGTAGAATATAAGGGACAGAAAGCAGGCTGCTGTTGTCATTGCTTGTCACTTGCTGCTGGCTGCCTTCTGCCTGCTGTGAGCTGTTTCTCCTCTGTAATGCCCATCTGCTATGCCACCCAACCTTGGAGACAGCCAGCTCTGGAATAAAACTTCTACAAACTGTGATCCAAATAAACCTCTCCTCCTTTAACTTCGGATGAGGGGTTATTTTGGCTCAGCAACAAGAAAAGTAACTAAGATACTAGATTTCTGAGTACATGGAAACACATGCTCTCTTCCCTGGCTATGAGCACTTGCTCGATTCTCTATATTGGCAAATGCTATGACTCCTCAAATGCACAGGGCACCAAGACATTCCCAGAAAGCACTGTGCTGCCATTGCTCTGCCTGGAAGATCTCTATTATGGCCACTACAATCACTGGCAGCACTGTAGACTTCTCGGGGAGTGGCCTTAAGGACATTATAGCAGAGCCAGATGCTGGAGAGGGGCCCTTCGGCCACTGTGTACCTAGGGCTCAGTCTTATCTCCTCTCACCACCTCCACTCTTACCTGGGATGGGTCAGCTCCCTGTCTGCTTGTCACCTGAAGACCCACAGCCTCAGATTCCACCTCATACTACACAGGTTACTGTGGCGCTTTTTGTAGTGAAGAAAGGTGCTCCCTAATTTGAGGTCAACTATTAATTAATTCAGTGCTTAGTTTTGCTGTTGAGAAGTACTCAATGATCCCAGACAGGCCAAATGGATACATCAAAGATACCTTTTCAATCGTCAGTGAATGCACTTTCCTGGAATCTCTGCAGCTCTTACAGGGAACTCTTCAGACAGGACAATGACAACCCAAGAGGAATCTGTCATGGCGCCAGGTCAGGCGTTTTCAAGAGCAAGGCGGGCCACTCTGCTGTTCTCCACTGGGGCCTCAGCACCTCTGAGAGGCAGGAACAGCGGCAGGGTGCGATGCTCCCAGAATAGAGTCAGTCGGCCTTTCTAGCCTTCAAATGTTAAGGGCACCCGAGTCAGCTCTTCGCACGAGTTCACACAAAGGCACTAAGGGCAGCGGGGAGGGAAGCAGGGCAGGGAGGCAGGGAGGCTGTGCCACGCAAGCTGCAGCGACAGGGGCTGCTCTCAAGAGCCCAAGCTGGATCTTTAGCGAGTGCACTTGCTTGGATCATGTACTGCTCACTGTTACTATTGACTAAGAATGCTAGAAGGGACTACTTTAGCTCTACTTTTTTACATACAAGATAAGATTCCCGTTTTGGTGTAGTTTGATATAAGAGAAAGATACGGTAAAACACAGACAATTTAAGACTGTGAACTACAATGAGGGGTTTGAGCAAAAAATACAGTGAATGTCTAGATGTTAAAACCTTATTACAGTAATGACATACTGCCATTATTTTCCCTCCCAACCCTCTCCTCACTTGGAACACACTTGCCCTATCCTTCTTGTCATTTTCTGAACTGTTCTGAAAGTCCTCTTTCATGAGCGTCTTTAGTTTTGCTTCTGTGGCTGCCTCTATGTCCTGACTTGATTCAAAATATCTCCCTTTCACAGTCATTTTGACTTGGGGATGAGCCAGAAACCACACTGCATAGTAGTCGGGGTCAGGTAGCCGAGGACGCAGCGCTGTGCTTCCCAAGCCGCAGTCCGGCTGGAATGGGCCCGTGGCAGCACTTAGTGTATCAGTCTTCTTATCTTCCTTATAAAGACAAGGTGCATTAATGACCATGTGCCTTTTGTTGTATAATACACTTATCTGAATAACAATTCATAGCAGCGAATTTTAAAAATATTTTATACGTTCATTTAATTAAAAAATGTAGGTGAAATTTTCATCAGTGTCAAAGGCATCAGGCAGCCTGGGAGTTTGTTAAAGGTTAAAAATTCATACAAAACTTGTTATAAATTAAGACAAAGGAAGATTAAAATGTGTCATTAACTGTCTCTTTAACTAAAGCAATGCTTTTCATTAAAAGCAAAGACGGGCTCTGCCTTGGTGCTGAACAATGCCTAAGAGTGAATTTCAGAGCACATTTAGCAGATGCTCGCTCATGCTGAGTTAGGGACACACATTCACAGATGCTAGTTCTACCTGGAAACCATACCTGTGTTGTTATCCTCACTACACACCAATAATAGGACACGTTTGAGGGCATGTTTTGAGCCAATCAGGAGACAGTCAAGTCTGACATTTGTATACTTTACAGTGGTCGAGGCTCCTGAGAAGACAATTACTTTATTATTGCCTAGAATTAATTACTGTCCCTTTCAAACTCAGCCAGTGGTCTGCAGTCTCTCCAGCGCCCCCGTTTCTTCTGGGCTGCGGTCTCCTTTCCGGCTGCCTCTTCCACTGAGTTGGGTACCCCGGGTCATCCCATCAATATACTCACGACACGGACAACGCCTTGTCTCCTTTTTCCCTCATAGTTTTGCACCATGGACCCCATGTTCCTGCACTAGAGGGTTCGCCTAAATTCTGACTTCTTAGCCCCGTGCCCAGGAATCCCTGGGTAGTGGCAGGGAGAGGATGAGGTGACATCACACCGGTGACACCTGGTCTTTTAGGGATGCAGAGCCAGGACCTTTTCTAACTATCTCCTCAGTATCCTGCCCAGTGTTGACTCCAAATTTTAGCCCATCGTTGTCAACTCTCCATCCACCAGATCTACACAGCACCCTGTAAGCTTAGAAACAAGTACTTTAAGAGAACAGAGGCGACCTGTTACATACAAGAACTTGACACCCAATCTGGTATGAAGGACAGAGCAACGCTGCATTGGTGCAGAGGACAGAGCACGTACAGGGTGAAGCGACGAGGACAAAGACTCCAGGACAACACCGCGTGGCCAGGAGCTACCTGGTGTCACCGGCTTCATTTGTGGCTGCCACAGCAGCATGTGGACACCTGATGGTTCTCTGTCCAGGTGTCCTGGCTGAGATGATCACAGAGCCCCCTCCAGACCCAGACCAGATCAGTGTGTCTTAACATCCAGACAGGAAGTAGGGGTGTATATCCAAAGCTCCGAGCTGCAGAGAACTGAGCATACTTCCCAAGTGTCTGTGCCTGCTCTGGGGGAGCCCTTGACAGCTGGGGTGACCTCCTGTAGGCGGCATAGCAGGGGAGCAGCCCTGGCAAGGGCTGGCTTAGGGTGACTGACAGGATGGAAGCTCTCTCCAGGATTTGAGTCTCTGTCGTAAACTGCCCACTCTAACGCACATGCGCCTCTGCCCCGCAGCCAGTTCCGTTCTTTCTCCGCTACACCATGACGTGGCCAAAGGGCAGTGCTGTGCTGTTTGGACTTTCCCACCATTGGAATCAATCTCTTTTCTTTCCCTGCCTTCCAGTCAGGTATTCTGTCACCACAGACAAAACTAACCAAGGCAGTGGCTTTTGCAGATTGACACTTTCTCCGAGCTCTCTGTCCTCTTGTATACAGAAGTGAGTCTCACACGGTTTCTCTGACAGTGTCTCTGTCCCTGGGCCAGCCCAGAAGCTCTGGCCGGCTCTGTCACCCCGGGGTCCCCCTGAGGAAGCAGGGGGCCAGCAGGTGGACACATGGGGCACAGGAATGGGACTGACCCTCTCCTGCGGGGGGCCTGGGTTTGCACCTTCTGCACACCTGTTGTGCGCGAGCTCCTACTGCTCAGGCTGCTGCCTGGAACCAGAGAAGCTGACGGTCCACAGCACAGCGGCTGCAGGGCTGCCGGGAGCAGCCTGTGTGGACGCAGCTGGCCAGCGATGAGAGCAGTCACGTGACTTTTCCAGAAGGGACATGGGGGGAGGGTCCCTAGGATCACTATGCTGATGACCCCAGACTCACATCTGCTCCCAAAGCTCTCCTGACAGGAGTTCCCGGCCAGAACCCCACCCCTGGCCTGGAGTTCATCTAGTGACAAGTTCTGTCCCGCAGCGGACCAGACATTGGGAACTTCCCCGTCTTACGTCACAGTGTCAGAAAGTCCCAACACCGCAGCCCTGTGCAGAAGCAGTCACTGCAGGGGCTGCTCTGCAAAGCACATTCCAGCCCCCGCGCCCCTGCACAGAGACCACGCACAACACTAGGGGACGGTCACTTGTTTTTTCCCAACATGACCCAGCAGCAAAACCATCAAAAGAAGTGGAAGAAAACGTCCTGAAAGAATAGCCTGTGAACCAATATAAATATTCCACAACTGGGCTTTAAACGTATCAAATAAATACTACCAGACCAAAATGTGACTCCGTTGATGAAGTGAAAGTACTCCCAAAGCACACTGAAAACATTCTTTACAACATCCTTATGGTGATATAAATTTTTTGAAAAGTATTTTCATCTTGCTAAAAATCTTAGGAAAAAGCAAAACCAAAACAAACAAACAAAACACGGAGCACTGCAGAAGTCTTAAAATTCCTACCCCCTGACATTTCAGTCCTCATGGAATCAGGAAAATTCTGCCTGTCCATATCGATTACTGCACAGTGTCCTGCCTCTCTCCATTAACATCATAAATCCACAAACTGTGAGAATCCCCCTAATGTGATTTACCTTAAATGACTGGTCACTGGGATCAGGGGAATGGCTGGATTTCCAACTATGTCATACGTATGCAGGGGTAAAGGAGAGGCAGACGGCACAGTTTCATCCGAAGTGGTGAGGGTCTGCACAGGGACTTCACGTACATTTTCCCGCAGGTACTACTGGAAGCAGCTAATGGGGATACGAAGCACAGCTGATCATGAATGACTCATGTGCTATAATCTGCCACCGGCCCCTCTCCTGGGGAGACTGGAAATGTTTTTCTCTGTGGCTTGGGCCGGTCCACCCCTCAAATCACAGCCAGGCTTGTCGGCAGGCTCTTCTGCTCAGTTACTGTGCGCGGGTGGCACTGCAAGGGATGGCCACAGCTGCGTGCAGCACTCGGATGCACAACTTAAACCCGTGCTCAGCCACAGGATCCTGCTTCCTGGAGCCGGCTCGAGCACAGATGAACCTCAAGCCCGTGTCAGCAGAGATTTAAGATCAGCCTTACTTCGGAGGTGTTTTCTTCTTTTCTAGTATAGGGTTTGCAAATGACCAACAAGAACTATGTCCTGCTAAGCTTTGGTCAGCCAAGCATTGCACTATTTCTACAGGGAACAGTGCTGTTATCCCTCCACCAGCAGACATGAACAAAGAGACAAACTCAAACAGCACCAGTTTCTGATTGTTAATGAACTCATTTACTGTCATTTAATTCTTTCCAGTATAAATTGTGTGTGTTATTTGTTCTTAGAAATGATGCAGCAGACTCTCAAATTAAGTAACTTGTCTGAAACCATATAAATGACGTGTGACCTGCTCAGTGTCCCCTCCTCCTCTCCGACCCCCGTACGGAGATGTTGCTGAAAGGAACATCGTGCAGGCCTCCCCCAAGGAGCCTGCGGAGAACGAGACTGGCTCCTAGAATGCTCCTCTCTGTTACTTATTTTACTCAGTACTTTTCCAGGAAGCCTGAAGCCTGTCACCATACCACCTCATTAATCTTCAGCATTTACCAGGGTGCACCATGTGGGATGTTATTACCACTGCTATTATGGATGGGAAAATTAATGTGGGCACGTGTAAGCACAAATGTCAGTGACTGAGTGGCAGGTAGGGTGAGAAGTCTTGCCACCTAATACATAATCCACAGCCTGGCCACTAAATCTTGCTTTTTGTGATCCACTAAAGCACATATGCGTGTGCTACTATTAATCTTTAATGAAACCAAATGTCAACTACATTGTTTGGAATCATCACTCAGCTTCTCGGATAATATCCAGTGTATACTCAATCTTAAGACCACACAATCATATATAAAGGTTGAAACAAAATCCAATTTCCTGTCTATAATTACATAAATTATTTTTAACATGCCACAACAATTTTACATGAGAAAGGAAAATTAATTACTCCATCAATTTACACTTGAACGTGTTTCCTCTCTTTCGGGAGTCCATCTTCTATTACTGTAGATTGATTACTTTCGTTTTCCTTAAAAGATTCTGTAAAATAATGATGTCATTCTGCTGAATGTTTCATTTCCTATCCATCAGCAGCAGACACCTCCTCTCGACAGAGAACAAGGCTAATGCTCTCTGACAGCCAGGGAAGTGTGACTAAGGATCGTAATGCACCCTGAGTCTGCTCAAACTGGGGTCATTGGGCTATTTCTCCTTTTTTAAAAAACTGAATTCTTTATTGGTACATTTTATATACACATCATAATCACACTCAATGTTGAGAATTTGTGCCAGTATATACTACGAGTTGATTCTTATTTTTTTCCATTCCCCTACCCACCCTACAACACCTTGGCCCCCTATATACATATGCTTTGTTTCCTTTTTGAAATCATATGTTTCTTTCCCCTCGTTACTTAGCTTTATTCTTTTCCCTTCGAATATTAACTATTTTACAGTATCTATCAGTCATTCTAGAACTCATTTACATCTTCATGTTCTCATACCAGAGAAAAGACATGGTAATTACATGTCTGTGACCTATTCATTTCACTTATGAGGATGTCCTCAAGGTATGTTCATTTGAGTATAAATGACTCAGACTTATCATTCTTTATGGCAGAGTAATACTCCATTTTATAAAATACAAATGCACAGCAGATATAAAACTGCCATTAGAAGGCTTCTACAGCTTCTCCCCAACTTTGCACTACTGTCAATAACCAGGTTCCCACTGTGCTGGGGTCTGGATGAAAACCACACCTGTTTGGGGTCCTTCACACGCGCTGTTGAGGTCGGGCCGTGGGCCTCAGCGTGCGCACACCCTCATATGGGAAGCCCACGGCTGCACTGTGTTTTCTTCAGAATAAGCACTACTTGCAAGGCCAGGTATCCGTGAATGCTGCGCTTCCCACCTGGGTGGCCCCTGCTTTCCCCTCCCGGGGCGCCCAGTGTCCAGCTCCTTGCTGGGCTCGGTGGGTCTTCTTGGGCTGCCTCTGCCAATGAGCTGTGGCCGAGGGCCCGGCTCAGGTTGCAGTGTCTCCCACCGGCTGCCTGACCACCCGTCTGCTGGAGGTCCTCGGAGCGGGGCCTGGCTGCTTCGCCAGACACCCCAGGAGTGTCTTCCCTCCTGCCTCAGGGAGCTGGCTATGCAAGCTTGGGAAACACGCTGGGCCCTGAAGCAAGTCTGTGAGTGTGGGGGACACCCTCTACCCCCTCAGCTTCCACACCCCCAGAGTGGACCGACGAGATCTGCTCCCGGGGACCTGTTTTCTCAACCCCAAATATAATGGAAAGCATGCATTGGGAACTTGTAAAATTTTAAAATGATAAGATGTTGGGACGGTTTGGATACGTGCTCTCCAAAGCCTCATGTTTAAAAAGTCTTGGTCCCCATCTCCTTTTGCCACAGGGACGGGGGTAACCTTTGAGGAGCACGACCTAGTTAGAGGGTGGTCTTGGTCGCTGGGCTGTGCCCCCCAATGGCTTGGCACACCGATTATCTCTCTGTACGTCCGTCACTTCTGGTATTTTGTTATAGTCACAAAGTGACAGCTATCATATCTAATATTGTATATGTGCTTTTTTAAGGATAAGCTATATTTAACACACATTATGCAGTCTCACCTCTCCCCCTCACCTCTCCCTCCACCTCTTGGTCCTCTTCCCTTTTGTAAAACACTTCTCTCCCTGTCTTTTATTTTGCTTTTTCTATTTTAGGTTTCTCATGAGAGAAACCATGTGATCTTTAGGCTTCTGTGTCTGATTTATTTCACTTAACATTTTTTTGACAAGTGGCTGTTTTTAACTTTTCCTTGTTGTAAATAGGAATATAGCAAATAAACAAGCAGCTAAATATTTGCATATACCCTTATCTAGGGACAAATATTCTAAGAGGGAGCTTTGCTTGGTCAAAGAAGATCATAATGAAAAATGTTTAGTTAATTTTTTCAGATTGCCTTCAAAGATATTTTATTTTATTTTATTTCTTTTGAGACAGGGTCTCGCTTTGTGGTTCTGGCTGGCTCTGAGCTCAGCTTCAAACTCACATCATAGCAATCCTCCTGCCTCTGCCTCCCGAGTGCTGGGATTACAGGCATGAGCCACCATGCCCGGTAGTGTGGTATGTGGTACTGGTTGCTGCTGGGGTGAGTCTCCACACCCAGTATGGTATGTGGTTACTGGGGATCGAACCTGGGGCCCTTGCGCTTGCAAGACAGGTGCCGGAACCACTGAGCTAAATCCCCAGCCCTCCAAAATATTTTAAAACCTCAAGGTCACTTTCTCAGAAGGAATTATTAGTATCAATATTCTTTTTTTAATCAATACATGTTTGCAGTACATAATTCCTATGTTCTTTGTGGGTTACTGGTATGCACACATGATGCATCCTAATTCTTTTATATCTTTTCCTCCATCCGTCTCCTGACCCGCTTCCCATTTGCAAAAGACCTTGCTCCCCTGGTTTCTATTTATTCATCTTTGTTTTGCTTTTTAATTTATTTATACCCCAGCAGTCTTGTAACACTGAGTATAAACTGCTTGCAGTGTATACAGCGTGTCTGTGAGCGCATCTGTGTTGATGGAGAGAGGTTCCCATTGACACGCATGCATACAAATGCTTACATGTGTAGTCTTAATTCTCATTTGGCTACACGTTTTCAAACAGTAAATGATTTCTCCTATACCTTTGGTACATTTCCATACAAAATATTGTATTGTATCCATTTTGTACAATATTCTGTAGTCTAATATACCCTGTTACATTTCATCTAGCACTAAACAACTGAAGCACAAAAGCAATTGCCCTAACAGTTCTAATTACCTTGTAACATGTGCACACTTTTCCTCCGGAGTGTGGATACACAAATGCTTGTCTTCTTCAGAAAAGGTAAAGTTCAACAGAAATGATGCTTTTTTACAAAATTCACTAACAGGAGAATATCACTTTTTCAAAATCTTTGAAATAAGAAATATGAAAAGTAAAAATTTTCAGTTAAAAGGTTTAATTAACCATAAAAAACAACTAATTGGTTTAAAAGAAGATTTCTAACAAGAGATAGATCCATGTATGTATATAAAGCTGTGTTAACTTGTACATTTATTTTCAAGGCTTTTCAGCCTGAATTCAAATTTGTGCTGACAGTAATTTTTTTTCAAAAAGTAGTTAATATTAATTTCTAAAATTCAAAGAAAGTCTTAACTCATTTCCTCAAACTCTAAACATGGCTGGTATGTAGCTCAGCGGTAAAGCCTAGCATGAGCACAGCCCCGCACTCTATCCCCAGTGCTGAGAGAGGGCAAAAGTCTACTTAAAAATTCTAAACCCAAACAAAACTATATTCTTCCACTGCCGACATTACTGAAGAGGAAAAGCTGGAACTGCTGCTGACAACTTTTTTCTTTTTAAACCTGAGTTTTTAGATGACATTCTTAGGCATCATTTTCACTAATGGATGTAAAAGAACTCTTCACCTAGAACACACATTCACACTCTCTTCAAAAGTCTAAGTCTTTAATGCTAACGACTACAATCTCCGTAAGAGGAGTGATATAACTCTTACAGTTTGATATTTCTGAAACTATCAAAAAACCTTCAGAAGCACTCGTGGATTTTTCTCCCCAGATGGGTTAAGTGCTGCTTTCTGCTGGCTCCTGTCACCTTTGGACCTCAGTACCTGACTTCTTGGGACTCAGGCAAGAATCTTTTTTGAACTTAAAGAGACCAACCATAGCACCAGGTCACTAGAAACTGAAATTTCCTGCTGTCTCTTACCGTACCGATACTGAGCTTTGAAGTTCTGATAATGATGAACGTTCTGAGAACAGTGTCCACCCAGACAGACGTGTCCCGGGAGATGTCCTAGAGGGGCTTCCCTTCCTGACCAGGACCTTCCAGGGCCAGGCCAGGGATGGCCAATGGCCTTTATGACCACCCCATCATCCTCTATCTTCCCAACCTAAGAAGGTGCTGGAGGAAGTGGCACAGCCCGAACGCTGTGACCTCAGATGTTTCCCACTACAGCAGTCTTTACTCTGGACAAAGCAAACTACAGCTTATGTGTGCAGTGTGACAGACAGCAGATCTCATTCCATCGGCAAAAGAGCAGAGTTTGAAAGCAACGGCAGGGCTCAGGCAAAGAGCAGAGATAATCCCCACACCGGAAGCTGTGGGGCACCGTGGAGGGCCTACAGGAGCGGCTGCCGTTCAGTCCAGAGGAAATTCCACTGCCTCTCCATCCATCACAGTCATGGACATCCTTTAGTGTCTCCAGAAACAAAAAGAAGCTTTTCCAAAACAACTCTTATGTTTGAAATCAAAGCAGATATACTACTTCCCAGGGATGTAGAGAACCAATAACGCTCGCTGCACATGTAAAAACATTAACAGCCAGGGCCTAACTCTTATTTGGAAGGACCTTGGAACTCACTAGAGCTCAGGCAACATAGGCCCACACAGCCAAAGGGTGTGTTTCCTCATGCCATGCGACTGTGACCGCACAGACCGGCTGGCCTCGTAGACATGTCCACAGGAAAGTGGCAGGGTAGCAGAAAAGGACACGTGGCCCACGAATATTGGTTTTCTTTTCTGAGTCAGCTCTGCAGCTGAGACGAAAAAATGGAAAGGCCAGCGTGGGGCCCTGGGATCAAGTGTCCTCCACCAGAACAGTTTCCTGCAGGTCACAGCAGTTCACCTTGGGCACAGAGGTACTTGGCACAAAGAGCCAGTGTTGAGACCCAGACCTGCCCGAGTATATGAATGTACTCAAGCCCAGGGGAGAGAAACTTAGGGGGTAAGGGTCGATGTCTTTCGAGTTTTCTGCTGGTACAAAAGACCATGACCCAGACCGCGGTCAGCTCTCCCTCCCAAGGACTCTCCGTTGTGCCCACCGACCCCAGGGCAGTCTCCGATCTACCTCCTGCCCGAGCCACACACAACTGTTCTATCTTTCCTCAGCAACTTCAACTGCCATCAAACCTTCTGGCACTCCTGGCTCCAAGGTTCCTCCTTTTGGGAAAGCCAGTTCTGATGGGAGCCGACTCTCCTTTTATTCCATCTGGATTTTTCTTACATCAAAAGACTCTCATCCTGCTCCATACCCAGCAGTAGTTATTCCGAACTTGGCTTTCCCAACGCCCTCCTCACACACAGGGTGCTGCTGCCTGGCCAGCGCTGTGACAGGCACATCCTCCCACAGGCTTCAGCTTCTTCTTCGCTTCTCTTCACTCAAAGACTGTGGTTTCTGCTCTCAGATAAGCCGTCCCTGGTAAGCCATGCTAACCACCAATCTGGCTGCTCCAGAGAGAGACAAGGCTCCGCCTTTTCCTGACCTTGGGTTTCTGACATCTTCAGCCTCAAAGTTTAATACCACTGAGAATTCACACCTGGACATGCCTGATGCCGCTCCCCAGGTCCCTCACGTGAGTCCCAAGCTGAGGCTTCCACCCCAAGGACACCGAGCCTGACGCTCTGCGCCACGTCTTCCCAGTCTGCATCCTGCTCTGCAGCTCAGGCAGAAGCGCAGCACCCACATTTTCTATTTCCATCCACACCCCTGCTCTTTCTTCGTGAGTCTGTCATGGTAGAAAGGGTCTGGACCGGCTGTGAGAGTAGTTACGGCAAAGCCAGAGCCCGGGGAAAAGAGAGTATTTCTGAGGACTGAGTATTACCTTTCTGTGGAAACAGGAATTTTACATGCAACACAGTAAAGGTAATACTGAAAAGAAAGGGGGCCATACAGGACAGCTCACTATTTGTCTGCTCACCCTGTAGAAGACAAAGCCACCGGCAGCTTCCGTGTGGGGAAATGCTCTGAATGAGCAGTAATGAACCTTTTGGAGACGAAGCACCCACACTGCAACCCTGAGCCACTCACTGAGCACAGTGCCAACACTGCAATCGCACCTAATTATCCAGTGCTTGGCTGCCAGGGAGACTTGGCTTGTGTGCCCACTCTGAATGTGCCATAGGTTCGCCACCAATGATTTGACCAAAGAGGTCTCAGAAAAATTCATATGGTGATGGGATAAAAAAAAAAAAGCAAAACAAGAGAAGTTACCTTCTAAATCCGAAAGACCCTGGAGATGTCACATAGTCTGGAACATTCTCCTGTCTCTGCAGAACATGTCTATATATATAGGCACTGCGTCTACTTTTTTTTTTTTTTTTAAAGAACAAACCTGTAAAAAGCAGCCCTCCTGTGTCTTCCTATCTTGTTTATTTCTGAGAGGAGCACACTCTAGCATAACAGCTCATCTAGCTGCCTGTTTTCAAAATTCAAGTTCCAAACAATTTCGTTTTTACTATTAGTAAGATTATAAGGTAAGTTCACATTCAAGGAGAAAATATAGTTTCAGTGGAAAAGTATCTCAGGAAAAACCTGGTACAATAGATTAGTGTCTTCACTCCAGCTTCCCTCATTCATGACAGCAACGGGAACGCCCTATACTTCGAACTGGAGCCTACACGAGGTGTCATGCCGTTCAACTGACCCGCCTGACATGGACGAGAAAGGTGAAGCATAAAGCAAAGGTGACAGATTTAGTCTCTCAGCTACTGGGTCCCGAAGCCAGGACTACAAGTCCAGAGGCCTCTGCCAGGCTAATTTTCAGGTCTTTATTCATTGTCTCACGTAGCCTCCTGCTTCCATCTACTTCCTGCAAAATGATGGCTGACGATACTCCCTGTGCACCTGACCTGCCTGGCATCACGCTCTGATTTCATGTCACCATGAGTTTTCTCCCAGGTCACAAATCAGTCTGAAAGTGAGGAAGGCTGTCACAGACTCACCTTTGTTGCAAATGTCTTGCCCTCTCTTATCCATTTATCTAGGCATTTCCACCCTTCAAAGCCCAAAGTTTCCATCCATTCAGGAAGTCTCTGGTGGCCACGGTGACCAACATCTCTCCATAGAGAGACTAAATGCAAACACGCCTGCAACACTGGACCCCAGAGCCTTGGCCTGTAGCCTCCTTCAACTGCTGTTACACAGAGCATGTTACACACTCCTCGTAGACTCTACACCTGGAAGAGACAGCACTTCATCTCTTCACATCCCCAGTGCCCGCTGAGCAACATCTGCACAGAACTGCTGCACACAGAGGGCACGAGGCCAGCACCGGAGACAAGGATCCCAGCAGCAGCAACGCTTCCTGCAAAACTCCAGAGGAAGGTGAAGCAGCCAAACAGCCAAAGCTGTGGGAAGCCAAGAGAACGATTCATTATTTTTTCTGTGTCAGCCAACCACATTATTAAACCCGAAAATACAAAGAAGTAACACTGATCATTATTTAAGTTTGGAACCAATGTGCTCAAGCGCCAGGACGGAGAAGCACATTCTTCTCTCATTCTTTAATTATCTATCCCCAAAACAATAAGAAAAGACCACGTATTTAAAACTACAATAACAAAAGGGAACCTTTTATTTTAAGACTTTAAGCCTTTTGCCAGACTTCGTCAGCCTTCATTTCCCCCTCCTTAGTCCTGGCAGGTGCTGGCTACTGACTTCTCAGAGATTTATTCTGTCGTACAGAGCTGAGCTGTGCCCTCCCACTGCCTGTACCCGATCTTCCGTGATTTTAGGGTGATGATGGGATGAGGGCAGCCTCGGCGCCGACGTGGGAGGGACACTGACATGTCACCCAGAGGTGCTTCCGCCCCACGTGCCACCCGGGGACTCTCCACTCTCCACAACAGCCAAAGGACACACACTTCATATCTGAAAAGTAATTTCCACACAATATTTCTCAGGTCTTAAATGGCCCCAAAAGGACAGGCGAAGCTGTGTTGCCGCATTAAAAATAGGAGACAGTCAAATACACAGGAAGCCACCCTGCAGCCCAGGTGTGGGAGCCAGCCACCGAGGGGAACTCAAGGGAACAAAAGGGAGTGATTTCTCTCCCAGTATCTTCAACCTTGCGAGAAGAATCTGCATCAGAAACAAGCGTGACATCCGACATGACTTCACGCGGCTTCCACTCAATGTTAAAGTTTCAGTTTTGGGAACGAAGCCCTCAGTGGTCAGCAGCAGACTGAACGCTGACTCTCTGACGCAGGGCCACGGCTCTGCTTCCTCCCTTTAGCAGTCTAAATCCTTTGTAGTCCTGGCTCTCAATCATGGTGCCTGGAACACCTGATGAATTCTGGGTTTTTTCTTTGTTTGCACTGGCATCAGGGACGGGACCCCGGGCCTCACACCTTCCCACTCTCCCTAAACGAGGATGCGCCGCGGTTAGTGCATCTCCTTCTGGTCTCTTTCTACCCAACAGCTCAATGGGCCCCTGACCGCAAGTCGCTGGACTGCACCGTTTTTTAACTTGACAAAGAGACCAGTTGTCTACTGTGACTGGTTTCAGGAAGATCCTGGTGACTCAAACAATTCAGAGCACTCGGTGGTCCACAAAGGCTTTAGCAAGCAAGTGAGGCTTCCTGGATTTTTGGAAGGGATGCAATCTGATCTGCGTGATTCTCTTAGTGGTCTACAAAGCAATTTAAGAAGTTCAGGTGTGAGAGGTAGAGGTAGAGGGCAAGTAGGAAGCGCTCTGAGAAGCATACAGGTGGGTAGGAAAGAAAGGCAGCCTTTATGAAGTCCTATCTGCTCAGTTCCTAAACTGACCCTTGTAGAAATGTGGATCCCTGGGTGTCCCTCGACTCTGGTGTGGCTCCTGAAATTACCTTTAATAAGGAGAAAAGGCCACCTGTTGGTCATTAGAAATTAAAAGCTTAAGACAGGTTGGGGTGACGCTGAAGTACATATGAGTTTCAGCTGCTTGCTAAGAACAGCACCATGACTGGGGGTTACCCGTGGCAGGGAACGGAACATCCCCGGGTGGCGTGAGGTTTCTGAGAACAGTCCAAGCCTTAAGCCAATAAAAAGCAAAGTCCAATTCTGTGCAGAAGAACCGCGTGTGGGGAGAGGGCAGGTTTCCTTTACACGACTTGGGGCGCATTCAGCCGGGTGCCCGTCACCTCCACATCTAGGACTCTGTGGGGTCTGCTTCGCTGGTGCCCTGGGCAGCATGGGATGGCAGCCCCTTTCCTTTCAGGGGTCACAGGCTTCTCTCCATTCTGTCTTTCTTTCCTGTGTCAGGCATCAGCCCTGAAATGGTTGGGGCTGCAAGCAGTGCTCACTCAGGCCCGAGCCTGCTGGGACATTTTCTGACTTTGAAGCCCATTCTTTAGGCAAGTAAAGAGCCAACATGTAACTTGTTCCTAATGTTATCAGTGTGACTTGCCTGGGCAGTTTTTCTACCCAGTTTTCTATAAGACAGACACTACACATGTGGTAGACACACACATTCACACACACACACACACACACACACACACACACACACACACACAGAGGCCAGTTTACATGAGTATAGGAACAATCTGCACTGCAAAGTTACAATGATTCTGTGGATCTCTTTCATTATCTTAAAACAAGGGGCTTATCCAACACGCAACCTCTCGACCCCACTCTAAACAAGTGGCTGCTTTCAATTTAGAGCCAAACCCCTCTGAGCCCTCAGAACAGTCCTTGGTCCATTCTCGAATCACAGAACGTGGTTTGGATTCTAGACATTTCAGTGCGCAGCTAGATTCTCTGTCACGTTCTCTGCGCCACGCCGGGCTTGGGACGTATCACAGGTCAGTCCACGGAGAACGGACAGCTGTGCTGTGGACAGAGACGTGCCCTGCACTGTGCACTCTGGACCGTCCGATGAGTGAACCTGGGCCTTCCGGGGGAGAAGCTCAGCTCCTATTTGCCAGACCTTTGGACCCTTGGAACCTCAGCACTTCCGGCAGGAAACGAGGGATGGAACTTGCTGCTCCTGTGATGGAGAAAGGGCAGCAGAATCGCTCTCTTCCTTCCACACCTGTTTCTTTGAGCACAGTGGCCATGAGGGAGCACAAAGAAGCATAGTCCAGGGCTGTCAGTCTCGTATCAGCCCCGAGTCATTTATTAATCAGAGTGATGGACTTAATGCTGCAATTCTATAGATGGAAAGAAATGGACCATTCTATAAAAAGCCTTAAAGAACATAATTAACTCCCAGAGCTGAGTCTGGGGATTTGAGCCACACCTATAAGGTCATTTCGCTAATGTGACAATTTGTACTTTGCCTGGTTATCGTCAGGAAGGCTCCATTTAGACAACCCCTCTGCAGGCTCCATGAGAGGTTGAAACCAGCTCCCTTCTCTTCTGGAGAACATGGGCCTGGGGTCTGCACCAGAACAGGATCCCCACCTGTGTAAAGTCTGTTCTCAGCCTTGGCGAAGTGAGGAACACAGTAACACTCCACAAAACCAAATGCCAGAAATGCCAGACTGTTTTGTCTAGTTCACTTTTGGTCCTAGTAGAGAAGTTTTGGAGGACTCGTGGATATTTCAAATTTTAAAAGAAAATTATGAAATTTAAAAAAATTACTACTAAGGCAGTTAGTTCCTTGAGCAGTTCTTCAAATTCTCCAACTTCAGGACACAATGGAGTCATTTATAGGACTGGCAAAAGCAGCTCTGACCGAGCCCCACCACCAGAGTGCTGAAACCACAAGTCTGGATTTGGGGGAGCTGGACACCACAGAACGTGCATGGCTGGCCCGCCAGACCCCCGGGGAAGCAGATCCAGCAAGAGCCGGGCTCCCGGACTCTTCCCGGCTGTACTGCTCACCCCAAGCCCACGCCTGAGGCTGCCTCGTTGCAGCTGCTGACTCAGCCTGTGCCCCACCAGGTCCTATCACTGACCAGGTCTGCTCTCCTCCTCAGTGTGTCCCCTGGGAACTGCTGAATTAGCCCATGCCCAGGGCTGCTCCCACCTACGAGGAGGGCGACTTGTGCCACCTGACACTTGGCCGTCACAGCAGGGAGTCGCTCCGTTCTGATGTGTGCCTCTCACGTGCCCGTGGTTTAGAGACCAAAATAAATGCGAGGACAGAAAGGACATGATGAACACACACTGAGCCTCTGGACAGGAGTGTGTTTCTTCCTGCTTTGGGGGAGGGCCTCCTGCATCGCACGCGGTGTAAGCAGGAGTGGACGGATTACCCACAATTTTCCCATGGTCTCATCTCATCAACAGCTAAAATAAACAGGAGCAGTTTTCACCATTTAATGGAAACTCTTTTTAAATCCTGAAACTTTATGGCTTCAGCTGAGGCAGAACCACTCAAGGAAAGCAGAGGAAATGTCAGTTGTAATAGCCAGCAGGTGCTGACAGTGAACTCTGGGCTAGAAGCCATAAATCCATGTCTTGGCCTCAGTAGAGTGCTATTTGCTGAGGAGGACCAGTCCCTAAGCCTTCTGCCCGTCCATTTTCCAAGCGGCTGATATCACTTCTAATGCTGTGCAGCGTCGGCAGGACGAGGCTACAGGGTGGCACAGAGCTTGAATCAGCGGGTTCAGGGCACTGCAGACCTGCACTGTGGGTGTAGTAATTTCCTGACATTTCCTGATGGTCTAAATGTGCCTAAGGGCAACCTAAGAAGTGACCAGTCCATGCATGTGTGGGCTGGAGTGGGGAGCAGATGAACCATCAGACCCCACTTCCAGTCTTCCAGCAACAGAAACGTTTAGGCTGTGTGGTTGGTTATCCAATCTTCCAGTGGCTTCGCTTAAGTTCTGGTAAAACTTCCAACAAAGTTTTTGGACTAACATGCACACACTGCCCCTATACACCGAATTTCAGTTTTCAGAGTGGTTGAACCGTCCTAAGCAGGGGTGGTCACTGGGAGCAGAGCCAGAAGCAAAGACCTGTTCCTCTGAAATGTTTTTCATTCAACGTTTGGGCAACAGTGCTCTCTTTCCTAGGTGCCTACAATGATCACCAATTTACCACACCCTTGTTCACACACCTTTGAGTTGTTTGCTGCGATATAAATTGAGCAGTTCAATCAACCACCTGCCATTGCCAAGGAGCAGGTAAGTGCGTCTTAGGGAAAGCACAAAGGAACACGAACAACTGTGAAGCTGACTACTTTGCCAACTTCTGAGACAGGCGTGTCAGCCCCCACTGCCACCAAGACTGACTGCTCCCTACCCTATCCTGTGGCTTCGTCATAGATGTTTGCAGTGAGTGGGCAGCAACCACAAGGTACAGTTCTATATTTCTATCAGACCTGATCTAAAAAGATAGGTGTCACAGCCAGAAACACACTCTCGGGTCCCGAGGGAACTATTTCCAGCTCCATTATAGCA
The DNA here is from genome assembly GCA_004026965.1 of Petromus typicus. Classification (NCBI taxonomy): domain Eukaryota; kingdom Metazoa; phylum Chordata; class Mammalia; order Rodentia; family Petromuridae; genus Petromus; species Petromus typicus. The sequence goes on from PVIR01000427.1 coordinate 160,867, forward strand.
GGCGATTATTTCCCTGCTTAAATGTACCACGTTGACAATTATCTCTACATAAACACAGGACCCGAGGCCAGTCTCACACCAGAAAAGAGAATTCTGTTATGCAAATACACTTGTAAAAAGCTAAACATGTTACTGCTTATTCACATGTAATAAGATCAAGATAAATCAGGAAGCAAGTCTCATAGCAAACTGTCCAATAACATACAAACACCACTTTACAGTTAATAAATGTACTCACTAATAGTTTATTTCACTGTGGTCTTTAGTTTAAATAGAACATAATTTTCCACTATCTATAAGTTCAATTTGTATTTCTGGCATTCGGACTTGGATGATTATATTTGTGTTAATCTGACGGGGCCACAGGGCACCCAGACACGGAGCCAGCACCGTCCAGGGTGTCAGTGACTATTTCTGAGGAGACGCACATCTGAATTAGTGACCAGCCTAGCAAAGTAGATTGAATGGCAGACCCACCCCCACCAGCTGAAGCTCTAAAGAGAGGGAAGCCGGTGGCTTCCGGGGTGGCACTGCTTGGGCATTGGTTTCCCTAGGTCTCCAGCATGTCTGTCGTGGACCTGAGACCAACCCCTTAGAGCATGAGCCCCCTCCCTGCAACACACACGCTCACAATGCACTGCTTCCTCATTAACTCAACACTACTACCCGAGACCTGCCTTGCGGTCTTGGCTACTGCTAATTTTCCACTTGTAGATTCTATGAGCACTGACTCATATATCTTGAACTATCTTATGTTCCTTGGGAACATCTTAACAGCACCTCAATGGCTAGAACATACTCACCCCTTGCTCAGGAAAGGCTTTATTCTCTGCAGAAGCCCAGCACAAGGCCTGCCTCTCTGGGGAGTCATTCCACCCTGACACTACTGGGGATCAGACATTTATTCCAAGCTGCTGTCATGCTGCTTTCCAGCCTTTTTCAACTAACTGATCTGTTCCTCCACTGCTCATTCCCATGCAACTCTGCATTCATGTGCTGGGGACCTGGCATCCCACAGGGCCCTGGGTGATGGGAGAGGCAGACCTCAGAGGTCCTTCCATGTGTGGCCTGACACAGCTGACTTCTGCCCTTTACACGGTAGCGAAGAGCTCTGAACCTTCAAGGGGTGCCGTGAGTTGCTCCAGCATCAACAGCTGTCCATCTTCCTGGTCTCCATGCTCAGTTCAGTGATGAGAGCTACTAATGGCTCAAAAGCATAATTTTTAGTCCAAATATTTTATTAAACAAGATCATATTTAGAACCTCAGAGAAGACGTTCCTCGTTGCAGTAACTGGGGGGTCCCAAGAGGAGTTAGGTCACAAGAACTCCCTCTACTTCCATCCCACTGGGGCAGATGCCCCTGATCCCCTTAAGGGAGGTATGGACCCTCCTCCCAGGGACAGGGCGGCTCAGGGGTCCGTACTTGCTTAAAAGTGTCAGGCCTGGCTTTAGCCCAGCATCACAAAAAGCCTTCCTCTTCTGGCCCAACTTTCTTTTCTGACCTGACTCTTCTTTTTAATCAATTAAAAACCAAAGAAAAAAATTTTCCACCCATATCTTATCCGAAAAACACTTTAGAAAGGGTTTGGTACATGTCTGGGGACTGAAACATTACCCATCAACCTACACGGTGTCTTTGCCTATGTAATTCCGGGAAGCTGGAGCTCATTTTCTGGGAACCAGGACGAATTACTATAGGGGCCACGGGTGGCTCCCGACCGCCACACATGCACTGGCAGTCACAAGCAGCAGAGAGCTCTCCCACGGTCGGGTGTCACTTCACAGCTGCACCAGTGCCATTCTCCATAAAGCTGCTGGTGGGGTGGCAGCGGCAGCCGCAGACCTTCTTGGTATAGCTCACTCCTCTTTCAAGAAATTTATTTTCTGTAAGAATGATGATGAAAGTAGAGCCTGGGGTTCCACTGTGCTGCGGCCCTGCTGACCAGGTGCCTGCTCGACAGTAGTGCTTTGAACAGTGACTTCTGAAGATCACCTCGGATGTGCCTCCCTTCCTTCCCCACCTCTCTCTGTCCCTCGCTTCCTTCTCAGAGTGGAGCGTTTCCAGTCACAAAGCACAGTAATTCCATCCGCATTACTGTTAAGGCCAACACAGTCCTCAAGTGGTTCACAGCACGATGTCCTTGGGAGAAAAAAGCTCCACACCCCATTTGGCATTATTCCTCACTTAAAGCACTGTTACTACCAGACATGTTGTCTATCTTTAGCAGTGGGTGGGGTGAGATGGGTTTGTAATGTGGATTTTTTTACTCTTTAATTTCTACTATGCTTTCATGAAATTCTCTCAGAGGTCAGGGCATAGCAGAAAAGCAAATTAGGAACTTCATTCATAGTTTCTTCCATGTCAAGAATACACTGTATTGACTGGAAGGATATAAAGTCACCGATTCCACTGAATTACACTCAATTATCCTGGGTCAGTGAGCTTCTAGCAAACTGAAGGCTTCACTGGAATTATTTTCACAAGGCTTCCATCAGCTACAAGTCACTCACACAGGAAACACGACGCACTATTGCTGGAAAGCCAGCACTGAGATGCTTCCTGTGTGCACTCCACGCCCTCATCTCCATACGTGAGCAGGGCAGCTCTGAACATGGTGGGAGGAGAGGACAACCCACAGAACACAGCATGGAGGAGGGGAAGTTGCTTGGTGCAGGTGGCTGGGCAGATGTCTGCACCCCAAAGGTCAAAGCCTCAAGAGGGCTGAGATCTCTGGGAACTGAGCCCCCAATATAAACTGACTGGGAAGAAAGCCAGCTTCCTGAGAATATCTCAGGTGACGATTTAAACCGTAAACTATTGTGGCTGCATATTGCATATTTTTATTTCATGTTTTAAATGTCTGTACCATTGTTGCCCATACATACAAGCTGTAGACTGGTAGAATTAACCAGCCCTAGAAAGAATATTTCAAAAAAATTAGCATTTGTGCTGTGGTAGGCAGGGTGGAGTGTCATCTTAATGGGCTCTGGAACTCACCCAAGGGATAGGAACATACTTCCGGTTGTGTCTGGGCATCAGTCACCCCAGCAACACCTTCCTCGCTGGCAATGTCCTTTCTGCCTCCTGGCCACCATGAGCTAAGGAGCTCTGTCCCTCCACACCTTTCCCCCATACTGTTCCGCCTTGGAGCCAAACCACCAGGGGCTGAGTCCCGTGAGTCTGAGTGAAATCAAACCTCCGCTCTTCAAGTCATGCACGTGAGGTGTATCCGGGGTGGGAGAGCTGACCAGCGCAGCCACGGAACATGCCCGGACTTTTCTTCTTCCTATTGCTCATGCACAGACATAGTGTGGTATAGGAACTACACAGAATAGTCACCTTGCATTAGGTTCTCTAAGTCATTTAGTGCCAATTTAAACTACTCAGGAGGACATATGCAAATCACAGGGGCTGTATACAGCTGCCACATAAAGACAGCACCATCTTACTGCAGGGACTGAAGGATCTAAGGTTTTGAACGTGAGCGAACTTTGGGACCAACTCCCAGAAGACCTGGGAGTGGCTGTCAGCGGCTCTCAGAAACAACATAATTGAATCTGCTCCTTACTCGGCACTCCACATAACACCTTCCAAGGGAAGTCAGTGAGTTCCCTCCTTGCTGGGAGAAAACCCCAGGTAACCTAGCTACAATGAAAACCATCCAGACTTGGACCACAGAGAACACTTGGTACTCATACACACACATACACACATGCACGCGGCATCTCACACGGCAAACACGCAAAGGCCCTGGTACATTTTGAATGACTGTCAGTGTCAGAGCTGAGGAAAAGATGCATATTCTGAACATGTAAGATAGGGAAACATCCTTCCAGAATGACAGACACAATGAAGATCTTCCAGAGAGGGAGAGAAGCAGGCCAAGAAGGCAAAGTGAGGAGGAAGGCAGTGAGAACACAGCAGCGTGGTTCTGAAGGCTGGGCACCAGCTGTAACCGGACACAGTTGGCAGAAGCGAAAAGACTTGAAAAGGAAGATGTGGGCCAGGAACTGAGTGGGTGCTGGAGAACGGAAGCCAGCAAGAGGATGGGATCTGTGAGACAGTTATGAGACCACCGTGTGGGACACGAGGCTGCAACACAAAATGATTCCACGGCCTGGGAAACCAACCCCCATGCAATTTGGCAGACTGCTTCCCTCGTGTGCTCTCCTCAACGATGTCTTCTCAAGACTGATGGGACTGCGGGAGCAGAATCTACATGACACAAAGGCCCGCTACGGTGAACGCAATCCCAGCAAGCCTAGCTCCTCTTGCTCAAGGGGAGTACAGATCACTGACTCTGGAGGTCACGGAGCTGGGTGATGCATTTTAGTTTCCTATGGCTCTGTGGCATGACAGGTCTATGTTTGGGCTCTGACAATGGTGGCCGAGGTCACGTTGCAGAACCCTGAAGGCTGGTTTGGCTGAGAACGTGCATTCCTTTGTGCTTGTGCCTATAGAGATCTGACTCTATAGTCAGACCACAGAGGGTGACTAACATGGGTAAAAGGCTTGGCATCTCTCTTCATTTGTGTGTGTCCCTTCTGCTGTCTTCACGCTTGTGCCCCGTCTACGCAGCTCTCTGTGTGGACATGTTGATTATTTAGAGTGTAGACCATTATGGTGACATGGGTTAGCCTGGCTGACTGCTGCCCATCAGAGTGGGTCTGCGTTTTCTTTTCCTCTCTCCTCTTTGTTCTCTGCTTACCCTTGTGTTTCTTCAAAGACACAAATGCCAAGCTCCTGCAGCCCTTCTTCCCTACACAAGGCCTAACCCACAAGGCAGGACACGGTGCACAGGCTGACCGTGGGGCCCAGGACAACCTGGGGCCAAATGGTTGTAGTGACCCAGCGGTTCTGAGAAGAGGCCTCTCTGGGAACCATGCCTGGTCACTGGAAGGAGAATTTATGGACACCAGCCCACCCCGAATCACTGAGAACCTGCTCTTTCCCTGCCCAGAGCAGCCCGTCATGTTTACGTCACTTGACAATCTGGGCAGACATCTCCTTTCTTCCCCATGAGCTTGGCTGTGGCAGGCTCTGTGCGTGTCTCATCTTCCCATGGACTCACTACCGACTGATATCAGCTGTCCAGCACGATGTGGGACAGCACAGTGTGGGCGCAGAGGCTGGAGAGGAGGGTGAGGCTTTGTGCTCAGAGGCAAGGACACTCGCTGCTCAGTAAACGCCAGTTCCCACAAGGAACTGCACTGACAACCAATGCAGGAAGGTGCTGTGTCCAGGTGAATCAGGAAGATGGACTTGGGATAAAATAGCGACAGGCAGGAAGATGAATTCAGATGTCAGTGGAGCCCACTGGATCCCTGCATCCTCCGCATGCTTAGGGACAAAAGTGGCAGTCAGTACAGGGCATTTCTTTGTCTTCCCTGTAATTTTGCCTGTATTTAAGAAAGGTCACACCTATCAGCATTGCTCCCTCAAGTTCGTATTAATGGCAATTCTAACAATAAACAGACAATCATAAAACCACACGGGGGGAAGTTTCCATTTATTTAAATCTGACAAATATTAAGTATATATGAGTATATATAAAATATATATAATAAGCATAGTATATTACTATATACTATAAGTATATAGCATAAGTATATAGTAATACCTAATTAAAGTCTCTTGTGTAATCTTGTTATTTTACGTGCAAATCATTCTCCCATGCTGATACAAAACTTAATTTCCAACATGAAATTCTGCAGGACTTAAATCTAACTTCTATCAAAAGCTCTTTGGAATCAGATACTTATAAATGAATATTTGTAGCAGCACCATTCACAACAGATGGAATGCAAAACAACACAAATGCCAATAACAGATGAATAGAGAAACAAAGTATGGTCCAGATAATGGAATATGATTAGTTACCAAGAATGAATGAAATTCTGATCTATGTCACAATGTGAATGGACCTTAAAACATCATGTTTAGTGAAGCCAGCCAGCCACTGAAAGACAAGTATTCCATGATTCCAACCATATGAGACACCCCCAATGAGCAGATTCACAGAGCAATGAGTGAGGGTATGAAGAAGTTCTGAGTGGAGATCGTGGTACCTAGTACTGGAAATGTATTTCATGGCAGTGGTTAGAATGATAAATATCATGTATATTTCATCGTAATGAGGTTTTTAAATAAGCCCTTCTTCTTTTAATCAAAACTAGAAAGGGTGTGAACATTCTTGTCAAACCATAAACTAATGAAAAAAGTCTTTACCAAAATACTCAGGTCATTACAAATGTGTCTAACTCATTTTTATTTTCAAAGACACACTTGTTTTGAAAGACATCAGTGATCAAGAAAATATTTTTTTTTTACTTGAAATAGTGAACAAAATGAATCACAAGGTTGACTCTGAAAGCCACTGTTTTTCATCTCTACTAGTATGTTCTGAAAATCAGTGATGTGATTTCACGCGCATCCTAAATCTACTTGCTTTGCATGAATCTTCTAGGACAAGAAAAAAAAAAATCAAAACATTCTCCAGGTCAAGTTCTATGTCATCCCAGCTGTGTCCGGAACTCTAGGGTCCCCGGCCCCCTTCTTTCAGGAGGTGTTGTGCTAGGATCAGTTACTTGGTGGAAGGGGTCGCTCCCTTCATGGATCCGCCTCTCATGTCACTACACAGTACGTGCAGTACTTTGGAGGGAGAGTATATGTCACCGATAACTCTGGAACAGCTGAAGCTGGGCGGCATTTCTCTGCCTCTTCCTTAGCACAGGCTCAGCCTGTTTCCCGCTGACTCGTGCAATCACAGCCGTGTCAAGCTCCTGCTGCGTTTAAGAACAACCCTTCTGACGCCATGCTGATAGATGCAGAACAGCGGGCGTCATCTTCCCACCAGCAATGCTCAAGGGGGTAACTTTCCAGCTTCCCCGAGGTATGGGGGTGAAACAAGTACGCCTGGGCTTTCACACTTGGCACAGCATCTGGTAAGCTGTCCGAGACAACCACCCCTGCACAGGACATGCTGGGCTGGCACAGTCTGTCCATCAGCAAGTAGGGCTCAGGGCGCTGGGCACATGCACAGCACGTGGGGCTGAGGGATGGTGTGAGCAGCCACGTGTGTGACACGCCTTTCCGGCCTGGATACTCTGTGCTGGAAAATGACCCATCAGAAGTTTGGGGAACCTCCACACATTTCTTTAGCAGTATCCAGGGTGGGAGAGGGGGAGGGTGGTGGACTGTGAAGTTTGGGAGTGTGTTGTCTGCAGACCCGTTCCACAGACTTGGGCTTGTGACCACGCTTCATGCCGAGGCACAAATCATAGGCCGTTTTCTCCTGGTCCTAGGATTTGACCTAGGGTGTCTGGGGTTGATTGTCTCTGACGTACCTCCCCTTACAGACATCTGTTCATCCTGTCCACAGCCCACAGTCATCCCTCTGTATCCAAATGCATCCTATTATCCTTTTCTCAGGGCCTCGGCCATACTGCTTTAGGACACAAGGACTTCCTTCTCCCTTTAGAGGCTCACCCAGATACAGTCACCATCAGAGGTGTTTAAGGTCAGAACTTCCCCCTGCAAATTCAACGGAAAGTCAATTCCACCCGTAAGAGCTCCAAATTCTACCGTAAATGGCTTTATCTAAGGCCTTCTTCCAAACTTAAAAGTGCTCACCGCCACTGGCCTGCAGTGCCTTCTTGACTGAGACACGGCATCTGGGGAATCCTTTGCTGGGCTCCAAGAAGCCAGGACACCGCCCTTTGTGGCCTTGGCTGGGGACATGCCCATTCCCCAGGCCGGGCAGGGCTTCCTGAGCTTCTGGTACCCGCCGCCACACTGCTCCTTCCGGCACTGGGAGGCGCTGGGCAGCGCTGCCTGACTCCAGGCAACTGCAGATGTGAGTAAGTTACATTGTGCTGCGGAAGAGTGGACCAGGACCACGGAACAGAAGATGCTCCTAGGTGACCATGCACATAAAAGTACGGAATGTGCTTTTCGCTTTCCTGCGAAAATGAAACCCAGTTCCTAACTGTACAAAAGGCTTTGATCCCTCGTGTGTTCGGCGGCGCTAAGCTGCTCTAAGCCCTGTCCCACAGTACTGAGCACTCGGAGCTACGGGGGATCCGTTCTGCACATTCATTTTGCATTCTCATGAGCCCGTAGGATTTTTTAAAAAATGTTTTCAGTCCATTTTTTGAGCACTGGGCCTTAGACAGCTCTCCTTTTATCTTCAAACTTCAAAGTATAATTTTGAAATAAAGGTTTATTTTCCTGTGGAATTCTGAAAGTTTCATATGGGCAGGAACAATGGGTTGGAGTTCTCAGAAAAATGAATCTTGGACTCTGAAAGATCCTTCACTCCCCTGCCGCTGCCCCCACAGCAGGCGCTGGGCCACTGCGGTCTGCAGACACGCCACGCCACAGGACCTGGCTGCTGTGCGGGCCTGCTGTGCAGAGTTCACCTCTAGTAATTTTTGCCACCTCAATTTTCTCAGCACTGCACAGCACATCTGCATCCTGTTCCAATGTCTGGCTCCCTGCGCTGACGGTGCTGTGTGCAGTAGAGCAGCCCAGGTGGGTCGGCCCCACCGCCCGGCCCCCTGCACACTCCAGTCGCCTGGCCTTCGGCCTCCCGATGCAGCATGTGTGGATTCTGCTGTCCATTGTGCATTGTCACGTGATCAGGACTGAAAAGCCCTGCACGCTACCATGCCCCACAGACAGGGTCGGCGACTTCAGGTCTTGACTGGGCCGTGACTCTGACTTGACCAGCAGATGTCCCGTCTTCACTTCTGAGGGCAGTGCTGGCTGGCTCTGTAGCATGAGAGCGCTGTGCATCCTAATTGTACTTAGTGTCTGTAACGCTGCTTTCTGGGCCTCCACGTTCTGAGCATCTACAATTTTATCCATTGATTTAACAGTATTTCATGGCAAATGGCTCATCTACCAACCTTGATAATGTCAATTTACAATTATGGGTGAAAACCTTCAATGTCTCTCACACTGCAGCATTAAATACAGAGAGGAAGTAGAGCTTTTATTGACAGCTTTATTACTTTATTTTACTATCACACGTTTCTATGTGACAGTAAAGCAGCTAAACACATATTAAATAAGTGCAGAGATAACTTGATAATGACCTTTCAAACATTATTTTCTCCAAGGAGTTTAGTGGCAAGGGAGATGGGCAAATACATGTCAAGTAGAAAGTAGCTTCGAGATGACAGGACCAGGAGTGGTTATTTACCTTTTCAAAACACTTCCTGGGCCACAGACGTGTGCCCGGCAATGAGCTCTGGAGATAAGGAGAAAGAAGATACGGGCTTCACTGAGACAGCGAAGGCCCAGGGCAGGAAAGTGATTCTTAGAATAAGACAAACGACCACATGCCGGGTCCCAGCAAGGCACAGCTTCTGCCTGAGAGGCAGGGCTCTCAGCTCCTTGCATGGGAAGATGAGCATCTGGCAGGCACAGGAGCAGGTCGAGGTGCTTCTCTTTGTGAAGGCACCAGGCACAAGTAACAGGTTGGCATGAGGCTGTGGGAGAAGCCACCAGGAACTGCAGCCAGCCAGGGCTGAGCCCCACAAGCAGCTCTGTGGGCTGCTGCCAGCTCCCCCAGCCCTGAGAGGACCACGTCCACAGACACCCAGGGGCACTGTGTAAAGGTGGGGGATGCCCACCTCAGCCTCCCCCACTGACGCATGGGCTCAAGATAGACGCTGCTAGGAGCTCACGAGACGCTAATCAGACGCCAATGGACACGGAGCCACTCGCTGCTTTCTCGGCAGAGCGCTCCCACTGGGTCGGGCCGTGTGCACACCTGTCAACACCACAGGTGCTTCCTGAGGAGGCTCTCCTCATGATAAGAAGCTAAAACACAGCTGCAGCCTGGCCCTGTGGACCCGCCTTTCTTCCCAGATCCTCAAAAGGCTGAGGCAGGAAGATGGCGAATTCCAGTCCAGCCTGGGGAGCTCACCAAATAAAAAGGGCTGGGTGTGTTGCTCAGCACCTAGCATGCCCAAGGCCCTGGGTTCTATCCCCAGCACTACAAAAAATAAATCAGAACGCTAAGAGAGAATGGCTGGTCCCTTGCGCAGAGGACCTGAGGAGTGGATATTTAGGCTGAGGGTCGTGTCTGGGTGAAGCAGGGGAGTCAGGACCAAGTCGAGGTTCCTGGAGGGAGTGGGGAGATGGAACGAAACTCATGCAGCTCAAGAACAGAAGCAGAGCAAACAGCTCGGGGCCTGGGGCTACGTCCACGTGCTGCCTCCTGAGGGGACAGGCGGGAACCCAGGAAAGATCTTGCCCAGGCCTCTGGCTGCCTCTGCCCACAGCCCTCACCCGAAAGAAGAAGTGCCTGGCCACGCCCTCTGGCGTCCACATAGCTGCGCCTTCGCCTGCAGACCGGAAGTGACGGGAACTCGGTACAACATGGGGACTCGCCATCCTGTGCTTTGTCTCTCTCATTTCTGACGTTACATTTCACTTCTTCCATGAGTTATTCAACATGATGTCATTGTTTTGAGAATTAAATGCTGATAAAAGATAAAACGTATCGTGTGGGCTCCACATTATTTAACCTAGGCACAGTTTTCCTTTGGATAGTAAATGCATAAGAGATCACCATTTGTCTCAAAGCAAACCCGAGATTCAGATTCTGCCTGAAGGAGTAGCTTAGACCTACTTTTCTAAATTCATTATTAAAATACTTCATGGTGTACAACTGAGGAGTTTATCAGGAAAATGATCTGTCACCAAGAGGTGGTGTCTGTGCTCCCCAATCCCCACCGAATTTGTATCCACACAGCCGCTGAGGTCTGCAGAAGCCATCCCGAGGAAGTGTGGATTTCTCTCGAGCACGGGACATGTCTGTAGCGTGTCAGACAGGGTCTGACCAAGGGGCCAGAATGAAGGGCACAGCAGGGCTGGTCGGGCTCCCTGTGCGGGTGGACACGGTTCTTGGGAACAAATCATCTCAGTCCTCATTCTTGTTTTCAGACACACTGGCTACTGCGATAGCTTCAATATAGCCAGGAATTAAATTAAAGTCCCAGCCAGCAGATAAGGTCACCCAGGCAACATTCAATTTTCTTTGCCACAGGCCTATGGCTCAGTGGAAATCCAGGTATAGCGCCCTCAGCCATATTCTGTCAGCTTCCAGGGTGAAGTATTGTTTTTTAAAAGTTGCTGTAGGCAATTCTGTGGCTGGAGAGATGTTTCTGTATTAAAAGAAATCATGAAACTGTGCAGGAATGGATATGAAAGAACATTCTGTCACAGGTGCGCAGAGCCTTTAAAACATTTAATATCCTGGCCTTAATAGGACGATGCAAACCTTTTTAATAATTAAAGCTGAGATGAATCACTACGTTAGAAGGGGCAGGTATGACACTGATAGTGCACAAGTCGAGTGACAATTTCAGAGCACCACAATTCTTTTTAAAGAGAAAAAGATATGTGCGGAGATGTCACATGCCAAACACTATTCCCCAGATACACTCCTGGGACGGAGCGGGATGGGCTGCATTGTGAACAGACTGTGCTGAGTCTCTTTTCTAGGTGTATACTTCCTTTCGGCCAAGAGGCACTTCTGAGACCTCCTGGTCAAACCGATTTCTTTTGTAATTTAAAATTTATTTAAAATAAATTCCACTCACACAACTGCAGCAGCAGGCAAGCATAGCGGAACAGTGGAGAGGTCAGCTGACCTTCCATTCCTGTCTCAGGAGAACTGAACACCGCCCGGGCAGTGAGCATCTGATGGGGTGATCTTTCCTCGTGTTTGCCTGTGTGCCACGTGCGGCCAAGGCCCTGCTTGTCCGGTCCTGGCTGGTGGGATCCCTGCTGCAGTCACTCTAACGCAGGGCCCGAAGGGAGTCTGCCAAGCCCACGGTGCTGATGCAGAGGGCTCTTCTGCACAGAAACTCACTCTCACTTGTGCAAGCACACTCCTCGTGCACTTGTGCAAATACACAGCTCCCAGTGTGAACAGACACGCTTGGCAAGTCGCTTCACTGGTCCCAGCCTTGATTTCCCAGACGACAGAGTAAGGAAGTCCATTACTATTTCACTCACTGCAGTGCATTCAGCTAAGACTGAGGGGTCTGGGAGTTCACCCAACTTGCAGGCTCATAAACGGGCTTGCTGCCGTGACTGGGTGTGGACAGAAAGCTTGACGCTCCTTTTGGCGAGTGGCAAGTGTTCCTGCTCATCAGTTATGCTTGCCGTGAGGCTCACGGGCCCTGGAGAGGAACTGCGAACAGGCAAGAGCCACAGGAAGACTGTGTTGTCAGTGAAAAAGCTGAGTTGCTCATTACAGGCAGAAAGGAAGCACATGGAGGTCCTCAGGAAGCATGTCCAGCACGCAGGCCATGGGGCCTCAGCTCCCAGCATGTGCAGGGACTGAGCCCCACTCCCTCCCGGCAGTGCAGGCATCACTGGCTCCCCTCATGCAGCCGCATAGCGTCCCCTCATCCCAACAGTCAAAGATCCTAGTAATCTTGCGAGAGCACAATTTGCTATACAGTGAAAAGCAAGGCTCTTTGCAGATCTCCATTCTGACTCAGACAGTGAACATGAGCACATTTATGAGATCAGAAGTGGATCTTACCCAGTCTCACAGTGGTCACTTGACCCCACACCACACTGCACAGTGGACACCAGCAGAGGCTCCTCACAATCAACCTCCACTCCTTCACCACGGACAGTAAGTCATCTCTTCTTTAAAAATAAAACTGAGCAGAAGGCACACAGAGGTCCCGGCGGCTCTGTCCCTGTGCACACATGGCCCTGTTGTCACCAGCTGCCATCACACCGGCACACTGGCCACACGTGCCTCCCCATCACTGTCACCTGCTCTGTGGTCTGGCTCAGGGTGCATTCCAGGTGTGCATCCCATGAGTTGTGACAAATGCACAGGGACATGCAGCCACCACTACAGCCTGTTCCCACAGACATGCTGTGTCGCTGCCCATCCTGCCTGGTCCCTGGCCCTCGCAACTGTCCCCACCCCGGTTTACACAGCATCACAAGCTGGACTCTCACATTGCCAGGCGTTTTCAGGTCAGCCTCTTGCTTTTAAGGGCCTTCTCTGTGTTTTCAGGGCCAGCTGATCATCTGCCTCTAGATGTTTGAGTAACATCTAGAGTAACACTGCACTGTTTGAGTCAACCACTATTTATTTATTAATCCATCTAATGAAGGACAGTGCAGCTGCTTCCAGGTCTTGGTGAATATGAAGAAAGCAACTTCAAACACGCATGAAGAGGTCCTCATGTAGGCAGAGGTTCTCAACACCTTCGGGTGTAGAGCACGTGGCACGACTGTCGAGATGTACCGTGAGATCAAACTATGTTCCAAAGGATTGCACCGTCCTGCGTTTCCGCCAGCAGGGGTAGTGAGTGGTGCCGGCCTCTGGTGCTGCCTTTGGCCCCCTGAGGCAGGGTGGGCTTGTGAAGTGCACGTGAATCACCACACACCAGTGAGCTGGCATCACTCTGGAACTTGCTGAGCCCACCCCTCCCCTGCCTCCACCACCCTTAAGCCTAAAAACAAGGGCTGATCCTTAGTACACTAAGTACAGCAGTGCATGGACATCTGAGGTGGTGATGGTAAATCTTCAGAGGGCTGAAAGGTTTGGGGAATTGTTCCTTCTTCTCTCTACAGGATGTGAGCAAGGCAGGCTGACCTAGCTGCTCCTGAGGCTGCACCTCATGATGGAGAGGACCAACCCTGAGCCGCAGCCCAGCTTAGTGATTCCCCCCATCACCGAGATGCAATATTTCCATGCCCATGACTCAGATGGGAGAGCTTCCTCCCGGCCCACAGCTCCAGTCGAGGTCAGCTGGCCCCAAGGCAGACAGTGTGTGGTGCCATGGCTTGTGGAAAGCCACTCATGTGAAGGCAGCCAGGAAGCTGTGACGAGGGAGAGGCACATTTCTGGGCCATAGCCCAGTCACTCCATATGTGCCAGCTCTCACTCCCTCAACTCAGAGTGCACAAACCTGTCAGTAAGTCTAGTACGCCCATGATCCAAGCATGTCCCTAAAAGGACACTCCAGGGCATACCTCAGATCTAAAGCAACAGAACCAAGGTAGGGGACACATGCAGAAGACCGAGGTCCCTAGTCAAACTCCTGAGCTGCTGTGTGCCTTTGCTGTAGACGTCTTGTTAATGCAAGTTAACAAACTCCCTCTTTGTTAACCTACCTATGTATTTTTCCTTGCAGACCAAACATTCTGATTAAAACAATTTATTTGCAAATGTCTGTGGCCCTAATGCTGTGCGTACCTCTAGATCCTCATCCCCACAGTGCTCTGAGCAGCTGGAAGGTCATGTCTGGGGTGAGTTTGTGCTTGCACAGCAGACGGATGGAGAACCAATGCGTCCACGGTGGCGGGGCACATGTTCACGTCACCTGCTACAGTAACTGTCCAATAAAAGAGGAGAGATCACAACGTCAGGTGAGTGCTTAGATCTGTTTCTAAAAGTTACAATGAAAGGTGCACTGCCACTAACTAGCTGTGAATACACTTATCCCATGGTCATCGCCACTTTCTGCGGCAGTCCTGGAAGTTCCTGCAAAGTGTCTTTAGTTACACTGTCCTAGATGAGCTGACATCTTGAACTGATTCATTGCTCAGACTTTGGGGAAGAAGCAGAAGTGGCACCGAGGGGACGGGGACACCATCAGGTTCTCAGTAGCCCACCTCTGCTGCGCAGCCCTCACCAGCAGCCCTTGCCCCGAGACTGACCACGCCCTCCACATGCTCCCAGCCTAGGACTCCAGAGCCATTCAGGAAAGTGGCAGAAACACGAGGTAAGTGTATATGAAGCAAGGGAGGGGGACTGGAGGGGGCTCATGCCAGCGTGCCTTCTATTGTAACAGTTTCTCACCGAAACACTTACTGTATATGCTGGCTGTACCTCTTGTTTGTTGGCTGGATTAATAGAGGATGTTATTGATTATTAACAATAATCTACAGTGCAATGAGGAGAAGGCTTGAATTCAGCCACACAGCCTGGCCTTCATGAGAACTGTGGTTGTGGCTGAGTGATCTGAGACAAACCCAGACAGCACCTCACACGGCAGCCAAAGGTGAGACAGAGCCTCTTTCTGAGCATCACGGACAGGAAGCTGTGTTTTCCCCCAGGGCCCCACGCTGTGGTCCAAGTCTCAGTACTTTTGAATAGAACTTTATTGATAAATATTTAAGCATAAAAATAAACTCTAACAAATATTCAAAGGGAAAAAACACCTTTCTATAGTAAGACTAGAAAATAAAAGCTCATTAGAAAAAAAAATGATGTTTTACTACCTAGAAAATGAAAACTAATATAAGTGTGAAGGAATTTAGGTTCCAATGACACTTTCAGCATCATTTATATGGGTAGCCCTAAAGGGTATGATTGATAGAATGAACTGTGTAAAGATTTTTCTATAAAAGCAAACTGCATCCTGAATAAACTCCAAGACAAATAGTAGACAGAAGAAAAATATTTGAGAAACATGATAGAGGGTTAATAACCCTCCTATGTGAAAACCCTACGTACTGGAAAGACCAGAAAAATATAATTATGTTCTAAAATTGAGAAAGTGATAAAGAAGAACTAGAGCCTTCCTGAAAACAGTGAAATGTCCATAAAACATCAACACACCAGCCGTAAACCAATAAGCTGGTGGACAAAAGGCTATAAAAGATCATTCAAAGACAATGTTCCAGGGCGTGTTGGGAAGTGGCACTCTCACCCCTGCGGGCAGCACGGAAGAGGACGGGACGTGGGGTGCGATCCGGCAGCGCCCTGGAAAAACAGTGCACCCCGTGCTGGCCCAGCAGTTCTACTCTGAGACCACAGTCTACCGAAACACAAATATTTGAATATAATAAGACACATGGACAGGCATTTATCAACACGGTTCTTTTAACGGTGAGCAACCACCTGGTTGCTTGTGAGGAGAAGGAAGGCTGAGTATTATCCACACTGTAGGATAATAAATAGCTGCTGCTGAAAAGGAGCTCAATCTCACAGATGTGTAAATATCGCATCTTTTCTCTGGTATGAGAAAACAAAGCTATAAATGAGTTCTAGAATGTATGTTATATATTGTGAAATAGAAAACACTCAAAGCGTAATGGAGTGAAGGGGGGGAAATAATGAGATTATAACAAAAAGGATGGAAACAAAGTTTATGTATATGGGGGGTGGGGTGGGAGGGCGGGCAGGGTTATGGGAAGAAATGAGAATTAAGTTGTGTCATATACTGGTACAAATTCTCATTGTTGAATGCAATCATGATGTATATATGTAATGTACTAATAAAGATTTCAATTAAAAAAAAAAAAAAGAAAAGGAGCTGAATCTAGCTCCGTGACAGTGGACCCTGGCGACGAGACGTTGAGAGCACAGTGACAGACCTGAGAGCAAGATGTGCAGCCACACGGACAGCACAGTCCCGTCCTGCTAGTTAGTAAGGGAGGGACCAGGGAGAGGGACTGACACGCAGACGTCTATGGAGCCCAGCGCGGGGTAGAGGGAGAGACTTGAGAGCTGTCACAACTGGAGGTGGAATCTTCCCAAGGCCTGTGTGCCAGTGGGAGACGGTGGGTCCTTCCCGAGGTGGGACTGAGCAGGTCGCCCTCTGGTCGTGGGAGGGTGCCCTGGAGGGCACAGAAGACCCCGGCCTCGCCCTGTCCTAGACAGCACATGTGCAGTTTGCTCTACCAGGCCCCCAGAGCATGAGGTGCTGCCTGCCGTGGAGCCACATCCCTGGGCTCCCCAAGCGAGCCGAGATAACTTCTCCTCTCTGTGAGGTGATGTGCATCTTGATAAAAGGCTGAATAACATGAGCACTAACACCGATTATCAGGGAAAGGGGTTAAAAGAAGATGAAAGAATCTATTAGTGTCGTCATCCTCTATTTCTGTTTTTTTTTTTTTTTTTTGCTTCTTACATGGCATCTGTGACTTCAGCAATCAAAACGGATCATTAAAAAGAAAGAAACATTAATAAGTAAAATGTTATTCTTTCATGAATTCATGATCTATATTAGAAGTAACACAGTCTAAAGGATAGCAAAATAGTTATACACAACATGTCACAAACATACTTTAATACTTATATGTATTCTAATAATGCTTTCTGCTGAGTTTCCAATGCCACGTGAAGTCTGTGTCTGTGGTCATTTGTCTAGAAGTGCGGGAAAGGAACACTGCCATTGGTCACACAGGCCATCACCTGAAAAGCTATCCTACTTCCATTACTCAGCCTAGAAGGGCAGTGACATGGACGTGGATCTGCAAGCTCGGTATTGAGCAACCCTATTTTCCCTTATTTTAATAATAGGTATAACCTTACTTTTTAATAAATTGTCTTGTACCTGTAGTTTTAATTTCATTTGTATGCATCATTCGTTTATAAAGCTCTCTATTCACTTCAAATTTATTCCAATAGGTAGTATAATTACTAGTTCTTCATAATCTTAAAATCAATTTATAAAAATGTTACATAAACAAAGGTACATGGTTCACCTGATACACTGCGACTCTGCATATCATCAGGCTGTGCGGTTTTAGCTGTCATTTCACATCCCACTAATTTAGTTTACATACAACATTGTAACAGGAGTGGCATTACCCTTCCGGGTAGAGTAAGGCGAGATCTCATGGACGACCACGTGACACTCAATGTGCACGTTCGTGTCACATGTCCCTGTGGATGGGGCAGGTGGACTGAGAGCTGATGGACAAGAGGAGCTCAGGGCCACAGCCAGCTCTTCCTAGTGCACACTGGTTTAGCCCCGCTGGTTGGAGTTCCAGGAGTAACACCTGCCTCACCTGGGAGGTGAGCAGCAGATCAGCTTTGCTTGTGGCATTCCGAAGGCGGTGACACTCAGAGACCACTCTCCTAGTGAGGGGTGGGGCCAGGGCCCTGGGCGTCCTGATCTGGGAAGCATCAGCTCTAAGCCTCAGCCGTCTTCAACCTGAGCTCTCATTCAGCTTCCACGGTGTGTGCATGGGGAGCAAAGGGGAGCAGCCCCCAGGGACACCTCGGCAGCTCACTCTGTACTGGATTGTCACGACTCAGCTTCGTGTGACCTAGGTGGACTCAGAGACGTAAATACTGCGGTGGGAACCTGCCAGGGGTTATGAGACCCCCAAACATGTGCACGCCACTCAGCATTCCAGGGAGTCCTCTACACAGAACTCCCCATGTGGCAACTCAGTCTTCACGTTGCTCTACTTTCACACATTCTAATAGTATTCTGCAAATTTTTCAGAGTTCAAAATGAAAAGTGACTCTGGGCTACAATACCCTTTTCTGACCTGGGGTTACAGGTGTGAGCCGCCATGCCCGGCACTGCCATATGTGGTACTGATTTGTTGTATGTAGTTACCAGGATCAAACCCAGGACCTTGTGCTCTCAAGGTAGGGTCAGGAACCACTGAGCTAAATCCCTGGCCTAACACACATGTTTTCAAGTTAATGCTCCTGAGTGTGTGTTAACTGAAACTGCCCACCCAGCTAACACATCCTACTGGAATATTTTAGCTATCGATTGTAATAAAAACCCATTGTATAAACTGATCGCTATTTCCCAGCAGGCCCAAGAGGGGCTCCGGGACGTCAGGTGAACACGGTGCTCTTCGACAGATCACCATGCAGGAGCAAGGTCCTGACCCCAGTGCTGGCCTGGACAGGGCAGTCATGTTGGCAAACAGCTGACCATCATCCGGGGCTCAGGGTTAGGAGGGTGAGTGCTGAACAGGGACTTTTGCTGTCAGCATTACTGTATTGGATTGTCACACAGCATTACAGTCACACGCAGACCCCAAAGTCATGCTTCCCGGGAGCACATGGTCTCCTCCGAATGTTCGAGTCTGTGACAAAGGATATAAACCCCTGGGGGAACTGAAAGCAGCCAATTGGCTGTGTGCTTGTGCTTTAAGCTACAACCAAAAACATAACCAGGCACACAATGATTATGCCAGGGAGCCAGTGAATTAGGACTGTTACCATGAGACCACAAAACAACCTTGCTCAAACATATAGGGGGTAAAGAACTCAGCCATTAGCTCTAATAAAATAATTAACCATATGCATATAAAATTTCCCCCTAAATCTATGAGATTTTAGGCAAGATTTAAATGGCCCAGGATCTCTGTTAAACTATCTAATGGAATCTGGACAATCGCTATCTGTTTCTCCTGGAAGACACTTCTGGAGAAGCAGATGCATCCATGGAAATGGTCGGCAAGGTGGAGACGTCTGGGCAGGAGAGCAGGAGCCAGCTGCAGGCTGCCCAGCAGCTACGGAGCACCCAGCACCTCTGAGCGCTGGGTGGCCAGGGCTGCAGAACAGCCAGCTCCCCCTTCCAGGCCCTGCTTTCCACGTCTCCAAACTCCTCCCGGGGAAAGGCTTGAAGCCAGGTTCAAGGCAGCAGGACTGAGGTCAGTGTCGGCTGTGAAAGCTCAGGCATGGGCCCCAGAGGGAAGAGTGTCGTATTCTCAAACACAGGTGTCACCGCACAAGGCCTGTGCTGTCCCAGGCACAGCACAGCACTGGCTAGCACGGAGAGTCCCATCTGCAATCTAGGAGCAAGACACCTCTAACACCTTTTAATTTTCCCAACTTTCAAAGGTTCTTAATGGTTGAATGTGTTAGAAATCCATTAAAAACATGTTGCCCTTTGGCAGAGTTGTTTCAGAATCAAAATACTTTTAAAGTTTTCCTGGTAAATAAAATTAAAGTAAATGATGTTCTGTTCACTTATGTCCCTGGCCTCTCTTTCCCCTGAATGTCAGCCATCATCAGCTCACCTTCGCGCCCCAATTCCCAGGTCCTCGGTGTAGACCCAGGTGCTCTGTCGGCCCCAAAGTGCAAGGGAGACAGACCAGGCTGCCCTTGAGTGACAAGGACGCAGACCTGCACACAGCCCACTCCAGACAGAAGCCCTCTTCTTCACAAGGGTGAAGGAGAAGTCATTAGCAAAGTGGAATGAGAGGCGGCCTTTGGCTGAATGTTGGGATCAGGACTCGGACCACACGGGACAGTCCTCGGCAGGAAGCCCACCCTCCTTCCCGCGAGGGAGTCTCACACAGGTGTATCAAAGGTGCCTCAGCCCGCCACCGGAGGAGTGGAGAAAGAAACCGTGAGATTTACACGACGGAATGCTAAGCTGCCAGAAAAAAGGCAAGCTCACCGCATTTGTAGGTGAGTGCGGTACCTGGAGACCCTGACATGAAGGAACCAGGCAGACACGCAGCCTCCCGTACGGCAGTTTCCCTCACAGAACACAAGGAACCCAAAATATAAATGAAGAGCAAAATCGAAGATATATAACAGGAAATAGAGACCACAAAAGATAATGCTCAAATGGGGAAGGAAACAAGAGATGTGGAAGAAGGGAGGCAGAGGGGATTGCAGAAAAAGGGAATTTAAGAAAAAATAGAAAATAAAGCTTCTGCAAATGGGAAGGGGTCCAAGAGTTGGAAGGAGCAGGGAGGGAAGGAAAGGGGAGGGGACGAAAGACACGAGTTAGGGTGCGTCGTACCCACGTGCCAACTGCCCACAATAAACAGAATCGTTACACTTCAAGTGTGCACTAATGAAAACAGCAGAATGACTCCCGTTGGTATCCCAAGGAGACAACACAGTAAGTAAACATTTGGTAACTGCTGTAAGCTGGTAAGCTTGTGCCTGGCAGATGTGGTGAGCTGCCATGAGACAGACACAGACTCTTCACTGTCAGGAGCGAGCTCCGACTTGGCCTGCCCAGTCCCGCCCGCGGGAGCCAGTGAGCACACGCTGCAGACTGTCACAGTCTCCCAGGTGGAGACACTGTCATGGACAGTACCTCAGACCAGACAGCTGTGGTAGTAGTGGTGCTCACTTTCCTGTCTTAGAATCAGCCAACTTCAGCCTAAAACTGTGAGTCAAAATAGACCTCTATTCCTATAAGTCACAAGTGTCAGGTACTGGATTTCAATAAAGAG
>PVIR01000428.1:0-181006 GCA_004026965.1 Petromus typicus
GAACACGAGCCCTAGGGGTAGAAAGTAAAAAGCTTGCCTCTCACATGTGAAGCCCTATGTTCCATTCTTAGTATAGTCTTCAGTATATGTCGCTTACTTGGACAAATGGCTTAACTTCTTAATGCCTCCTGAATTAATAAAACTGGGGTGGTAATATTGGCACTGTGAGCATTAGATGAGTTCATCAAAGGTTTTTTTGTTAGTGTTGTTATTTTTAGTTTTTTGAGACAGGGTCAGGCTGGTTCTGAACTCAGCCTTGAACTCACAGCAATCCCTCCTGCCTCTGCCACCCGAGCACTGGGATTTCACGCGTGAGTCACCATGCCCAGCACTGTGGTGTGTGGTACTGATTACTGATGGGCATGAATCACCATTCCTGGCATTGTTGTATGTGTTTACCTGGGATCGAATTTGGGACCTCACGCTTGCCAGGCAGAGGCCAGAACCACTGAGCTAAACCCCTGGCCACTGTCACAGGTTTTTCAGGATAGTGGGGTCTTACTACATATCCCAGGGTAGCCACGAACTTACAATCTCTCTGTTTTCCTGCCTCAGCCTCCCAAGTAGCCTGTGCTATGGCACCTGGCAGTTGTACATCTTTTGGGGGGAAGCGGGGAGAGAGTACTGGGGAATCAAACTCAGGACCTTGCATTTTCAAGGAAAGTGTGGTGCCACTGAGCTATATCCTCAGCCCGATTGTACATCTGGTTATTAGCTCCTGTGACAGCTCCAGAGCATTCATTGCATGATGTGTACACTTCCTAACGTGTTTGTCAGCACGCTGCTGTTAGGAGTTTTTATTCCATCCAATTTTCCCTACTTTCCTTCATATTGTGATGTGCTTATCCCTTTGCACGAGTGGGTGAAGAATTGCTGGACACACCAATGACACACAAAGGGTGGCTGGAAATACTTCTGCGTCCTTGGAAACACACTTCCGGACTGGTCTTTGGGATGCCGGTACCCATTTGCCATAAGCAGCATAGAAGAATCAAGTTCCGTAGAGCCCCCTGCAAGTAAAGTGTCATTTCCCCTCGTGAGCGCCACGATGGAGTGCCAACACTTGCAGTGTGTCTTTCATAAGTTGCCTCTCAGTACCTTTTACCCACAGGCTGCTCCTAAGTATTGATTTTTGAGAGCTCTTTACATAGCAAGGACGTTCGCCCTTTGTGGCGCAGATGTTAGAAGCTTCCCTCTTCTGTGACTTTCCCTTTTCCTCTTACTCAGTCACCAGAGAGAGGAGACCCCTCCCCGCTCAGCACCTTCCGGCCAGCTCCCCAGCCCAGGGGCCCTTTTAAGTGCACAGCCTGGGGCAGTTCCTTTGATTTACTGCCCCCTGCATAATGAAAGCCCCAGATTGGAAAGTGGTCTGTCAGGTCTTTCCAGAAATCTGAAATGACCCCAGATCCTCTGGGCTCCTACCCCTGCTGGTTGCCTTGTAGGTCACAGGTCATAGGTCATCATGCCCCAGTGACCCCCCAAAAAGGGATAACTCCAGGCCCCTGAGGATAACAGTCGATGCCCACAACTGGTTTAACTGCCGCCATGTCTAAATTTCCCTGACCATTTTTTTGGAGGAACATAGGTTACAACCAAGGTCTGCAAGAGGAAAAGCGGAACCTTGCTAAGTCTGTTCTGAACACTCCTTATCTTGCCAGCGAGCACCTCCAGCTAAGGGTTGCTGCGCCCATTTCTTAGCAAAAATGCAGAGGGTAAATCACCTGCCCTGGGAAACCCAGCTCCCAAGGACTAAAACCATCGTTAATATGTAGCCCGCCGGGTTTCAAGGCCTGGGCCCTCTCGCTGAGCCTGTTCACTGGGTTTAACCTCAGCTGTGCGGCTCCCTTGCTCTGGGTTGCCAGAAAAGCGCCTCTCTGGTCCCACTTCCCTCAGTGGGGAGCACGTCGGGAGCTCCCACACACCACACAGGGCCGAGGCAAGAAGCACGCTTTCATCCATGGACGGGAAAACTCAGCCTCCAGCAAGGTGGCTGACAAAGGTGGCAGGGTCCATCTTCGGCGCAAGTGTCATAGATGTCGCTGGATACTTCTGGCTGCAACGTGGGTCGCCTGTCCCCTTCCAGCCTCAGGTCACATTTATTCATCTCTTTAGTGACACTGTTTTCAGGTTCTGAGAAACGAGGGACCATGTCCGCGAGCTCAGGGAGTTTGTTTCCAAGCTCTCAGAGACACAGAACCCCAAAGGGCCCGGGCCTCATGATATGCTGCAAATCTGTGTCATGTCACCTGAGTCCTTGCAGGCAAGGCTAGCTCGGCCCTGCCTGGAAAGTGGCAGTTGGAGCTGCGTCCAGGTCGGGCCAGAAAGCAGTCGGCTGAGGCAAAAGCAGAGGCATTCACAGCCCAACCGCGTCTGACCATCACCTTAGCCTCTGTCCTTTAAACCAACCCTCAGGGTGAATCAAACAGGTTGGGCGAAACCAGCAAGTGTGGGTCGGCTGTCTACAGCAGGCCACGGTGCTAGCCAACGATCCAACGTAAATGCCGCATATCATCACTAAGGAGCCAGGCACGGTAGCTTCCCATGGTTGTGGTGACAGATGACCACAAGCTTGGTGACTTCAAGCAAAGAACTTGTTCCCTTCCAGTTATGGAGTCAGAAGTCCTGTGATCACCAGGCCAAAATCAAGGTGTTCAGACAAGCTTTCCCCGGAGCCTCTGGGGTGAAGCTTTCCTCAACTCTTGGGGGCCCCACGGCTGCTGCTGCCGTGGTGTCCTGAGCTGATAGCCACATGGCTCCAGTCTCCGCCTAGTGGCCACAATGCTGTCACCTCTTCTCTGCTCAGTGTCCCTTTTTACTTCTCTGTTAATGGCACTTAGTGTGGCATTTGGGATCAGAGCCCCCCAGGTAGTCCAGGGCAGTCTCCCCACTGTGAGATCTGTTACTGGGTCCCATCTACAAAGGCCCTTCCCCACTGTCAGGTAAGTAACAGGTCCTGGAGGCTAAGACCTGGCCCTTGGGGGCCACTGTCAGCCTGCCGCAGAATGTACGCAAATGACAGGTGCCAACTTAGTAACTGTGACGACTTCTGAGGAGGGAAGGAAGGCCACTTTGGGAGGAGGGTACAGCTGCAACCATCAGACCACTTAATAACCTGTTTAGACCACCAAAATAAATAAGGGCCTCACATGTACTCTCTAGGTGAGCTCCACCTCCAGTCACCCCTCTTAAAATCCGCTGTGTCCCAGTATATCCATTATGTCCTTATCTATGACATGAGGGGTCAGGTGGCTACCTCATGGATCAAACAACAAAGTTCAAGAATCACCTGTCAGTGTGGTACGGCGTCACGGGTCTGTACTCCAAGCTGAAGGCTGAGCCAGGAGGATTGAATGCTTGAGGCCGGCCTGGGCAATTTAGCAAGGGTCTTTCTCAAAAAATAAAATCAAAAGCGCTGGGGTGTTGGTCAGTGGTAGAGAATATAACGGGCATGTATGAGGCGCTGGTTTTCATCCCTAGGACTAGACTAGAAAACACACACACACATACACACACACACACACACATATACACATACACACACACACACACACACACACACACACACACACACACACACACACACACACACTGCCATCCTGAGTGAGAGAATTCAGTTTTCAGGCTCTTGATTCCTGGCTTCTGAAACTCAGCCTGGTTGGGGGTGGGGCACCCAGCTGACAATGGCGGGAGGGGGGACTCTCTGCAAAGGGACTTTTGATCTACTCTAACTGCCACTATAGAGAATTAGATGGAATTCATTTTTATGATGAAGGAATTAATGGTTATGGAGAGAATCAGGTTCAGGTGGAAGACTTGAATCCAAAGAAGGGAATAAAGCCTTGAAATTCAAATGAAAAATTACTATATAAGCATAAAGGAAACCTATTTTACACCTGTAAGACTGAATGTATAAATATGAACCCACGGCTCCCTCTGGGAAATGGGGATTGTGCTTCTAATTCACCTAGACAAATATGCAGGGCACGCTCCCTTCGCCCTATACATGTCAATGAAGACCTGCACCGCCAGGGCTCCTGAGGACCCGGATCCGCCCCTCCTCCCTCCCCTGTGCACCTGCGAGCCGGGCGAAAGCACTCTGGGGTCCCCAGAACCCCTGGAGAGTAAGGGCACCTAAGACTGCAGACTCCTCGGTCAAGCTCATCTCAAAGGCACCCTTGTGGCACCAGGATTCTCGGGCCCCAAACCCCACCCCACCAGACTTCTCATGTGGGACACAGAATCCCGCAGGCGCCAGGACATTCCTGCTTCTTCCTTCTTTCGGCCATGCCCTTCTGCACATCTACTATGTGCCAGGGCCCATGCTCAGTGCTGGGGATTGACACCAAGGGGAAACTGAGGCAAAGACCAACAAGCGCAGGCCTCAGTCAGCAGGATGGAAGCCAACATCCTTCTCCTGCTACGGGTTGTAGTTTGACCTTGGGTCATCCTTGATCCCTCCCAGAGCCGCCTCCGTAAACAGAAGTGCTGCTGTCTACCACGCAGGGTGGCCTTGGGGTTGCCAGCAGGTGCTAGGCACAGAGTAGGGAATCCTGAAAGGCCAAGGTCAATGAGTAACGTGACTGCCCAGACTTATCCTCTGTGGAGCCGCAGAGATATGTACGAACCGACCCCAGAGACTGACTGCTGAGAAAGCCCGCCGCGCCCCGCAGTCCACAGGCCTCACATCAGACTGGAGTTCTCGTGCTGTTCTCGTCTCTGCACCTGCGGGCAGGAAGCCACGCTCTGAGCTCTGTCCCAGCCTCGTTCCCACGTCCAAGGCCATTCACCCTCCACTGCCCCATTAGGTAACTCTCCGGTCAGCCCAAGAAGGCACCTTGGCCTCGAGGACAAGGTCACACAGCAAATCTCTGACCTGGCAAGATTGCAGCCAGTGTCTCCCGCCCTCACCCCAAGTCCAGACTCTCGCTCCTGTTAGAATCATCCCTCCTTCCTTTGCCCAGCGAGTGTGTATTTAGGGAGCATGTATTTCAGCGTTTAGGATAGACACACACACACACATACACATACAGTACTCTTGCCCTTGTGTTGTTACCTTGAGCTTCCACCAAGCTCTCTCTGCTCCTGCTCCTCCTGAGTGAGCCAGGACAGTGGAGGGCTCTTCTCCGGGACAGGAGGCTGGAGACCAAGATCTCCAGTTCCTTCAGCTTCCCCCCAGCAGTCGTCACACACCAGTCTGAGGTGGAGAGCAGGTGGCACACAGTGTGCTACACTTATTCCTTATTCCCATCCTACCTGTACCCCAAGAGGCCCGGAACACCAGAGGAAGCTTTCTCCTGTGCTTGTGAGCGTCTCCTGACTGCTCTGAGCCCACAGCTGCCGCTGCCCTGTGCTGGTGCCCTGTCTGCCTCTGGCCTGTTTGATGGAAAGGCTTTGCCCGTGCTGTGCCATAGATGCTCAGTTGTGACAATGTCACTGTCCAAGGACAAAGTCTACAACCCACGGATGCCGGGCTCCGTGCAAGTTGAACTTGGAAAAGTGTTCTAAAGCGGCCGGAGCAGGTGGCCCAGAGCGCTGTGACACTTGGTCTTTGGTTCAGGCTCCTGGGAGCCAGGGAGGGTCCTCCCTCCCTGGGTTCCCACCAGTGCCAGGAATCAGAAGTTCCCACTTTCACAGCCCACCTGGGATCTGCACACACACACACACACACATGTGCACACATACATGCTGACGCACACCCGCACACAGACACGACACACACCCTCAGCCTCATGCATGCGTCTGCGTGTGCTGCAGCACACAGTCAGCCCCAGCCTGTCCACATGTCTAGGACACCGGGGCCGGATGTGCACCGTTCTCCTCTTCCCAGGAAGGAGCCTCTTCCATTCCGGAGCTGGAAAGGAAGCAGAATTTCCAGACACAGGCAGAGATATAGGGGTCCACCTTGTAAAGGGGCTGGGCCACCTCCCTGCCAGCTGCTGGAAAAGCAGCTCGTGAAGGAGGGGAGTCCAGTCGGGGACAGGAAGAGGAAGCCCAGAGGAAAGCCATGTTCAGGGCAGCAGCAGAAGCCTCTGGGTAACGCCTGGGGCTCCCTTCCGCAAGGACCTGGAAGAAGGTGGGCGACCACTGTTGTTTAGAGACCTTGGACTCTATGCAAAATATTGTTATTTCCTGGGGAAAGTAAAAATGCCAAGCAAGAAGACAATTTGCTTTTCCTTCCTGGCCTCGTCAGGTCAAGGCATGTGTATCAAGGCCCTTCTTGGAAGAGCAGCACTTTCGACGGGAGAGAATAAAATGATCATGAAGATGAGCACACAGAGCGACGCTGTTCCTTTCCAGGGGAGCCTGTTCACACATGGGGGCCCCAGAGAAATGCCAGCCAAGGAACCGGGGACTAGAGGGGTCCTAATTCCAGGATACTCCTCTGCTCTCTCCACCCTGGGTCCTCCCTCCTCTCTTACTCCCAGACCTTTGGAGATCGAATCACTGTGGTTTGTGCGCAGCGGGCGCCTCTCCCGGTGGAGCAGTGGGCCAGAGCCTGTGAAAGTGCACAGGACCTCCCCCAAATCAAAGCCCCTGGCTTTTCAGGTGAATTTATCACCCTTTAAATAAAGATTTATTGGGTAATTGCTCTCAAAAAAGCATTCATTACAGGGGATCTGAAATAGAGGGTCCTTTCTTTCTGGCAGTGAAGGGGCCCTGGCCACTTGAGAGTGGGGAGAAAGGAGCCCCAGTTTGCCAGTAGAGGTGGCACTTCCTGTTCGCCCACAGTCCGGGAGGGGCCACCCTGGTCCTGTCCAGGGCTCACCCTGCCTAGGGTCCTGATCCTCCAAACTGGGCCAGTTTCCTTCTCTGACACTGAGTTTAGAGGATTCAATGCAGAAACTTGGGAGGAAAGATTTCTATGAGCATTGCTATCCTTTTTTAAACAAAGACAAAGACTGTGTGTGCAGACCCCAGAGCAGGCTGGGGAGGTGGAGGCAGAGGCTGCTGCCCAGGACCTCGGAGTGGGGTATTTCCTGGGTGGGGGTCGGGGCTGGGTCTGCCCAGAGATCCACCTTCAGGGCCAGCCGAGGGGGAGGGACTCCCTTCCCAAGGCCTTGGCCCAGCCCCATCCTGACTAAAGGATTGTCCCCAGTGGGACGCGGGTGTGAGTTCCAGCCCAGGGAGCAGTGGAGGCTGCACATACCTCAGGAAACCATGGAGATGGGGAGGAGGGCAGACAAGACTGACAGGCCACCGGAAAGAAACCCAGGCCCTGGAGAAGAAAGGCCAGGGGAAAGAGAGGAAGAGGGACCCCAAAACCAAGCCAGAGGAGACCTCAAGACAGCGAGTGCAGGCAGAAAGAGGCAGAGCAGGGAACTGGCCTGTGGTGGACAGAAGGGAAGGAGGGAGGGAGGGGAACAGCCGGAAGGGGCCCAAGCCTGGAGCAAATCGTCCTAGGGTAAATCCTGTCCGGCACTGACAACTGGGCGAGTCCTCCTGGAAGAGGCAAGTGGCGGCCCTCGAGCTGATTAATGACTGCGCAGGGAGTGAAATTGGGCAAGAGAGTTAGCCAGGGGGAAGGAGAGGAGGGGCAGAGCTCCCCCACCCCAGCTGCAGCCGCCCCAGTCCCCAGGTGAACCCCCCTTTCCCTGCTGGATGTGAAATTGCCATTTCACCCCGCCACACTTCTTAATTGTTGCAAAAATCATTTGTGAAATTGGTCTCCAACAGGCGAGAACCGCCACGCTCATTCCAACAGACAACCCCGCTTCCTCCCCCTACACAGCCCAGCCGGAGCCCACGGAATCCCCAAGCTGTGGGAATGAAAGGTTGGCAGACAGGGAACCCAACTCCGCAGACCCGCAGTGCCTTCTCAGGAGGAGGGTGAGGTTTTGTCCCAAGAGCAAGGTGGCCCTGGATGGAGACACAAGGGCACGCCTTCTAGCCTGGGCACCTGGGGGTCCCTTCTGGCTGGGGGAGGGTCTGACCCAAACACAAAGCCACACCAGCCTGACTTGCACCAAGAGCCGCGTTAAGGCAGCGAGGAGGTGACTCCAGAGCGGACACATAGACGGATCCTGCTCAGGAGCTCATAGTAACCCGGACTGCCCTGACAGGCCCACACCTGGACAGCACAGAGCTGGCTAAGACCCCATACTCAGCCCTAAGCACACGGGCCGTTCAACCATAGAGAAGAGGGGCTTAAGATGCGGCAAAGGGGGAATCGATAATGAGTGAACAAACAGATAAATATGCAACATATGCTATATATATGTATATATATAGCATATGTATGTATGTATGTATGTATAGGAACACAAGGCAACTGGGGGGAGCGCGGCAGATGAAGCCACACGACAAACTGCCATCTGTCTCTCTTGGGAAAAGCCCCAGGACTCCAGCAGCCAAGATCCAAGCAGGGTACTCCCCGCCCTCATTCACTATTCTAGCGCCAGGACTACCTGGTCTGTCCCGTTTAATTCTTGAAGCCTAAGTTTAACCAGGTTCTCGTCAGGGTCTCCAACCCTCCTTCCTGGGAAGCTCCCCAGAAAGTCCACGGAGCTCCGGTGGCGGGAGAGAGGGGGGTCTGTCACGTGCAAAGGGGCAAAGGTCACAGGTGAGAAGGGGAGGGGAGGGACACACTGGGGCTAGCCTGCAGAGAGACCCCCAGGCCCACATAAGACTGACCCCTCCTCCGGGAGAGGGCGGGCAGGGGCCGAGCTGGAGGCCTGAGTTTATTGTATTGTATTTTGCCTCCAGCCCTGGCCCAGAGACGCTCTTTCCCCGGGGAGACAAAAGGCCTGTCGTTGTGGCGTCCTGCCCCGCTGGGAGGGCGTTTCGTCCCCAGGAATCCGTGTCCTGAGTGTGGGGCCGCCGATCACTCTGCCCTCCGAAAGCTCAGAATTGCGGGGCCTCAGACCAAGTCCCCTTCTGAGCATCTCATGGGACTCGACAGTCCCAAGTAGAGGAGTCAGAGTTGGCACTAAGTTCTGCGGGCTCCATCTCCCACCTCAATGGACCCCAGATCCTCAGGACACCTAGCTACCTCCTGCAAAGAGGTCGAACCAGGCCTGGCTGCCCGAGGGGAGGAGCAGTTCACAGCCTGCCGGAGACCGGGAGGAAAGGAAGGACGCGACCCTAACGCTGGGCAGGCCCGGGCTCCCGAGGTTGGACCGGGAGACGGTCGCTCTGGGCTTCTTAGAGCCGCGGGAGGCCAGGCCAAAACCGGACCCCGGGGCTCTGACGGATTCTCTCCGTGGAAGTCGCCCCCGGCCCTTTCCCGGTGAGTCCAACCGGAGGAGGACATTTCAGAGTGTGTGGACTAGAAGGGGCAGAAGATGTGAGAGACCAGACTCGCTCGGGAGGCCGGAGAAAAGGCTACGCAATTGGGAGAAGCGGCCGACCCACCGGAGGCGGCTTCTACAGAGGAGGGGCAGCCGCGAGCAACCCGGGCGACCCAGGGCTGGGGACCCCGCCGATCCGGCCCATTCATCACTAGAAGACACTTGGAGAAGTTGCCCCTCCCCTCCTCTTGCCCCCAGCTCTCGAGGCCTCGCTCCCCAAGGGCAGCTCAATCAACCCCCCCTCACCCCCCCCCCGAGGTCGGGCCAGGGATTAGAAAAGAGAAGAAAAAATACTCGTTGGCTATTTCTTTTCGTTATTGGTCCTCCGCTCCCTTCAGTCCTGGCCCCCTTTCCTCCTCATGAATAAAAGAAAAGTCCGAACCTATCAGATCTCTTTGGCTGCCTCCTCCTCCTCCTCCTCCAGTTCCTTCCTTCCTCCTCCTCCTCCTCCAGCTCCCTTCCTCCTCCTCCTCCTCTTCGTCCTCCTCCCCGTCCTCGGACAGTTGAGCACTTCCACACAACTTTCCCAGCTGATCGCTCGCACCCCCTCGCTTTTCCCTTGCTATTCCCACCCTGGCCACTCCCGGTCGCCTCCACCCCCAGCCCCGACACCCGAGGAGCTCCGGTTCGCTCCTCCAATCTTCACTCGGTGAGCGACCGAGCTGGCGCGGACGGCGCAGGGACGGAAGGCGTGGAGAGGAGACGGAGGGAGGGAGGGAGCGCGAGAGAGCAAATATATAAATAATACGAAAAGGAAACCCACTCGGGCTCTAGGCTTGGGAACTCTGGCTAGAGCTGCAGAGCCCGTCCCGGCCGCCTGTGCGAGGCCCGGGCCCAATCCCGCCCCGGCCCCAGCTCTTCGGCCGCCGGCCTGGTCTCCGGCTGCGCCCGGGCGCGTCGGCGCGCACAACTTCAGCCTCGCGGGGCGGAGGCGGACTCTGGCCGGAGAGCGTTGAACTTCCTCGTCGCCACCCTCCCAGCCCCCGCCTCCGCCCTGTCTCACCCCTCCCCAGCTTCGGGACGCGCGGCGGCGGGTGGGGGTGGGGTGGGAGTGTGCGTGGAGGGGAGGGGGAGAGTTAAAAAAAAGAAGACGAGGAAGAAGTAGGAAGAAGAGAGATCGCAGGAGGGGGAACGGCAGCACGGGAGGCGCTCCGCCGACGCTGGACCGGCCGCGGCGCGCAGGCATGGCGGGGCTCCCCGGAGCGGTGCCCAGGATGATGCGGCCGGCCCCGGGGCAGAACTATCCGCGCACCGGCTTCCCCCTGGAAGGTAAGCGCAGGCCCCGCCGAGGCGGCCGGCACCGAGGGCGCTGGGCGCACCGCCTGCGGCAGCCGGTCCCCTCCTCTCCGGCCCAACTCGGGGCGTGGGACCCAGGAAGTTTGGGGGCCGACAGACTGGCGCGCTTGTGCGTGGGCTCAGCCCCGCGGACCGCGAGAGGCGCGGCAGGTAGACGATCCCGGCTCTGCGCGCTCCGCAGACAGTTCTCCGCGATAGTCCTCCCCGGCTGCCTGGGCTGACCTGCCAGCCGGTTTGCACGCTTGCTCGGGATCGCTCTTTCCTCCCTCCCAGGGTGGTCTTCCGATCCCTTCTATTTCGAAGTCCCACGCGTGTGTGATACTTTCTATTCCTAAACCAAGACGGCTGTCTGCTTCTTCCCAAGCTACTCCTCAGCCCCGCTTTTCGGCCTGGAAACTAACGAAATAATCATTGGAACGATATTTTTTTTTTCCCAAAAAAACTTTTTGCCCCGGCTTGCCAGCTCTGCGGCTCTCCCGGGAGAAAAGCCTCAAACAGCGAGAGGGTACGGCTAGGTTCGAATCAGGGGAAAGGGTTCATTTTACAACGTGTCCTTCCCAGCTACCCAGCGCCCGGGCGGTGCAGAGAGAGAAGGCGGCGAGCCTCTGTGGCGGCCAAGGTCTGGGAGCAAAGGCCAGACCTTTTCCCTGAGTGTTTTGTTCTCTTTTCTTTTTAAACTCAAAGAAAGCCCCCAGCCAGTCCCCGCTGGCTCGTCGGGCTCGCAGGGTGGGTATCCAGGGTGTCCTGGAGAAGCCCTCGGATGCGGTGCGTGTGCTACTTTTGTTTTTTAATTACTCTTGTTGTAATTGGAACGAGGTCCTCGGCGTGCGGCTGCGGGGAGGGGGCGGGAGGGGCGGGCGGGTGGGCAGCCTGCGATCAGGGGAGGGGGCCTCGGGCAGCGGGACGGCGCCGGGCCCCTGAATTAGACAGAGGCGAAGAGAGCGGCTGCGTGATCAAGTGCGCGCGAGCGGCCACGCAGGCGGGGAGCGCCCGAGCCCGGGGATTTGCCCGAGCGCCCTCCTGTAGCCGCTGCTAGTAAAACAGGCGGCTGAGGACGCGCGGCGGATTAGGACAATATTTGCCCAGCATGACGCAGAATACTGAGGAGAGCCGAGTGCCGGTCGCTAAAGAGGCTCTTGAATATAAAGTTGGACGTTCTAGAGCTCTCCAGCGCTAATGGCATATCCCGCCACGGAGACCGAGTGACTCTGACTTGGCGACGCACGAATTCTGATTAAATCTGAGGGTGGCTTCAGACACCTACTTTTGCAAAGAGAGGTGGGGGGACCGGGAGAGCGAGGGAGGAGGTGGTGGGAACAACTCGGCAGCCCAAGCCTCTTCTCGCCTCCTCCTTTCCAATTATACTGTCAGCTCCCTCCACTCGCGCGGCTGTGAAATCGTTCTAATCTCCCGGATCTCCGCAGCCGCCGAGTTCCCAAATTGGGGGGATCGAGGCCGGATTAGTGCACTGGGTGTCCCCTAACCCTCTGCGAGGAAATTGTGTAGACTTTGCATTAAGGTGATCAGTGCGTTCTCCACCAGCGGCGCTTGCCTTCCTGTTCCCAGTCATCCCCACCCCAGGACTCTGGCCCACCTTGGGGAGCAGAGCCCGCAAGGACAACGACAGTCCATGGATTTCTGAGACCAAGTGGGGGTGCAGCATGTTCCCAAATTGTCCCAAAACGAAATGAAAACTCTGAGAGTGGTTGGAAGTAGAGGGAGTCCCCCAGGGGACAAGAAAGTGCCCCGCAGAGGCGGCAGCAGCTGGAGGGTGTCACTGGCTCCCGGAGCCGAGCCTGAGCTCAGCCTTGGGAAGGAACCCTCTGCAGCTCCAGCCAGAGCTGTAAATGCCGCTTATCAGCCAGCACTTCCCAGCCACCCCTGGACAGGATCGGTCACGACTACTGCCAGTGTGGAATGGAATCGTGGGCCGCGTCTCCCCAAGAGTCTGGCCTGTCTGGAAGCAGACAGATCTGTGGCCCAAGCTTCAGCCGGCCCTGAGGGATCAAGAGCCATTTCCCACATGCCCCTCAGGATGTGCTGTCCCCTGCAGCAGGGCAGGAGGTGGGGTGCATGCGGTGTGGCTTCCTGAGCTGTGTTTCCCAGACTCTGAACCACAAAGCTTCCTCAGATCTGAGGGCCCTGGAGATCCACTCTCAGGGGTGTCAGGGCTGGGACTGCCGGGGCCCCAGAATGCAGCAGCATCTCTTTCCTTCCTTACCCTGCGCCCCTCTCTTATTTTCCTCTGTCCCTTCTTCTAGTGTCCACTCCACTTGGACAAGGCCGGGTCAATCAGCTTGGCGGGGTGTTCATCAACGGGCGACCTCTGCCCAACCACATCCGCCACAAGATCGTGGAGATGGCCCACCACGGCATCCGGCCCTGTGTCATCTCCCGGCAGCTGCGCGTCTCCCATGGCTGCGTCTCCAAGATCCTGTGCCGCTACCAGGAGACCGGGTCCATCCGGCCCGGAGCCATCGGAGGCAGCAAGCCCAGAGTGAGTGTCTTTGCCACAGAGGCTGGCAGCAGGCCTTGCCCCGGGCTGGGACTCTCGTCTTGGCTTCACCCTTGTCATCACCCTGTCACCCAGCAGCACCAGAGTGTCTAGGCTTCCTGGAGAAATCACAGGGGGTCTCAACTCCCAGTGTGTCCCCTCTTTGAATTTCTCAGAGATGAGGAGAACTGTAGTGTGAGCTGTTGCAGACCTCTGGGCCAAGGAGCCGTGTCTGGAGACTGTCCCCGTACCTGCCCCGAGTCCCCTACCACCATGCTGGGCCCAGGGAAAGCTCCAAGTCTTGCCTGTGGCAGTGAGAGACCCTGGGATCTCTGTGTGGTCCTACTTCACTATCTGTCCCTGCCTCTCCTCACCTGTCACGCCAGGAGCTAGAAAGGGGTTTCTTGACAAATGGGGGCCTTTTTGAGAGGCATGTGATCAGGGTTAAGGGCCTGGGACTCTGGGGAGGTCGATATTAAAAGTCTCTTCCTTCCTCTGTCCCATCTGCCCGCTCCTGCTCTCCCACCTCCACCTCTGAAGCAGGTGGCGACTCCGGATGTGGAGAAGAAGATCGAGGAGTACAAGAGGGAAAACCCGGGCATGTTCAGCTGGGAGATCCGGGACCGGCTGCTGAAGGACGGCCACTGTGACCGAAGCACGGTGCCCTCAGGTGAGAAGACAGCTGAGCTGAGCTGAGGCTCTGTACCCAGTGTGGTGGGGGCAGCTGCGTGCAGTGGAGGTGGAGGAGGACAGGGCGGCTGACAGGGACCTTGGAGAAAAATTGGGAGGAACAGGACGCAGAGAGAGGGCAGAAAAGTGAGTCACAGCAGAAAGGAAGACGGTGAGACAGCAGAGAAGAAGTTGGGAGGGAAGGAAAGGAGCGAGGGAGGCAGAAGAGAGGAAGGCTGGCAGGGACGGAGGAGGAGGGAGAGATACAAGGAGGGAGGACCGGAGGAAGGGAAAGAAGACAGAGCTGGACGGTTAGGTGGAAACAGGAGCCCCTCGGGGGTTTCTGGGTGAAGTGCCCTGGAGACAGGTACCTGCTAGGAGGGCTGAGATCCTCAGACTGCCCCGTCAGCCATCACGCCAGTGGTGTGTTCCAGATGTGAAGGTCCCCGACAAGCGAGAGGCCATGGGGGGCAGCCGTGCGCACGCGCGTGTGCAAGGCACGAGAGTGTGTCAGGGTGTATAGGAATGCACGAGGTGGGTGCCTCTGCCAGGCTTTTGGCCCTGTGAGAGCCCGGGAGTGATTCCGGCTGTGACCCCCGGGGGTGACAAGGCTGACCCCAGTCCTGACCGCCTGAGTAGGTGTGCATGCTCAATGCCCCCGCGGGCTGGGTGATGATGGCCACGAGGAGGGGCTGTGACTTTCACCCAGGGGTCCAGGCTAGTCGGGGCTTTTTTTCCCCAACAACTTATACTCGCTCTTTTGCCTTTGAATTTCTGAGGTTTAGTGAGTTCGATTAGCCGTGTGCTCAGAATCAAGTTCGGGAAGAAGGAAGAGGATGATGAAGCGGACAAGAAGGAGGAGGATGGTGACAAGAAGGCCAAGCACAGTATTGACGGCATCCTGGGCGACAAAGGTAGGGAGCGGCCAGGAACTCTGTCCTCCGCGCTCTACACCCGCCTGGGCCGCTGGGCAGCCCAGGAACACGGCTTGGCTGAGTGCCCGAGTTGCTGGGGCGGCCCCAGGCCCGGAGCCCGGTGAGACCCTGAGCGGGGACGCCGGGCTTTGGGGCAGTGCGTCGTGTGCGCCGATCTTGGGGCTGGTGTTTTGGCTGCTTGTCCTGAGGTCAATCAATTATTTATAGGCAACTTGGGGGGGGGGCAAGGAAGGAGGAGCTGGCCCTCGGGTCCCTAAATGAATTTGTTAACCAGACCTGCACGGCTCTCTAAACGGTCCCTTGAAACCCCGCCTGACAGTTGACTGACCGCTGCAATCAATAAAAATTAGTGGGGGTGCTGCCTGACTCAGCCCGCAAGGCCAGGGCAAGGGGGGCAGGGGATACTCTCCCCTTCGGTGTTATTTTAGGTAGGGTGGGGATGGGGGGGATTGAGGCCACGTTCCCAGATGCAGTGGGTCCTTGGGTCCCAGTGGGGGACAAATTTCGGTGCCACACACCCTCTCCCTATCCTGGGCATGGCTTCTGTTCCTCTGGAGGCCAAGCCCAGCACCTGGCTCTCCTCGGGATCTCTGGAGGGCGTTTATTTTTCAAGTGCCTGCATGCCCGCTGGGGACCCGTACTGGCTTTTGTTTCCCAACGGGAAAGTTTGGAGGGGAGAAAGGCAAGTCTTTCCTCACGTCCTCCCTATGTAGCTCGCTTTTGAGACTTCTTGTATGTGGCGCAGTGTGGTGGGGGACAAGTGACATCAGAAGACACAAAGCCACAAAGACTGACCTGGGAGAGAGGGCCCCGGAACACATGCTGGGAGGTGGGGGACAAGAGACTCTCTCGGGAAGACTGTGGCTTTGGGAACTTGAAAGATCATGGCTCTGAGGAAGGTGGAGGAGTGCCTTCCCCTTCTGGGGCGTCCTGGGGGCTCCTCCCTGAGTGTGCCCCAGCATTCCCAGCCCAGGTCTCTCTCCAGAGCTGAGTAGTCCTTCCCAACCTTGAAGATGAACTTCACAAAGCCCGCCTGCTTCCAAAGACAACTCCTAGGGAGAGAAGCCCAGCCCCCACCAGCCCAGCGGAGTGGGAAGGCTGGGGGTGGGAGCGGGCAGCCCCCAGACCGAGTGGCCTGGAGCAGGGAAGGGGCGGGCTATTGACATTCATGGCCCTAGTGCAGCTCGCAGTCCCTCCCGGGACAAAAGGGCGAGGGAAGAAAGAGAGCCCACTGTGGCTGGCACCCTGCTGTGCCTGGCCTGCCAAGGGGCCTGGGATCTGCTGGAGGAGGCAGCCCTGCACTGCCAACTAGCCCTGGCCTGGCAAGTGGGCCCAGAGCTACACACCCTGCGGGCACCCGGTGCCTGTATCAAGTCCTGTGAGAAAGAGACTAGCGGGACCCAAATGTGAGAGACAGAGGGGGCAGCGTGACCCTGAATACTTATCCCTGACAAATACTGCAGACCAGACACCCCTTCTTAGTTACCTCAGGAGTACAAAAAAGGGAGAAGAGGAGGGTTAGACTTATTTGGATAGACTTCAGAATGTGTGTGTGTGTGTGTGTGTGTGTGTGTGTGACTACACACAGTTCATTCTGCTGGAAGCACAAATAGGTAAAGTTCCTCTGAGAAAGAATAAAAGGGCAGGGGAAAGGGAAAGGTGTGTGGTTGGGGGTGATTCCTTTGCTTCAAGGGGATTCTAGGGCTTCTAGATCTGATCCAGGCTTATAAACCCAGAGAACAGGCTACTTCGATGGACAGAGGTTTTCCTTCGTGAGAAAAGAAGCCAGGAAGCCCCAGGTTTCCCAGGGCTCTGAGGAGGAGGGGAACTGGAAATTGGGGTGCAGTCTCAGGGGAGCTGCAGAGACGACTGGCCTCATGTAGCCGGCCTGGTGTCTGGGAAGCCCTTTGGGTTTTGGGGGACGGTGGCTCTGGGGAGCATTGTGGCCGCAATAGTGTGCTAGACCAGTCTTGGGATTGTGCGCAGTGTGCAGGGGTTGGAAGAAGGGTGTGAGTGGGCACTGTGAGGAAAGAGGTCTTCTGACCATCTGTGGATGAACAGCATCGGTTTCCACCTGGAGCGTGGGGGACCCCCAGTCACCCCATGGCCCCTCACCTCTCTCCCAGACCCTAGACACCAGTTTCATGGCCAAGTTAAAGGTGAAAAGACCTCTGAACCTCCACCCAAGTAGTCCAGGTCCGGACAGGCGGAGGCGCGCCGTGGGCAGAGCAGGGGGAGGGGTTCGGACCGCAACTTTGTTTTGGCTTCTTGCTCTTGACAAATGCTTTCTCTGGGGGTTGCCCCTGTCGTGGCAGGGAGCCGCCAAAGAAGGGGTTTAAGAGCTCTCCTCTTTAAGCGCTAAAGAGAGATCCCTCCCTGAGTCCGTTTTTCCCTATCGTCCGCTTGGCATTTAATAATGTTAAGACTTATTAGAGCTGGTAATGAAAACTGGGGCTGCTGAATAGGAAACTGTGTTGGAGAGGGGTGTAATAGCTTCCAGGCATGGTAAGAAACTATTTATCCGCAATCAGTCCTCACTCTCAGAGTTTGAAGCACAAACGTTAAGTTGAAGGGTTTTAAAGCAGATTAAATTGAGCTTTTATTTCTGTGCACTTTCATCTCTGAACAGCTCCCTCTTGCTTCCCTTGGGCTGATATTCATGAGACTGTTCGTGTGCGCGTGTGTTTTTTTCCCGTTATCCTTGTTAAGACTCAGTTATTAGGATTGTTGGTTGTGAGAATTCTCACACCACTGGCGATCGAGGCCCGAGTCAGGCTCGCCTCACCTGCACAGGGAGGTGGACAGAGTGGACAGCTCTGCGCCCTGTCCACTTAGCCTATGTCCTCCTCACCCTCTCCTCAAGGATTGGTCCAGAGAACCAACAGGAGAGGATCTGAGGAGGAAAGAAAAAAGAAAAAGACTCCCAGAATCTGAGCTCAGAAAGCTTCTGGAATGGAATTTGATAGCAGTTCACAAAGGGTCAAACCCTGACTCCTAGCCGAGCTAGAGAAGGTGAAAAAATAAGCAATGATGTAAATAACAATAGCAACAGTAACAATGAAGACACCAAAGCCTCCAGCACGACGCCCTGCACGGATTAAAACCATAACGGATGCGATCCACCGCCGGGCTCCATATTGGTCTCTAGGGGACGAAGCCCAGTAGGGTTACAATTAATTTGAAATATTGAAATAAGTTAAAGGAGAAGGAGGCGTTATTTTCCTCTGGGGCAAGAAAAACCTAGGGGTGTTGGAGTCCAGAGGAGCACTGTGCACCTCCCAGACCAAAGGCCTCTGGCGGGGGGGAGATACCACAGGGTGTGCGAGCCAGGTTTATTTCTCTCTACATTTTTGAATTCATTTTCGAGGCAGTGAATTTACAGGTGCGAAGAGGGAAGTGACGGGGAAAGGATCGGAGAGGAGGGGAGAGCCCGAAGTGTGGGTTTTAGACACTTGTAAAAGGAGGTGGGAAACAATTTAATTTGGCAGCGCGATAGCTGCTAATGCGGTTTTCGGTCGTTTGCTACACTGGAGGAAGCTGTTTTGATTGTGTGTACTAGAACCTGCCAAATTTAATTAGGCTCCGGGGGAGCGAGTGAATAGGGGAGGGGGGCACTCCCCTCAGCCCGCACGGCGTTTGCGCCTCCACACCTGGAAGGGACGCTGTTTATGGGCGAGGTGAGAGCGAGGCAGGGAGGGGCGGGACGGAGACCTCGGCGCCGGCGGCTGGGGAGGGGTCGGAGGCGGCCCATTTATCCAGAAACGATCTGCATTGATTTAAACCAACAAGTTCCCTGCTCTGTAAATGTGTGTTTAGAGAAAGGTAATTGACACTCCACCAAATCAAAGGATTACCCCGGGTTGGCAATCTAATCAAACAGAGTCCAGGCGGGATTTGAGGCGTTCCGAGTGGGATCAGCTTCGCATAATGGGGGCTTGGAGGAAGATGGGAGGGTGTCAGGCAATTCCCCGGCTTTAGGCAGCGCTCGGCCGTGGAGATTCAGAGACCAGAGGGAGAGAGGAGGGGCCGGGGGCTCCGCGGCGTGGGGGATGGGGCGAGCGGAGGGGGTGCGGCGGGGCCCGGGGGGAGGGGGCTCCCGGCGAAGGCGAGCACACACGGGGCCGGCGAGACTCCCCCTTCTCTTCCCTCATCCCCCCTAGCCGAAGAAGAGAGAGGGAGGCGGGAGCCGCGCCTAACGAGCCCCGACAATAAGGAGATAACTATTACAAAGGCAAACACTGGCGCTGGCGCGCGAGCCGCCCCACAACCCGCGGTAAATAAACAAAGTCGGCAAACTGCTTGCCAGATAAACTCGTGCCTAAATCGAGTGTGACGGGCCGGGAGAGAAGAGACAGAAGGAGATAAGGTTGGAGGGGGAATGAACGAGCATAATCTAATAGAAGACGTTTAGAAAACAAACTTT
This sequence comes from Petromus typicus, assembly GCA_004026965.1. Lineage (NCBI taxonomy): Eukaryota > Metazoa > Chordata > Mammalia > Rodentia > Petromuridae > Petromus > Petromus typicus. Next base: position 19,105 of record PVIR01000428.1, read on the forward strand.
AAACAAGGGAGAACAGGCGAGCGCGGCGTAACGCTCCGCCCGGGAGAGCCGGGAGGGCGGGGGCCTGCAGCCGGGCGAGGCCCCGCCTCGGGACTCCGCGGGGAGCCGGCGAGGGTCCCCGGGGCGCCGAGGGGAGGCTGGGCTCGGGGATGGAGGTGCTGCCTCCGGGCGCCGGCTCCGCTAAGCCGAGCGGGGTCCCCCGCTGCGAGGGCGCGCGGCCGTGGGCTCCCCAGGGCGCGCCGCGCGCCGGCTGTTTCCAGGCGTCTGTGCCTAAAAGAGCGTGTGCGCGGCGCAGCGGTGAAAGGCATTAGATATTTACCAGTTTGAAATAAGCCTGGCTAAGAAGAAGAGAGAAAGAGAGAGAGAGACATTGAAAAGACGGGGCTCGGGGAAGACTTCAAACGAATTCATCATTTGGAATGGTGGAAGGGAGATTTACCAGACAGTATTGGGAAGTTATTTAGATATTAATAACACATTTTCCCGAGGCGCGACCATGGCAGCCATCTGCACTGCTCTCCGAGCTATTTGGCTGGGTAAAATATGGGCGTCTCAAATGTTGGGACGAGATAACGCCATCAGGCTAACCCTGGTCCTGAGACTGCTCGGCGGCATTAAACCCGGATTAACCTCCCCCACCTTGCCCAGCTTTCCAAATTTTCAGCGGAATTTACATGCAAGGATTTTAAAGCACATATAACAGTAGCCTTAAAGCAGTAAGGTGATTATTCAGGTTCTTTCTTTTTAAACGAACCTCCCTGAAAATGAGTTGCCACGTACTACATTATATGTGAGTGATACTGTAGGAGACGTTTTCTAGACAGACGCGGCTAAGCAAATGAGCCTGCCTTCCAAGTTACCCACGTCAGGTTCCTGTTTACCATCTTCGATCCTCACCACAGACAGTTGATGGGGCTTCCTTCTCTAGTCCAGCAAGGGCCTTCAGGACATGAACGTGTGACGCACGAGGCTCTGGCTTCTGTCCCCCTCCCACCCCAGAAGTGACAATACCCGGTCATGAGAAGGGACCCTGGACGGAGGAGAAACTCCAAGGGGAAAGTTTTCCAGGGGCTCTAGGGCCTGGACGGCCAGGACGAAGGGGTCACATTCCAGGAATTCAAGAAAAATAACTCCTCTTCCCCTCCCACTGCAGACGAATGGGGTAATTAGGAAACCCAGTTAGGAGGGAGCGAGGCCTCGAAGGTCGTGAAGTCCCCCGAAGTTTCTGCTGACCCGGGCCTTCTCTCTTGTTGCCCCTTCCCCCAGCTTCGGCTGAAAACGGAAAAGGTGGAAGTGGGGTCAGCACTTTCTGACCTGCTCGGGAGGGACGGGCCCCACCGGGGTCGGGCGGGCGGGAGGGAACTCGCCTTCCCAAATCGAATCAAGGCAGAACGGTGACCTACGGGGGAAACTTTGCCATTAGTAGATAGATCTCTCCAAAACTTCAAACAGTGGGGCGGAGGGGAAAGCGAGGCCTTGAAGGGGTCCGAGAGAGCGCAGGGGGACCCCTCCCACGCTGAAGAGGAGGGGCCTGGAGTAGGAAGAGAAGGGGTCGAGGGCAAAGGGGAGGTGGGGGCCAGAGGAAGGGGTGTGGAGAAGGGGTGTGAGGCGGTTTAGGCACAGATGGAACTTCAGCCCCAGAGGAGGAAAAAGCATCTGCCTGTCACCGGGAATCTGGAGGGATGGGGGGCAGTGTGCACCCCGAGTCACCACAGAGACCCAGGGCGTTCCAGAGCGCGGAGGGTGCTTGCGCCCCGGCCCCTGTTTGCCAGTCGGGCTGAGTGAGGGTAGATGGTCAGAGACCCTGAGGCGGTGGCGGTGAACTGGCGGGCTGGAGGTAGGCTGATGGACCTCACGGTGACTGTAGTCCAGGCCCGGAAGTCCTGCGCCCGAGTGGAGACTAAGGGAAGGGTGGAGAGAGGCGGTAGGGACTGTGAACCTCGGGACCGTGAGGCGCAGGACGAGAGTGTCCACCGACAAAGCGCGCAGGAAAATCCAAAGTGAGAAGCGCCTGTGAGCGCCGAGAGGTGGACCCGGAGTTTGAGAAACCCGGAGGAGCCAAGGGAGGCGCTGAGCCGCGGAAAGACAAAGAGACAGTCCCGGAGAGGCTGGCCCTGGACCGGGCAGATCCAGAGGGACAGAGGGACTGAGCAGAGGCCGCAGGAGCGCGGGCGGAGAGAGCGAGCGCGGAAGCCGGCGGCGGCCGGGGCAAGGCGGGCGGCGGGCAGCCGCTGCCGCCCTTTTGATCCCGCGCGGTTCCCCTTATCCAGAGCGCTTTCGCTGACACCCGCACAAAGGCGGCTCATCATATTACAGCGCGTCCCGGCGGCTCGCAGCGATCCCGCCGCTTAATTAGAGGAGAGCCAGCCTAGCCGGGCCGGCCGGGCGGGAGGGAGCCGACCCCTGGGCTGGGCCGGGTGCTGGGCGGTCGGAGCTGCGAGCTAAGCACAGGCCGCCCACGCGCGGAGCTGGGCTGGACGCCGTGCGAGGGGGCGGGAACCCCTTTCAGGGCGTCGCTAAATGTACCCGCCAGCCGGGGTTTCCCTGCCTTGCCGCCTTCCGGTTTAGCAGCCGCCCCTCGAAACTCTCCGCGCGGGGAAGGAACGGTGCGCAGGCCAGCGTCCCCGCTGCTCCGCGGGGTGTGTGTGGGGGGGCGGGGGTGACTGTGGGACGAGAAGAAGCGCAAAGCTACACGCTGGTGCACAAAGGCTGCTCCGGGTGCAGTTCGCACCCACCCGTTCGCCGCGGTGTTCAGTTCTCTCCGATGCCTGCACTCCGGGGCTCCAACTGAACTCTGGAGTGTGAGAAAGCTGGGAGGAGCAAAGCGCAAAGGGTTAAAGGGAAAGATTCTGATGTGCATCTTACTAGCTGCGAGTTTGAACAGCATCCACGGCCTCTGTGGGCCTCAGTTTCCTCCCAGGAACAAGCAGAATTAGGCTATGACAACAGCTCTTATCGGTACTTCTCGGAAAAGCCCGCTTGTCACACAGTCCATATAAGCAGAATTTTGCATACATATCAAGGGGTCCTTGGGCGTCTTGAGGTATCAGAACCCCACTTCTGAGTGTTTCTTAATGCTTCCCGGATCCCCGAGGGTGTCCCAATTCCAGGATCCCCAAACCGGATGAAATGGGTAGGGCTGCAGGCTGCGAGCCTGCCCGTAGTCAGTGGCCCCCTTTCCCTCCCAATTTGCGGTGGAGAAGACCCTTTATGGGCGGTTTATAAGGCAGAGGTGAGCACACACGATGTGATCCCCCTTTGCGGCGCCAAAAGATCCTCCCATGGGTGAATAGGTGTGAATTCCTTCTTGCATCCTGTAAAAATTTTGTTGAGCATCTACTAGGCATTTGTGGGAAATGCTCAGGATTGATACCGGGAGCGGAGCTCTGGCGTCGCAGGCGTCGGCTGGCTGCGACGCTGGGCGGTGGGTTCCAGGAGAGACGGAGGGAGGAGCGCGGCCGGGGCTCGCAGCCTCTGGCCTGCGCAGCGCTCTTTGTCTGACAAGGAGAAAAGCCGGAGATCAAAGAGGCCCGGGACGCTACAGAAAAAGGGGTGCGGTGGGGGGCGAGAGAAGTGGCTCTGAAAACTCCACCCTGAACTTTTCTGGGGTCCTTCCGGTGGGAGTCAAATCCAGCGGAGCCCCCGCCACGAGTGGGGCGGCATTCGGCTGGGTCCTTTCCACGGTCCGGGCCTCAGGGAGGTGGCAGGTGGAAAGCGGGTCCAAGTTTAGTCCGCTGGTCTTTAGGGGCCTGGGAGAGCGTGCGGCGACCACAAGCTGCCCTGTGTGCGTGTGCGCGTGCGTCTGTGTTTGAGGATGTACTGTGTACACCTTTATTTGGAGTTCGTGGGTCGGAGCAAGCTTTCTGGGTACCCGGAGGTGGCACAGACTCTAAAAGTCTAAAATCGGGTTCGCCTCTCACAAGTCAGTTTGGGGCAGGTGTGGATCAGTGGAAGCCCAGCGCTCTGGTGACCTGGACCCAGCTTTCCCTGTGGTCCGCCGACATCTCACACTTGGCACTGAAGCCAGTCTCCGTGCAGGCCTCATCTTTGCCGTCGTCCACCGCCCTTGGACCCCATGAGCTCGGATTTACTCTTCCCGGGGTCCAAAAATCCGGTAGAAAAAAATTCCAACGAAGAGCTTCGAGGAGAGAAAGGGGCGCAGCTGGAGGAAACCTTTTTCTTCTGCTTTTGACACCCCCCCCCCCGCCCCCGCGGGCCGTGTTCCTCTCTCTCCTCTCACCTGCTGCCTGCGATCCACACGTTCAGAGAGCGCCTGCCCCTCCTGCCGTGGTGTTGGGGGAAAGCTGAATTCAAGCAGAATCCAGACATTTCTGGAATTCATTGGCGCTACTCGAGGGAACCCTAGGAATAATAATAAATAAGGTCCAACGGCCCTTATTGCAGGCTCAGTGGCGCCCTATGCGGGGCGGTGGGCGCCCTTCCCTAAAAGCCCGCGTGTTTTTCCTCCCAGCTGGATGGAGCCCTGCGATGACTTTCAAGTTCCAAGCCTCAGTTTCCCCATCTGATGAGTGGGGATAAGAGCTGCCCCCAGCGATAGAGGAGGCCAGATCTCAGGCAGTCGCAGGCCTGCCGCAGGCCCAGAGCTGCTCCTCCCTCGCACCCCTCTGGCGGTCCAGCTCTCGCCTCAATGGCCACTTTAGAAATACAAACAACTTTAGAAATAAAGTAACCAAACCCCGAAAGGGGCTTTGAAGGGTGATTGCCTGCTGGCGCTTTACTGTGGTGTGGGCCGAGGCCGGCCTAATCCTGCTTTCATTTCCACCGACGGCCGCGGGGGGAAGCGCTCCCGGCCTCGAGGCCCCTCAGGAGGCTGATTAGGCCACAAAGAGCCCCCATTATCCTGAGAAGAAAACCGGGGGGCGGCTCGGGGCAGCGGCGGGGGGGTAGAGCCCGCCCCGCCCGCGCCAGGCTATTGACTTAGTGGACCGAGTCAAGAGCGCGCGCCGGGGGCGGGCGGGAGGGGACGGGGCGGGGCGGGGGCCGGGACAAAACGGAGGCACCAAACCCACAACAAAACCGCTCCCTCCACCGAGTCTGTGGCGATAGGCCGCGGCCCCCGCCGGCCGCCGAGGAGAAGGGGCAGAGGCTTGGGGGGACTGTGGCCCTGCAGCCCTGGGTAGGTGACCTCCCGGGGTGGAGGGGCCGCCCCCAAGCAGCCCTGTTGGTCTCTTCAGTGCTGCGTAGCTCGGACCCAGGGACGGTCTGCCCTTTGGTTCGTCCTTTCGACCCTTTGTGAGCCAGGAAGCTAGTCACACAGGTCTCCGAAAGCCACCGCAGCTGTGCCTGCTGAGCTGTGATCAGCGAGTCTGGCCAGACGGATGCCATCCGCTCCTCTGAACTATTGACAGCAGGAGCCCGAAATGAGGATTCAGGGTGACAGAGAAAGAGGAGGGACCTGGAAGGATTTGGGTCACATTTTGAGCAAGGTTCTGACAGCTTCAGCGTCCTGCTCTGCGAAATGGGCCTGCAGAGTGAAGGGGAATCTAGGGGAGTGCTGGGAGGAGTTAAGATGTGAGGATAGATAGCTGTGGGTAAACGTCCCTCTCCAAGCTCCTCCTGCCTCCTTTCCCCCTAAAGCTCCCCTCCAGAGTACAGGCTGTTCCCCCACGATTTGGGAGACCATAAATGCCTTGAAACACACAAGGACCCCCAAACATGGGCAGGATGGAGGCGGGGCGGCCACGCCCCTCCCGCCCCCTCCTGTCCCCCCCAGGCCTGGGGTGCCTTCCCATCCTGCAGAGGTGGGGGGAGGGCCGCAGAAGCACCGCCAGTCCCCCAGGCTCCTGAGGCCCTGCTGGAAGGGCGGAGGGGCTGCCTGTCCCTTCCCTGGTGGAGACGGGGCAGCAGGGTGGGAGGGTGCAGGCGAACGCTCTTTGGTGACCAGAAACTCCGAAAGCCTCTCCAGGTGAGAGGAGGCAGGGGCCTTCCCTTCCCCAACCCCCAGCCCCACCCCCACCCCTTGAGGTGGGGTAGGCGTCACCCACCATCCTCCAAGACTGACAGGGAAGTGCTTTGAAGGCGGCTCAGCTCTTCATTCATTCCATAGCTTTTTTTTTTTCCACAGCTACTTTTCAAGCTTTTGGTTCACGTGGGCTGGGTGGGGGAGGAGGCCGGGACTCCAGGTCTTAGATCTGTCAGAGGCCTAGCTGAGCAGTTAGGACTTAGGTCAAGAGTGTTGGTGAGGGGCCGGGGAGTTAGCTCAGTGGTTCCGGCGCCTGTCTTGCGGGTGCAAGGACCCAGGTTCGATCCCCGGTAACCACATACTATACTGGGTGTGGAGACTCACACCTAGCAGCAACCAGTACCACACACCACAGTGCCGGGCGTGGTGGCTCACGCCAGTCATCCCAGCACTCGGGAGGCAGAGGCAGGAGGATTGCTGTGATGAGTTTGAGGCTGAGCTCGGGGCCAGCCTGAACCACAAGGTGAGACCCTGTCTCAAAAAAACCTAAAAAAAAAAAAAAAAGAAAGAGTGTTGGTGAGTTGTGGAGGGGCCTCAACAGGAGGCTAAGAGACTGAGCAGAGAATGTTCTGGAAGGCATGGAGCATGTGGCTGTGACCCAGGAACACAGAGGTGGGAGGAGACTGGAGCAGGCAGCCATGCTGGAAAGGAGGATGGAAAGAGGAACCTTGGAATCTCACCGCAGAGTGGGACCCCAGAGGGTGGAGCCAGGCTGGAACAGACCTGAGAGGTCAGCTGGCCATTCTACAGATGGAAAAGCTGAGGCTGGGAGGAAGTGACAGGAGGCCACAGGAGGAAAAGTCACCCTGTACTTGCCCTGCTAGAGGAGCCAAATTAGCTGAGGGGAATCTTGCTTCTACAAAGTAGGAAGACAAGGGGGTCCAAGGGGCCCTTTCTATCCCAGCGGCATCTGACCATTTGTGGTTAATGCAGTTCATGGTTTAAATTCCGTTTCACAAAGGGAGAAACTGAGGCAGAGAGCATTGGGTAGCCCGAGGAAGCAGGGGGAGGAGAATTCTCTCCTAAGAGGGTCTTGCTGGACCCTGATGCTTTTATTCTAAGAGGCCTAAAGGAAACCAGTCCTGCCCCTCCTCTTGCCCCATCTGGACATTCCAGCCCCAGCCCTGTCCTTGAACTTGAGGCCACGGCTCTGGGCGAGACCCTGAGCACCCAGCACCCCCCTGGGAGGCTGGACTTGGGCGCCACAGACTTAGTCCTCTGGATGATCTAGCATTACCCCAGGAAAAGTCTGAACAGCAAGGGAGGGCAAAGCCCAGCACACGGACCATCCCCTGCTTGGCCAGGGTTAGATTCAGATGTCGCTGGCCTGTGCGTTCTCTGGCCCAGTCACTAACCACTGTGAAATTCTGGACAGTGCTACTTCAGTGCTGGTCCTCAGGCCCCTTTGTCTGAACAACAGCGAGATAGGATCAGCTCAGTGGTTTTCCAACGGTGTGGCATGGAGAAACCCAGCCGCTTCCCCAGAGAGGAGACTGGCTGTCCGGGAAGGAGCAGGGCCTGCTCTCTCCAAAGCCCCCCTGGAGGAGGGCTTCTCAGCTCTGTTTACATCTGGAATCAGTGCCCCGGGCTGTGGTTATTGGTCTTCAGAGATAAGGTGTACTTGCTTATCTGGTGACAAATGAGCCCCCTCCTCTTCCATCCCCCTGATTAGGGAACTTTCTCTCCTGGCTGGGAGGGCTCTCTGATCTTCATATACTAGGCTCTACCTCGAGTCAGCCCAGCTTGCTGGGGGCCGGGGGAGGCAGTTATCATCTGCACGTCCTGGGCTGGGGACACGGGTGGTGCAGCTAGGTGCCAGCTCTGCCCTGGGATGGTTTGAAGGAGAATGCAGGGCTGCTCTGGGGAGAGGGAGAGATCATTGAGCCAGCCGGACGGGACAGGGCACAGAACAAACCCCTGGCCATTTCCAGGCCTGGGACATCTGAGGAAAGTGGGATGTGTGTGATCTGCACAGGTCATTTGAGGGCCACCACGGGGAGAGCCCCGGGGCTGGTGCAGAGACCGAGGCCTAGGGAGGTGGAAGGATTTGTTGCTCATTGCATGGCCCGTTGAAAGCAGGGTCAGAACGGGGACCATTGGCATAGGCACCTTGAAGGAACTTTTCCTCCATGGCGGTCAGGTCCCTCATCTTTCGTTGTTGTCACCTGCTTTAAATGAAGTCGGATCGCTCAGGCACCATTGTAGGGACCCTAGGGACAGACCTCTGCCCCATCCTGCTGTCCTACCTCTGGCAGGTACCAGGGATGGTCTGCCAGGCTGTGTCATCTCACTTCTGTGCCCTCAGCATGTCTAGCCAGAGGCAGCACAGTGTCCTGCAAGGTGCCAGCCAGCTGGGGATCCCAAAAGCAAGTAACCACCCTTATCCCACCAGTGTGGGTAAGGATCATATGGGGCACAGAAAAGGTACCTGACACACAGGAAGTACCTGAGTAAAACCCAGCAAAAGACCTGAGGGCATTTGTGTGTGTGACAGAGGATACATAAAGTTCTACGGGATGAGAATTTCCCACGTCAAAAGTACACATCCGGGGCTCTAAAAGACAGATGCAGACTTTTTCCCCTGTCTCTCTCCCCACCCAGTACTTGGAAGTAAACCCAGGCACTTTGCATGGAGCTACATCCTCAGCCTTTTTGTTTGTTTGTTTCCTAACAGGGTCTGAGTTGTCCAGAACCAGCTCAACTTTCGACCCTCCCACCCCAGCCTCTAGAGGAGGTGGGATTCCAAGCGTGCACCACCCCTTCTACCTGCTTGTTTTTGAAAGATTCGTTGCCAAAGCAATAGGTGCTCGTAAAATACCAAATAATAAAAAAATATGTAAGGTAAAATTTAAGGATTTCCGTCTGGTCTCAGACAATGACCTTGTTGGGTTCAAGAGTGTAGCTGTCTAGATTTATATATCTATATCTGTATCTGTGTCTTTATCGATCTGTCCATCTGTCAATCTAGACCTGGGTGTGTACGGAAAGGAAACGTCATCGGGTCAACTTAGCATGGTCACTGTAGGGGTGACCTTGAACCTCACATCGTGGTGTAAGAACGCATTTGTGCGCTACCTTGGAGAGGGGCCCTGAACTTCCCTTTCATCCAGTGCAGGGCTTTGCAGGGCTGCTCTACCACTGAGTTTGTATCCCTCGTTTTCAGTGACTCTCTCAGAGCTCAAGGTCCCCAAAAGGTTAAGCATCCGAGGCAGATCTGCAGGTGTTTGTCCTGGAAAGGCCCCCTCCTTCCACCTCCTCCCCCTAGGCCCTCAGCCCTCTCCCCCCCCCCTTCTGCACCTGCTTCTGCTTCCGGCCTCCTCTGCTTCAAAGCAGCAGGCTGGGCTTACCTGCCTGCCTCAGAGAAAAGCAGCCCGGCTTGAAAGGGGAAGTGGCATTTCAGGCACTTAATTAGACCCAGGACAAGAATGGAGGCTGGTGTGCTCTTGGATGGAGGAGGGGATTGTTAGGGATTAACACCCAGCTAAACCATCAAGGTCCCCTGGCCTCCTGGCCAGCAGAGAGCCTGGGCAGGCTGGGCCAGCAGCCCAGGAAGCACATTCCGGAGAGGGGACAAGGGGGGATGCCGGGAGGGCAGAGGAAAGGAGAAGGAGGCCTGCTGGCTGCTCTACTGTAACCTCAGCTGACCCCTCCCTCTTCTGTCCTAGTGCCCTCCAAGGGAAGGGAGAGTTAGTGCTATTTTTTTATTCCCACAGCACAGTGAATCGTGCACCTACTATGTGCCAGTAACCAGGTCACTAAGTGAGTGGCTGGCAGCACAGGAGTGAATAGCACATGGCCTTAAGGGCATGGTAGGAGGAGACAGACGGACAATGAGCCAGTGCAGAAGTGAGGAGATGCTTCCAGAAGGCCCACGGGGGTTTGACAGATTGAACCGAGTAGGGACTAGAGGGGACCGATGGCGAGCATGGTGGGTGCAGGAGGGAAGCCTGCCCGCACGAGGCCCTTCTGACCGGAGACCAGGAAGGCCAGCAGGGAGGAGGCAGCCAGGGGTCTAGAATGTATCCTCTCTGGGAGAGTAGCCAGGCGGCAGCCGAACAGGCGCCCGGTCCTGGGCTCCACACTTTACAGGAGTGGGATATGAGTTCCCCAGGTCCCCTCAACAACGTCGGAAGGAGGGATGGTTATGAAGCATTTGGAGACACAGAAACAGCGGCACAGAACCGAGCCTCTCCCTTTAGTCACTGAAGGGCAGAGACCTCTCGGGAAACCTTTGCTTTTGGCCCCCTCCATACAGGTCAGGCGCAAGGCCGGATGATTGTGTGTCTGGTCCCCTCATCCCTCCGCCTGGCAGATGACCTGGGGGACAGGTCATCCCGGTTTTGTTGCCATAATCAGTCCTCAGACAGGTTCATCCAGTTGTCTAGAGTCACACAGCCAGTCAGTGGCAGAATCAGAAATCCAACCCAGGTCTTCGTACAGGAAGTCTGCCTTCTGCAGCTGCCTGACTTTGGGAGGCCCTCTGCTGACTCTCGGAGACTGTGTCCACCCGTGAGGCTTCCCTACCTCAGGGGAATGGCTCGGTACCTTAGGGAAGACTCGCTCAGTGTTCAGTGACTGGATTCTTGCCCGGCCGCGTCTATGATTTGTCTTTGGGATGCAGACTGAGGAGTCTGTCGGCCTGGGGAATGTGTAGGTAGATGGACACAGCAGTCCGTGTCAGGGGAGAGAGCTCTTTCTTGTAAGTATTCCATTGTTGCAGCTGTCCTGTGTGTACCTGGCTCCTGCCGGCTGTTACGAGGGGAAGGGAAGAGCAGTTGGTCCCACTGGGAGTGTGTTCAGGCGTGTAAGATCGTGTGAATGTGAGTGTGTGGTGTTACGGATTTGAAGAGGATACACGGGTGTCGTTTTGAAGCAAGAGATGTGTGTCCTTGTGTGACTTTGCTTATGTGTCCACTGTGTCCGGAAGCAGGTCACCCCTTGGCCATGCCCCTGAAAATGTTTGTCCCCATTTCCCAGGCAGGAAACCAAGGCTCAGAATGGGCGAATCTGTCAGTCAAAGGCCTCTAGCTGGGGAATGGCTGAGCCAGGAAGGGAAAGCAAGGCTGCCTTCAGACGCCAGCCTCTCTCTTGGCTTCCCAGGGAAGGCTTAAGTGACAACAAAAGGTCTAAATGCCAGCATGCCTGCCGCTGCTGTCATCACAGGTCCTGGTGGACGTGTGCGCGATCACATGCACGCCCCCTCCGTGCTCCGGCCCCTCATCCCCTGCCCATTCCGGAGGCCGCCAGCCCAGCCCCATCACACGAGGGCCTTTCTTTCTGGGGATTGCAAATATGCCAAAGATTAACGCCAGCAGCTGGCTGCAGCCCCGAACAATGGGGAGACCTAGGAAGTGAAGAAATCGCTGGAGGAGCGCAGCAGCCTGCAGCCAGCAAGCGATCTGCCCCATGGACGCGATGACCCGCCCCGCCCCTCCCCCACGCCAGCCTCGGCCCGCTGGAAGCAGAATTGGTCTGCACAGAAATTCTCATCAGAAGGACCGCTGTGCACCAGCACTGTCTTCAGGAAGAAAGTTAGAGAATGGGAAGGGAGCCCTGTCAAATAATCAGGTGTCCAGCGGGGCGCTGGGAGGAGGCGGAATCTCAGTTGGGTGCTGTGACCAGCTCCAGCTCTGTTCTCCACAACCGAAGACAAAACGAGACGACCAAATAAAGCAAAACCAAAGGTCCAGTCCCTTTCTCCTTCCTGCCCACTTACTGGAGAGACAGGTGCCCCCTTAGGACCTCGCTGGCTGCCTGGGCTCGAGAAGGACCGAGCCTGCAATGGGCCGGAAGTCCCAGTATTAATTTGAGAGGTGGGGTTCGAGTTTGGCTGGATGGTGGAGTGCGTGTGGGTGTGCAGTGGCCTGAGTTCTGTCCCTACCGCAGGATGGGGAGGGCGCACAGAACATGCTCACTTCCGGCACGGATGTTGCTCTGGACTGCAAACTTGAGCCTGTGGATGATTTACTACCTGCCCGGTGCAGTGCCTTTGATCTCACAGCCCTGGAAGTAGCAGGATTAGTTGATCCCATTTTGCAGATGTGGGAACTGAGGTGCAGTGAAATAATGCCACTCGCCCGAGATCACAGGGCTGGAGAGAGAGGCTAAAGAGCCCTTCGAATGTGGCCCCCTCCAGCCTGGGGTCCTGGACTTAAATCATCCCCAGGTGGCTCCAGGGAAGTGGATCCCGGGGAGAATCGGTTCTTCATGGCATGTGGCTACTGTGCCAGAGACACTGACTCCCAGGCCTGAGCCATATATGTCTTCCTTTGATTTGGGCATAATCGTTACTCATTCTGATTTTGCCGTTTTGTCTGGAGCTGGTCAAGTTTGTACAAGTCCCTCCCAATTCACTTCTTCACTCCCCGCAAGAGCGCAAAGGACACTGTTTTCTCGGAAGACCACGAAAGTCCCTTCAAGCAGCCAGGAGCTGGTCCCCCGGATTCCACGGTAGAAAGCAAAGGCTGCGGCCCGGCCCAGCCTGTGACTGTGCAGCTCAGAAATGCAGGTGGCCAGTCCCCTCCGCAGATGAAGGCACTTAATTACCACGCAATCAATATGCAAACAAGTGCCAAACTGGGTTTGAATCAAATTTCTCATTGGGGACTCAGTGGGGAAGAAGACTCCTGCAGAAGGGGGGGCTGCTGAGGGTGGGCTGGCGGGGAGGGCGCTGCAGGGTGGAGACAGGCGCTTGGGCTGGGACCAGGCACCCGAGGGCCACTCAGAGGCCTCAGAGGCCCCGGCGTCTGGCGAGGGGCCCAGCTCCCATTGAGGGACCCCAGGTCCATGGCTCTGGGCCGCAGGCTGCGGGAGGGTTTCCAGGCCTGTCAGCTGAAGTCTGGAGGCCTCCACTAATTCATTTGACTCGGAAATCTCAACTTGACCAGGTCCCCCTCCCCTCTTTAAAACAAACTCATTAAACTTGTCAGCACTCATTAGGCCTGTAAAACATTGAACTGGAGCCACTGGGGAGACTCGGAGAGGGGGTGTGTGCGTGTGCGTGTGGTGTGTGTGTGTATGTGTGTGGGAGCGTGCTTTCCAAAGCGGCACCAGGCCCTGGGAGACCCGTCCCTGCGGCTCGCCGGGGGCAGAAGTCACTTTGGTTTGTTCATCTGCTTCCTTCCCACTTGCATCTGCCTTTTATCAAAGGCAGAACAGTGCGCTTGTGTGGGTGGCTGCGAAGTCAGCTGGAGTTTGAATTTAGCTTTGCCCTTTGGCTGTCAGGCAGCGCGTTTCCTTCTTGGGGTCTTGGTTTGCCCCATCTGTTAAACAGGTATTAAAATAATAGGACTTATCTCTCTGGGCCATTGGAAGATACCACATGGACATATAAAGCACGTACAGGAGTGCCTGGTGCGTTTTGAAAGTGCAACTACTGGTACCTACTATTGTCGTCATGATGGACTATTTAAGATAGAAGAGGCAACAGAGTTTAGAAGATGGAAATCTGGATTTGGTAAGAACCCTCAGCTTCCGGCTGAGAGCCCCAGGAGCTGAGACCATGTCTCTCAGTCTTGGTTTTTTCAACTAGAATGAGTAACTTACAATGTATGTTTAAAAATAAGTTCATGCCTGGGAGGCTGAAGCAGGAAGGTCAACGCAAATCTGAGGTCAACCTGGGCTACACAGTGAGCTAAAGGCCAACCTGGGCTACAAACCGAAATTCGGTTTCAAAAAAGTATTTGTGGGAGAAGTGAGTCGACACAGGATTAAAACTGGCACGGCCTTTGGCACAGTGGGAATATTGTGAATATCCTTTCTTCTCTGCCCCCCACATCTAACCCATCCCACTGCCCCAGGCCACCTGGTGATGCAGCATGGGATTTAGGGGCCTGTCTGGATCCTGTCGCTTTGAAGAGGAGCAGGGGGCGGTTGGAGAAGAGAGGGGCTGGGCGTGAAACTCTTGCCCTCACCCCTAAGCTAAGGTGGATCTTAGAAGGATCTTAAGATCTAAGGATCCTGGAGCAGAGGTCTCACTTAGAAAAGCAAACACTGAACTAGTTGTAGGGGGGGTGGGCAGGAGTCTGCAAATTCAAGGCTGGTCTGGGCAACCTAACAACTTACCAAGAACCTAGCTCAAAAAAAAAAAAAAAAAAAGAATTACAGAATGGCTGGGAATGTAGCTCAGTGCTAAGGTTTCCCCAGTAGGAGAACAAACAGGCTGAGGTTCAGCTGAGTGGAATCCTGCCCAGCATGTGCAGGGCGCTGGATGTGACCTCTAGTCCTGCAAAACAAACTAAAACACAGAAGGGGAAAACTGCTCAAGAGGGGAATAAACTTTCCCAACGCCCCATAAAAGACACCTGCTAATTTAAAAAGCTGCCTGATGCCGAAGAAATGATAAACTGAGATCTGAAAGAAGGGCCGGGTGCAGACCCCTGAGGGCTGCTGCCTCTGAGCTCCGGTCCTGCTCTGACTCTCCCTCGCCCAGGTCTGCAGAGCGCGGACACAACCTCCCTGCTTCCTGCACAGTGCGAGGCCCCGGGCCGGAGAGTAAATACGAGTAGGATCCAGGGGCCCCGATGAATAGCGGTTTTGTCTGGGTTCCCTTTTAGGATTTGTGGCATGTTCTTTTTCCCTTTAAAGTGGGGTGACTACAGGCTCTGGCTCTTTCTCTGTCCCCTTTCCCCTCTTTTGGAGAATGCCCCCTTTAAAAAAAAAAAAAAGGACTCCAGCCTTCTGCTATTTTTCTCGTCTCTCTGAAAATGAGAACATCAGCCATTGAAGTGGATTGATGAACTCTTCCCAAAAGTTTATTAAGGGAAAGTTAGACAAAGGCTCCAAGGCCGGCCAGCAACTGAGCAGTCAGTATATATACTGGGCGCTTTTGTCCCCCCAGGCCCGACGCATGAATACCTCTCAATGGCCCTCTTCAGAGTGACAAGATCAAGCCAGACAAGGGCTTGTTAAAAGGGACTGCAAGCCGTTTCTCTTTCTCCAGCCCAAAGCTGCGTCCTCCATTTCTCCTGCATTAATGGACATCTGCAGCCACAGGAATAATTGGCTGGAATTCTGTTGGTTTTGTGTGGGTTTTTCTTTTTTCTTAAATACACCCTTCCTCCTCCTCTTCCCTGCCCCCACCTGCCCCTCACACCCCTCCCCCGTGCTCTCCCTCCCCCAACAGTCCTGGAGCCATATGTCCCGAAGCATGGCCTGCCTGTGTCCCAGTGGACCCCAGAGAACGGGGTTCCCGAGCCTCCGCCTCTCCCGGTCCATCCTCACGATGATATCTGTTTTTGGTTCTTACCAGGGACCCAGGGGCTGGCAAGGCACTTGGGTCTGTGGCTTTGGACGTCCAGGTGGGGACTGTTGCCGTCACGTAAGGGGTGGAAACTGAGGCAGGAGGACAGCAGCAGCTTTCTCAGGAGATCCGAGCCTGGCGTTCTCTCACGTGGTCTTCCCGCGTTTCAGCTGTCGCCTGCAGGACAAGGCTGAGGCTCAAAGCATGTAGTCTTCGTCCCCGCTCTGGGTGGGCTCCTGCTCAGGCCTGCTGGGCTAGTCGGTGGAGGGACAGCATGTTCTGGGGATAGGTGGATAGGACACATGCGGGGCAAGCTTCCGAGGGGCCCGCCCAGTCCATGGGAAGGACACAGGTTCCTCTGGAGAACCCCCAGAACTCAGTACCAGGAGAGGGTGCTGTGGTGTGGACAGCCACAGCACAACCCTGAGGGCCGGACCCCAGCGTCCCCTCAGCGCGGCTGGGGTCTGCACACACACGTGTGTAAGAGCGTGTGCGCGCACATGTGTATGAGTGTGTGCACATGCATGTGTAAGAGTATTGCACACACGCGTATGAGTGTGTACACGTGTGTAAGAGCGTGTGCGCACACATGTGTATGAGTGTTGCACGTGTGTGTATGAGCATGTGCACACACATGTATGAGTGTGTGCACACGTGTAAGAGTGTGTGCACGCACATTTGCACCGCAGAGTCACGGTTCTATTGAGTTTGGCTCTGTGTTTACGTCTGCTTCGCCCTCGTGAGAACTTCAGGGCCAGCACTAGCCGACTGCGTATGATTCTCCTTTGACCCCTTCCTTTAGGGCTGGTACAGTGCCGGGTGCGGGGTAAGTGCGCAGCAAGCTCTCCTACACTGAGAACTTCCCCGAGGCCTGTGAGCATTACGGGGAGGGGCGGCGAGGCCTCCTTGGAGGGATGAGGCCCCTCCCCGCCTCCCTCCTCCTCCTCCCGCAGTTGCACCTACACTCGTCTTAATTCCAACCTGCAGCAGGATCGTCCCTACTGACACTGGGCTGCAGAATTTGCCCTGAGACTTAGGCTTCACCTGCAGACAGCTGCCCTGGTAGCCGCGCATTGGCACAAGGACGGGGGGTGGAGGGAGAGGGCATTAGGAGGCCTCCCTGCCCCAGTGCGCCTGCTTTCCTTAGTGCTATCATGAGAATCCCATGTGCCACGGACTGGCCACCCTCCTCCTGGACCACGCCTGCCAAGTGGGCAGCGAGGGTCGATGTCAGGAGGACTTGGGAAACGGGCCTCAGGCGGCATCACCTGGGAGAGACTGTGGCTTCTGCGTACAGTATGAGGTTTTAGAGGACGTGGAAATGGAATATCACCGTCTGTCCACCCCTGGGAGTTGAACTGGAGCTTGGTGGCCAAAGTCTGGACCAACCTCTGATTTAGCCTAGGAGTTTGGCCCTTCGCGTTAGACCAACATGGGCTCAAATCCTGGCTGTGCACTTGCTGTCCATGGCTTAGATCAGGAGTGGAGATGCCACTTTCGAGTCGACTGCTCAGAACAGAGCAGACAAATACCCACTTCTTCCCTCACCTCTACTCTTCCCCAGGCCCTTTCTTATTTTCTGGCTTAAGGACAGCGTTAGGAGGGAAGCAGACAGAAAATCCAGATGCCTCCTTGTCGGCGCAGAGAGGGGACGAGGAGGCGGGCGGAGGAAGGTGGTTAGAGCCACTGTAATTTAAGACCCCCCCGTAAGAGTTGCTATTTCATGGATGATTCAAGTCAAACTCCCCCCAAGGAAGGGCTGTGGCCTCTGACCCCTATAACCTGTATTTAGCACGTTCAAAAGCCCCTTCTAGCTCCGGAGAGTTGACCCGCGCTGGGTGCAGGGCGGCAGGGCCAGCAGGCTATAAACAAGCGGGACTTCTTGGGCTCAGGAATCCTGAGTGAAAAACCAGAAGGAGGCTGGGGAGGGGCCTTCGCCCGTGAGCACGTGGCGTGGGTAGGGTGCCGGGTGGGGAGCCGTGTGGGGCAGTAGGGTGCCTGTGACGATCAGGAAGTGGGGAGAGACGGGTCCATGGGCCCACAAATGAGGGAGTGTTTTGTCTCCCTGACCCTGTCTCCTCCCCCGTAAAACAGAACTGAAAACATCCTGCTCAGAGGGGTTTGGAAGGACTAACAGTGCCGGCCAGTGCTCCTCGGCCTGGCCCCGGCAGGGCTCAGCAGCGCTGGGGGAAGTGGACGGCGTCTGGGACCCTGTGGGCGCAGGACTGAGGACAGGGTAGCTGGGGTGGAGCAGGGAAAGCCTGTGTCTCGGCCCTCCAAGGTGCCCTGTGCTGGGAAAGGGGTCGGACAGGCAAACTGCTCAAGGTAACGGTCACTACGGACACTGGGGTGAGGCCTCAGGGAGTCAGGCTTTGGGAGGCACGGGGTGGAATGAGTCTGTCAGAATCTCCTCAAGCTCCATTTCCGGCACATCTTCAGAGCCTCTCATCCAGAAGCCAGGACTCTAGGATGAGTCGGTTCCCCCCATCTCTTCCTTCTCTGCATCCTCAGGCAGGAAACCACCTCTGTGAGCCTCAGTCTTGTCGTGTGTGAAATGGGTCTGTTGACACCTCAGCACAGGGAGGGGGCGATCGCGTGCCCGGAGCCACACTTGGGGGGCGCAGTGGGTCTTCAGGGGGCAGACCTGGTGCCAGAGAGAGAGAGAGCCCCCTGAGCCCTAGCTGGCTTGCTGGCTGCACACAAGGGCCGGGGCTCTGCAGGCCAGACCTGGCCTTTGAAGCTCAGCGCAGCCCCTTATTATCGAAATTAATTACCCGGGGACAATGGGCGCGGCCCTGCCCTCGGCCCTCGCCTTCAAGTGGCAGGGGGTGGGCGGAGGGCACCAGGAGGGGGAGGTTAAGCGGCTGCCTGTTTGTTTATGGGCGCAGGAAGCTTTATTGGTTTTACACTCCAGCCTGTTTTGAAATCAAAGAATATTCCCAGGGAGGGGTGGAAGCCAGCAGCCAGGAACCGAGACAGAGGCTTTATTTATTTTTGGCCCTGGACACAGCCCGGCCTCTGCTTGCACCTGTGCCCTCCGGCTGGGTCTGGGGCGCCTCAGCAGCCGTGGGCGCTTCGGCAGGGCCTGGTAAGGACAGAGCGGTGTGGGGCCCGCGTCCTCTGAGCTCTGGTGATTCCCTCTTCCGTTCGGGCCCCGAGGCGACAGGGCAGCCTGCACATTCTGAGGGGTGCTCGTTGGTGGCACCTGTGAGGAGCCTCATACATGCAAATGTGCCTTCGTCACTGCTTTACTTCACTGATTTCGTGGCTTACCCATAGCTATAGGTCAGGTGAGTTCTTTCTGTGGAAAGAACTGATGTTTATTGTGGGGGGAAAAAATTCAAAAACTCAGAGTGTGTAGAAAGTAAAGGATTCGTCATCCTCTGCTTCCTACCCTGGAGTTGGCAGGTGGAATGTGGGATCTGATCTTGATGTTTCTCCGGAGAGAAGCGCACACCCCAATCCCAGGTTTATTCCAACAAATGTGACGGAGCCATAGACACCATTCTCTGTTCGGTGCACAGAGTTTTCTGGAGGCTGAGGCAGGGGCGGCTCCCTCCTGGGTGTCTGTCAGACCTTCATCTTGTCCATCTCATTGGTTGCTTGGGTCACAGTGGGTCTAAGACGTGAGAACCGTGTGCCCAGCCCCTGCTCATCACTCTTACCTCTTTACTCCGCAAAGCCCTTCGGGTGTCCCAGTTTTACAGGTGGTGAGACTGAGGGCTTCAAAAGTAGCAGGATTTTGTCACGTCTCCTGCTAGCAGCAGCTCAGCTGGAATTAGGGTTTTCTGACCCTTCGTCTTCTTGGATATTCCAGGGCACACAGGAAATCAGTTCCATGTGAGGTCAGCATAGGACTCCAGGTAGTTTCCATACCACACACAGCATGGCCGGTGACAGAAGGTCCTGGGTACAGATGTCCCCAAGCAGGTCAGGGGCAGCTGTGGCTTTAGCACAACCTTGCAGTGAACATTAGTGGCCACCAGCCCAGCCCAGGGCCTCCAGTGCCACTTACCCTTTTGCCGCTAGGGAGGAGGCTTGGGCTCCCTGCCCCCACACACCAGAAGCAGGACAGTGCGCTCTGTGATCCAGGTCCCTCCTGGATCGGGACTTTGAACTTTTTGGCTCCCCCGGATGGGTGAGGGTGGAGCTTGGCCCTCAGCTTCTCTGGCATCAGCTCCTCTCGGACGCCAGCCCTGGAAGCTTCAATCTGGGCCTCTGACTTTCACAGGTGGAGGGACAGAAGCCAGAGAAGGTTAAATGACTGGCCCAAGGTCACACGGTACTTGCCAGCAGGCGGGCGGATTCCATCCTGCAGTTACTACCCCTTGAGTCCCTGAGGATCTTGCTCCTGGGTCTTCACAGCCCACAGCCATGTGTGGGCTCCTCTGGCCCTAATCCAGAGGCACAGCAGAAAGGGAAGTGGTGACCCGGGAGGGGGGCGATGCTGGGGGGGTGAGGTGCTCCCTGGGGTGAGGGCAGCCACAGTGATGTCTGGGGATAAGTTAGTGCCTCCCCAGCATCTGTGTCTGGTGTGGTTTTTGTTTGTTTGTCTGTTGGTGCTGAGGACTGAACCAGGGCCTTCGCCCTGAGCTGCACCCATCTTTTCAGTTTGTTGTTGTTTTTGGAGACTTGGTCTCACTAAATTGCTGAGTTGTCCAAGCTGGGGTCAAACTCAGGATTCTTGTGCCTCAGTCTCCCTGAGTGTTGGGGGTACAAGGGTCGCTTCTGTGTATGGATTCCACCCTCGCATCTGGCTAGCACTTTATAGTCTGTGAGGCGCGTCCAAAGAAGCTGCCCTCACAACCCTCTGCAAAGTGACTTTGTCACCCCTCTTCTACAAGGGGGTGACTGAGGCTGAAAAGGGGACATCAGTTACTACGATCACACAGTAAATGGGAGAATATTAGACCTGGCTGGGCTTTGAGACCATCTAGTTCTGTCCCCTCATTTTATAAATGACCACCCCGAGGAGCTTCCTGTTGTAGCTGCATGACATGAAACCCAGATCCTCTTCCCCGGGGGACATGCCAGCTTTGGACTGGGCCCCGTGGGGACATCAGTCCTTGGTTCCAGTGATTGTGGACATGGCGGTGTGGAGTGGTGGCCGGGTTTCCAGGCTCTGGCATCAGCTGGACCTGAGTTCAAGTGCTGACTGTTATGTGTCCTTGGGAATCCGACCTCTTCTCTCTGTGCCTTAGTGTCTTCAAGTACAATGAGAGTTCTGTCACCATAAGGCGGAGGGGGCCAGACACACGCCCAGGGACACGGCTTAGCAACGGCTTGTGCCCAACAAGTGCTTAATAAACGCTAGTGGCCTGGGGTTTATACTCTCAGGCTGACTAAGGGGTCAGAGTGTCCTGACTCTCAACTTGGGGGCCTTGAGATGGGTTCCCTGCAGGCAGCTATCTGAGCCCACAGAAGGTGAAGTCTCAGTGGCTGTGCCCGGGGCTACTGAGACACAGGCCACACAGGCTCCCTGGGCCTCGGCTGCAGAGACAGCAGCCTCTTCCTGCACAAGAGGAAAGGGAAGCCGGAAGTCCCTTGTACCTTCTTTTCCCAGCACCACGACATCCTGCATCAGAGTAATCGCGTTAGCATCTGAACTGGTGAGGTTCATGTCCAGCGCTGGTCTGCCCCAGAACCCTCCAGACAAAGGCCACAGCAGCCATGGAGAACGGGTGCCATGTGCCTCCTGGAAAGACCGTCAGCACAGATGGCACGAGGGGACACACCCGTACTCCAGAAGGGACCAAGACCGCAGCCTGCCTGTCCGCCTCCACCCCCATGAGGCCAGTGACCATAGAAAGGCTTTAGGGTGGGGACGGGTGCAGCTTGGGGGAGGGGGGCCCTGTGGAAGGTGTCATGGAACCGGGCACCTGCCCAGCCCAGGCAGAGTCCTCAGGGGTCAACCCTTCACCCAGGTGGTGTGTGGCAATGTCTCACCACCCCGCCGAAGACAGGCTTTGAAAGTCAATTATTTGAAACTGAGGATGCCAAGAGCTCGGGGGCCTCTCAGCGAGCTCTGAGCAAACAGGCTTTTGGCAAGTTCAGGGAAGAGGAAGCGGGATTGAATTTCCCCTCGACTCACCTGGGGACGAATCCAGACACGAGGATTTTGGCTGTGTGGCGGCTTGGGCTGGGGTCCGCTGGGGTCTTTGAGGCAGGGCCAGAGCTATCTGGAAGCTTCCCCACAGTTCAGTCAGGACCGCCGAGGCCAGACAGCGCCTTCTGTGATCGAACTCATCAACCCTCTGCAGATCAGGTGTGTCCCGTCCTAGCCGCTGAGTCGAGGACGCAGGTTCGAGCCCTGGCCCGACCGTGCTGGCTGGGTGTGCTGGCTGGGCAATCTGCTTGGCCTCTGTGTACCCCATCTGTAAAGTGGGGAGAATGGCAGCTTCCACCTAGGGGTCCTCAGTCCAGTGTAAGATCCTGCAGGAGTTGAAGGAGGGGAGTTGTTCCGCAGCTGGTCCCGTGTCTTCCAGGGCATGAGCAGGTGGAAGGCTGCACTCGTGCCCGACCTGGCGGAGCCCCAAGAAGGGGACCTTTCCTCACCACGCGAGTCCACACGTGACTGCGACTGCAGACATGTGGGCCCAACTGCAGAAGGTGGATCCAGAGCCGCACTGGAGGGATGGGGTTAGATGAAGGGAACCGCGTCCTTTTCAGCCTCTCAGTCACCATCTGGTGGGGTTGGGGGTGGGAAGCTGGGGCTTGAGAAGCAGTGCGAGAACTCTGGGAGGGTGGCAGAGACAGGTGACTGTCTCCCTTCCCCCAGGAGTCATTTTTAGATTTTTAAAATTTATTTCTTTTAGGAGAATGTCTTAGGTGACCTCCCGGGGCCCGCCGACCCCTCGGGCTGGGGCCCCTGGCCTGAGCCGCTGAGGCTGTCCAGTCTCTGGCCTGCTCTTCCTCCAGCTCCAGCTCCGCCTTCCCTTTCAACACCCTACCCTCTCCGCTGGTCCCAGGGCAGCCTGGCATCCCCATCCCGCTGCTCTGGGCTTGCGAAGAGAATTCAGAGCAAAACTCAGGAGCATCAAACAGTGGCCCTCAGCTTTGTCTGTGCAAAGAGCCACAGAAGGGAGCTGTAAAAACCCTCAGCGCCCAGGCTGCTCTCCGGACCCGGACAGATGGAAAAGGATGCATGTGTGCATGCGTGCTTGTCTGTGTACGCGCACACATCTGTGTACGCGTCTGTGCATGTGCATGTGTGTGCGTGCGGTCTTTTAGAGCTGATTCCAGCACGCAGCCCTGGCTAGGAGTGAGAGCGTGGATCCTCTGGCCACACACCTCCTGGGCTGCGCCTTCTGTCTGTGAAAAGACTCTCTGCAGAGTCATTTATCCCACAGAGCCGTGAGGCAGGTTGGGGGAAACCCGTGCGAGAAAAGGCCTGGCAACTAATAGGTGTTCATTAAATGCCTACTAAATAATAGTGGCTCCCAATTTTGGAGCGCCTACCCCGGTGCTGAGTACTTTGCATACATTTGCATAAACTTTTCTCTGGATCCAAATGCTTTCTGGGATTGGCACCTCTCCCAGCCCCCCTCCAGCAGGGCTGCCTTTGTCCTGGTTTTGGGCAAGCGGGTGTGTCTGAGAGCGCTGGCGCGGGAGCCTGGCTGGGTCTTGTTTGGACACAGCTTAGGTAACCTTGGGCAAACAGTGACTCAGCACTTGGCGGGAGATGAGTCCTCCGCAGGCCAAGCCTGGCGTCCTCAGATTTCTTTCTGTAGCATGTCGGGGCCCACGAGGATGTAGCAAGCACCTGGGTCAGCTTTCCTCAGGGGCCCTTGGGAGGACTGAGGAGCGAGGAACAGGGGCTCCCATGGGTCTCCTAGGTGCTGGGACTCAGGGAGGCTGTGACTGCCCAGGGGCCCAGGATTGAACCCTGGATTCCAGTCTCTCAAGCCCGATCCTGCCCAAAGTGGACACCTCCTCCGCGACTGGCTCAAGGACACCCAGTCCCTAGCACCTGGCTTCTCTCCAGGTCTCCCTCCTTCCGGGTCCAGGACACCCTCAGACTGTGGGGAGCAGTGCTTCCGGGCTGGCAGGGACAACCCACGGGGATCCCCGGTGCCTTCGGTTCTCCAGAGCTGGCTTCAGATGGCCACACGAGCGACACCTTCCCCAGGTCCCTGTCTTGAGGCCTGAAGTTGGCCACTCTTCATCCCCACAATGGCATACCCCAAGAGGGCCAGGTGAGGGGTTCCCAGGAGCGGTCCTGGTCCCTCGTGGCCCTGGTGTGTCCCCTCCGGCAAGTCCCACCCCTGCTCAGCGCTCTTTGCTCCTCTCTGAGATGCTGCATTGGAGCTAAACACACTCCCAGCTTGACTGGACTGGGACTTCAGACACGAGACGGCGTCCCCGTGGGAGCTGTTCCCACGGCAAGGCTGAGGCCTGCAGGCCGAGTTCAGCCCACGCTGCAGGGAAGCGCTGAGACGCGGAAGGTGGCTCGCCTCTCCCAGCTGCTGCTCCTGCTGCTCCTCCTCCTCCTCTTTTTCTTTTTTCTATGACTAGGGATGAAACCTAGGTTTCTATCAGGCCACCACAAAGCGAGGTTCCCCAGGCCTTTGTATTCATTTCCTTATTTTATGTTGAGACAAGATCTTGGTAAGTTCCCCAAACTAGGGTTATACTCGGGATCCTCCTGCCTCAGCTTCCCAGAGTGCCAGGATCATAGGCTTGCGCCACCACACCACTCCCAGATTTCTGAGCTCCTTTATTGGTCACCAGGGATGTGTGGAAGTGGTTAAATGAGTGAATCTCTATCCAGCCCTGCCAGGACTAGTCCTCAGGCCAGGCCTGGCATCCTCAGGTTTCTTTCTGCAACATGTCGGGTCGCTGGCACCCAGGCATTGCCCCTGTGTGCTGTGTGGCCCCTGGCAGGGTTTCTCTGTGTTACAGAGCTGTGGTCTCTAACCTGGGGACAATAGCACCTGTCTCGAGGAGAATTACAAGAATTACATGATACAAGTGCCCGTGGCTTGGCGCCCGGCCCTCAATGCCAGCTATTGTCAAATCAGTTGTCTGTGAAGATACGGCCCAGCTTCCGCCCTTCTCTGGCCCCATCAGGAGCAGGCCAGGAGGGTCTGGGGAGGAGGAGGGCAGGGATGGGTTGGCCCTCAGTGGGCCTGCTCAGGTTGACATTGTGTCCATCAGTGTCCAGCTCCCAGCCACCTGCCTGTGCCTTCCCGCCCTGTCAGCATGGGTACGGCCACACCGGCCCTGCCCCAGCCTAGTTCTCCAGCCAGACTCGCCCCTTGGGCAGAGCTGTCAACCCTTAACTCATGAAACCTGTTAACTCAGGGTCCAGATCTGCAGTCCCTGGGGCAGCCGCCCGTCTGTCTTTCCGTCATCCCTCACACAGGAAACGGCGCTGGCCTGGAGGGGCTGCAGGCTGCACAGACACCATCCACCTGGCCCCCGGTCGGGGCCCGTTTAGGATGTGCCCTTCCATGGGGAGGCCCACGCAGGGCCAGGGATGCCTTCAGAAATGGAAATGGGCCCATTTGTTTATGATTTACTCTCTGACACTTAACGGGAACCCGATGGGGCCAATGAAAGCCCTGAACTGGCCCAGTTCCTACTTCAGAAGTGCTGGAGCCAGACAAGTTCTCTGGAGCCAAATGCATCTCAAAGTGGAGCCGCTCTCCCCTCCTCAGACCTCCGCGAGGCCCTAGGCAGCCGGGGCACTGCCAGCCTTTCCACGCTGGGGGCAGAAGGACAGGCATGTCGCTTTCCTCGTAGAGAAGGCTGCAGAGGTGATGGGGGGAAGGACCGGAACCTTCTAGGCACAAGGTAGGCAAAGAAACCCAGCTTTCACTTTTGCTCAGGAGCACGTGAGAGACAGAATAATTTTCCAGTATGCCGGTCCTAAGTGAAACCTCCTTGAGACATTGTGAGTTATTAAAGAGGAGGAAAGAAAAGAATTGTAAAATCAGTTTGCCTTTAGCAGAACTGTACAATGCGCTCTTATTTCCAGGGGAATCTAATCAGAGGGCAGCGGCTGAGGCGGGGAAGGGGCGGGAGCCGAGGCTGGGCTAAGAGGCCCCAGTGGCTGGTGGAGAGGAGGAATAGTCGCCTCCCGGCATCATGAGGTGCTTGGCGGGCCTGGGTGCGAATGCTGGACCTCGTTTCTGCCTTTGAGTTTCTGCTTTCACTGGAATCTCCCTTTCTTCATTTAAAAAATGAAATACAGAGCTAGGCACAGAGCTCACTAGTCAGGCCCTTATGTAGCACGTGGTTCAATCCTCAGTACCCCAAAACAGTGACATGTTCTAAAAAAATCAAGCAGGGCAGGGTACACCCACCTGTCATCCTGGCACTTGGGAGGCTGAAACAGAAGAGTTAGTATGAGCTCAGGGCCAGGCTGGGCTATATAGTGAGATAGCAAGTTCAGCCTAACTACATAGCAAGACTCGGACTCCAAAAGCAACGGCAACAACAAACACTAGGAATGTTCTAGTTCCTTGTTGGTCAGTGCACAGGATGAGGTGGGGGAAAGTGTGGACGGTGCTTGTTCCTACTTGTCCCCACACTGACCCCCAAGCCAAGGCTTATTCCTATCCACCGTGACCAACGTGACTTCCTCTGCCCAGGTGGCCTGCATGACCCTTCATCCCAGAATCGTCCCCCACCTCTGGGGTCCAGCTCAGCCTTTGAGGTCTCCAGCCATCTCTCTGCACCCCAGCCTCTAACAGGATACATGTGATTCTTTTAATAACCCACTTTTTGCTCAGAAATAAGTCCCCCAAGGAAGAGTCCCTGGAATTGTACTTACAGGCACACGCGTACAGCTGTGTAGACAAGCACAGATGCAGAGCTGGGCTGTACACGCGTTAGTCTCCAGAAACCCTCGTCCACTCCCCGGAGTGCAGCCTTGGCCGGAGGACACTGGACTTTTGTTTGTTTTGTTTTTTGAGACGGATCTCGCTATGAAGTCCTGGTTGGCCTTGATCTCACTACATAACTCTGGCTGGCTCAAACTCGTGGTGATCCTCCGTGCCGTCCGCTTGAGAGCTGGGATTACATATGGGCACCACTCTGCCCGGCTGAGTGTCAGACATTTAAGTAACACCTTGTAGGGTTATTTGGGGGCAAGGCCAGCATGGCACTAAGGGGAAGGAAGGAGGCAAAGAGTGTAGAGGAAGCAACAATGGCATGAGCCTATTTTACAGTATCCAAAGCCTTTTCACACTTTGTGAAGGGGGAGAAATGACAAAAGGGTGTGGGTTCAAATCCTGCCGTAGACACATATCGCTGAGTGACCCTGGGTAAGTGACTGCTCCTGTCTGAGTCTCATTCTAGAACTGGGTTAGTATCAATGTGCAATTTCTGCATGCTCAGGACTTGGCAAAAGGAAAGATCGACATGATCACCTGATCTCCACTGAGGTCACTTCTCCTCAGTCTGGTCCTCCAACCTACAACACTTTGTGCCCCTCCAGATCCCTCGAAGTGTGATTTCTGCCCTCTGAGAACCTATGTTTTCAAATTCTCCCCCCTCCTGGTGACTTTAAAGCAACCATTATGTCCAGCTGGCTGCATTTTGGGAGAATAACGTTATTTATTCTATCAAGATCCAGCAAACCGGGATTGGAGCAATAATTGCCACAGAGTTCAAGTAACAGATTTTATTTTTATTGATCAAAAAACATTTTTTTATCAAAAACACATCAGACTAGAAAAGGCATAAGCAGCAGGAGCAAATTGGATTTTAACTCCTTTGAAAAATGGCTCCTTCCCACAGCCCCTCTCCAGTGCTGCCTGACTCCTCTCTGCAGTGCTTGGGTTATATGAGGGTCCCCGGGTGGGGGCGGCCCAGCAGCGGGCATCTCAGTGGCACTGCCTTTGTATTGGGGGATGCTGAGTGCACCCAACACCTGGATGCAAACAGGAGATTTGTGTTGGGGTACAGAGCACTCAGAGCCGTTCAGCTGGGCTTTCCGTGTGGGGCCAGGTGTCTGGCGTTGCATAAATACATCGCTAATGAGATTATTGTGCTCTGAGAGCCTGACATACTCACCCGCAACCCGGTGGCTTGGAAAACAAGCTGTTGTATGCGCCTGTTGGAACATGGCAAGTTATGGCGCAGATCTGGGCACATAAAAGGAAGCATTCTCCATTCATTCATTCATTCATTCATTTAACAAATGTTTGCCAAGCACTTAGCAGAGGCCGAGTCCTCTTCACAGCATTGAGGATAAAGCAAAGAACAACAACCAAAAAGAATCTTGTTGGCCCAGGGATTTAGCTCAGTGGTTCTGGCGCCTGTCTTGCAAGCGCAAGGGCCCGGGTTCGATCCCCCGGTAACCACATTCAATACTGGGTGTAGAAACTCATGCCCAGCAGCAATCAGTACCACATACCACAGTGCTGGGTGTGGTGGCTCATGCCTGTAATCCTAGCACTCAGGAGGCAGAGGCAGGAGGATTGCTGTGATGTTGAGTTTGAGGCTGAGCTCAGGGTCAGCCTGAGCTACAAAAACGAGACCTTGTCTCAAAAAGAAAAATCATGTTGTCACAGAAATGACATGGTCCCTCCAAATTGAACCCCAGGGTCTGCAAGATAGCTCACGGGGACCTGGTCATCACGGAGACCTGGCCACGGAGACCTGGCCAGGTGTGGTCCCTGTGCCAGTCTTTGAAGGGACACTCTCTGGAGACTGACAGCTGCTTCCTCTTGCAAATGTCAGTGACGCACCTGACCTCAGGGCAGGAAGGGAGAGATGCGGGAGAAAGGACAGGGACTTAGCTGAGGCCCAGTGGGAAAGGTGTGGCGAGGCGCGTACCGAGGCAGGTGGAGGGGCAGGTGCGGCTTCTGGCCACGGCTCCAGGCCTCCGGGGATGGGGAGGAGCCTATGACTCAGCCATCACGGTATGTTTTGGGAGCACAGAGAAGTCCTCCCTCCAAGTCTGCCCCTCCTTCTCCGCAGTGTGAACAATGTCAGGAGGGGGCGCTTCAGAGCCCTGTGTCCCTCCGCTGCCCGCCAGGGCAGGTAAGGAGAGCTGTGTGTTTTCCTGGGCTCTGTTTCCTTGTGACCAGCAGCGTGGCGCCCCTTGCTGCCGCAGCTTTGCCCTGAATTTCCCTAGCGCCATGGTTCTCGAAGGGCAGCACCCACCGGCATCTGCAGCAGCGCCACCTTCAAGCTCGAGCTCTTGAAAGTGCAGCTCTGCAGGCTCTGAGTGAGAGACCCCCCAGAGGGGCTGCTCGCCTGGGTTTAAATAGGGACTCGGCCACTTCGGGTCTGAGGGTCACCAGAGTGCTGGCCCTGTGCATAAGTCAGGGGCTGATTCGGTGAAGGGTACTGTGAGCCCCAGACAGCAATGAGCAGGTGCCCAACACCTTTGAGATCAACCTCACCAGCTCCAGAGGGACAGAATGGTAACATTTTTGGATTAGCTACAGAATTACAGAGTCCTGAGATGCTAGAGGCCAAAAAGACTGTTTGGTCTCCCCCTCCTGTTTGACAGGAGGGCAGACAGGCTGAGAGAGGCTGTGTACCTGGCCAGGTGACGGCATGTCAACGCCCTTCCTGCTTCTCATCACACAGCCATTGGGCTCCCGCCCTCCGTGCTGGCCTTTGGGGCCCTTTGCAGAGACCCCCAGCCGGGCTGCTCTCATGCGGCTGGCTCTTGAGGCCAAAGATCATCCGAGACTTATTTTCTGCAGTCTCGAAGCTGGCTCAGGCCCTGGCCGGTGCACATGTGCCACGTGCACGTCTGGAGTGGATGAATTTCTGTATGGAAGGCACAGCCCCAGGTCCAAGTGTGTCCTTCACTTCCTCCCATGCTCGAGGCCCTGGGGGCAGGCAACTGGGCCGGGGCAGTGACCACAGACCCAGGGACCGTGGCCCCCATGGAGGCAGGTGACAGCCCTCAGCCCTCCCAGCATGGGGACCTGTCTCCAACCAGTGTCTGCTCAGGACCAACTTTTCCAGGGCAGGGGCATCCGCCTGACATAATACGTAACAGTAATTAAGAAATAAGCCGCCTTACCCAGCTTCGCAGCAATCATTTGGCTAAGTAACTACCATGGTCCAGTGCCTCAGAAATCACCATTAGAGTACGCTCCTTATGGCCATAAAATTTCTCGTTTTCTGCCTTTCATCAGCCTCCCCCTGCCATCTTCGCCTTGCTTTATTTATACATTCGTCCTCAAACAATGGCAGTAAACTCTTTCCCAGAGTGTTGCAAATCAGAAATTTGTCCACATTTTTCCACCACCTTCCACTGTGGACCTGCTCCGCCTGGGAACGGCCCAGCCAGGCCAGCTGGAGAGGGCTGGGCTGTCGAGATTGATGGGGACATGGTGCTCGGAAGGGGTTGCTGGGGAGAGCGCGGGGAGGGACGGCAGCAGGAGAATGCACCATGAAAGGCCTCTGCTGCCCAGCGACCAGCCAGACACCAGTGGCCCCAACCGCTCCGAAAGGGGAGGGGGGCGGAGCCTTCCCAACTCCCCTCTCCAGAGAGAGGAAGAGGGGTTTAGGAACAGGGGACACAGGGCCTCCTGTGAGTAGACAGGACCCCTGGAAACCACAATGTCAGGGTGTCTTGTACCCCATCAGCCAGCCATCCTCTCTCACAGGCCCAGACAGAGATTGAGCCGGTGTCCCAGGCACTATGGTGGCTGCTGGAAGAGGAGAGATGAGCGAATCAGAGGCAGCCGCTTTCTTGCCTTGATCCTAGAGAGCCAGGAAGACCTCTTCTTTCCGGGGGTGAATGGGGAAGATGGGGCTCAGAGAGAGGGGTTCAGAGCCACAAGGTCACAGGGCAAGGTGGGAAAACGGGGA
Organism: Petromus typicus; assembly: GCA_004026965.1. Taxonomy (NCBI): domain Eukaryota; kingdom Metazoa; phylum Chordata; class Mammalia; order Rodentia; family Petromuridae; genus Petromus; species Petromus typicus. Next base: position 49,116 of record PVIR01000428.1, read on the forward strand.
TGCATGGGGAGCAACTGAGTGTAGAGCCCTGGAGCATCTGTGTGCAGAGAGAATCACTTCCGGGTGAGAGGTCAGCATCCTAGACATAGATCCTGCTCTTAGGACCGAGTTGTGATCTGCGTCCTGGCTACCTGCTTGGCATGGAGGAGGGTTGGACTCAGCTGTCCACCCTCGGGGCTCAGCCACCCGGGATTATCCGCCTTCGTAGGGTGTTCTTCATACCAGAGCCTCCAGAGTGCTAGGCTTCAGTTTCCTGTGCAAGGCATGCTGGGAGCAGGGAGTCACGTGAGTAGAAATGGCCCCCGAGGATGAGTCAGCTGCAAAGTCCTGGGAGAGAAGTTCTGACTCAGGAATTTAGTTCTGTCTGTGGTGACTGACAGAATGTGGGTTTTGTTTTATTTTGTGTTTTAGTTCTGGGAATTGAATCTACAAATGCTCTACCCTGAGCTACTTCCTCAGCCCTTGTTTTTTAAGACAGCTGCCCGGGCTAGTCTTGAACTTGTGATCCCCCTGATTTAGCCTCCTGAGTGGCTGAGATTACAAGGGGTGCTCACCATCCTCGCTTATGATTTCTTTCTCTAACTGATGGTTGCAGTTTCTCTCGGGAACTGTTACAAAGAACACTCCGAGTGATACCGAAGTGTTCACAGGCCCCCTAGCCTAAGGAAACACCCAGGAAAAGAGAAACATAACTCCCCCTCCAGGGCCCCCGTCTTCCTGCAGTGCCGTTGTCTTTATGCTGGGCGTCCCCACCCTGATAGGGAGGCCCAGTTCCCATGTAAGGTTATTTGGTAAACAGGCCACAGCCCATTCTGAGTCTCTTGGGGTTAGCTGCCAAGGGCTGAGAAGGTGGCCGGAAGAGCGGGCGCCACAGGGCTTACTTATTTCTCTGTGTGGCAGTCATGGAGACCTGCTTGGAGGAGATGGGCTTCCAGCCCAGGTTGGGAGATGGGGCTGTAAGCAGCAGGAAATGGTGTGGACGCCCTATTTGACTGGTGCAGAGCAGACGCCCAGGGTCGGCCTGCAGTGCCACCTTGGCGCTACGTGGCAGCACTGGGACCAGCTCAGCTGTCACTCTTCCACTGGGCTCCTTAATCCTTTTGTGCCTATCTCCTCACCTGGAAAACTGAGCAAATAGTAAAATGTTTTCAGTTTGCAGAGAGGCAACTTAAGTTGCTCCCAAGTGAGGCTAGAAACCCCAGCGCCACTTTCCCGAGTCCCTTTCCACCCTGTATGGCGCCTCAGCAGCCCTGGCACGAGCTTCTCCTGGTGGCTGAGCCTGAGGCTGGGTTAGGTGGACAGAGGAAGCCAGTGTCCACTCAGGTCCTCGGGTGGCTCTGGTGCTGAGGAGGGGAACGGGGGTTCGTGCTGGGATCCGGCAGATTCCACATGTCAGCCACGGTGTCTTTTCATGGTGGCTCTGTGGGCACAGATGGGGCCTGGCTGACACACACGCCTGTTGTCAAGGCTGCCACACACCCTGGTACCCCAATGGTCTGTCCACCTCTGTGGCTGCTTAGTGCCCACAGCACAGGGCTCTGGCTGAACCTCTCCCCCGAGGCCCATCCTGTCTGCTTAGAAAGCGCCATATGCATTCTGGATGGTCTCTGGGGGAGGAAGGGTCTCGGGCTCTGGCGGCGGCTGGGTCTCGGAAACATGATGGGGTGACCACAGAGCACTCATTCAGCTTTCCTTCCTTCCTCCATTCTTTGTATTTTGTGTCAGGAAAAAGCACTTGTCTGGGGGAAGGTGGGAGCAGAAGTAAGTTCAGCTTTCAACGAGGACCGTGCGCATTTGTCGGGCACCGCTGTGTCCTGGACACAGAACTACACCCTGGCCTTGCAGTCATTTCTTCCATCCTTGGCCGAGGCAGCTCTGTGAGGTTGGGACTGTTGTTTTCCTCATTTTACAGCTGAGGGATTCAAGACCCAGAGAGAGGAGCCAAGTCTCTTTCTTCAGTTGATGTGGGACTGGCACCACTTTGTAACTCTCGGGGTCCCATCCCCGGAACCACCCCAGCACCCTGGGAAGGAGGCACGGTGGCAGTGTCCGGTGGGTGGACAAGGAAATCAAGGGTCCCAGAGGACAGGCCCATACTCAAGATCCACTGCAGGTCTGAGACTCATCCTGGAGTGACAGACTTCCGCCCTGAGTGATGGGAGATCCTAGGTGTGGCTGCAGCCCCTGGACACCCTGTCCGCTCTTCCCGCCCTTTTCCCTCTCTGGTCACTGTCTCCATTCTGGAAATGACGCTTCCAGCGTCTGTGGCTGGCAGGAGGCAGCCAGGGTCCAGGTCAGGTTCTTTGGGGACCGTGGTTCCTGCCCTTTTCTCCTGTCTCTCCCCCAGTGCCAGCCCCTTTGCCCTGGCCCCATCCCAGCAAAGGACCAGGTCAGCTGGCCTGGCAGGAGCTGGCCCTGCACGGAGGGTTCAGCATGACTCTCTCTGCTCTGAAGCGACCTGATGGGAAAGTGATGGAGTCACCAGGGACAAAGTGAATGATGCTGGCTGGCAGTTGTTTTCAGGATGATCCTAAAACCATAGTAAGAGGTCAAAGGAGATAGGGGCTGAGCTGTTCTTGGGGTGAGATTGCTCCTGCCTCCAGGACACCCAGTAAAACACTAATCGGTCACTGCTGCCCTCTCTCAAACTCCACATTAACTCATAGCTGCCTCAGGCACCAGCAGGTTAGAAAGCAGATTCCAAGGCCCTTCTAACACCATCCACGTCAGCCTCTTGCCTTAGGGCAGGTAGATCTGCTTTTGATATATCTGCCCCCAAGAAGTCTTCCTTGTCAAACTGCCCCTGGCTTAGATGTTTCTATCCCTTCGTACTCTGCCCCTTCTCTCCTGTATGTGACATGTGCTTGGTTCACAGATCAATGTAGAATAAATGACTTTAGATCTGTCATAAGAAAACATAGCTCTGAATTCTCGTACAGCGCAACCACACAGTACCATTTCAGACAGTACTACTTCCTCCTTCCTAGAGCTACCCTTTCTGGCAGGAATGTATAAACAGCTCCCTCTAGTGCCTAAAAAAAAAGTACCAGGCTGTTAGCACAGGTCCATGGCCCTAGGATACTTTGTGGTACGCATTGTCTACTTTGGGTTCACAATTTTTAAATGCAGATCGAAGGGTTAGGCCAGGACTTCCAGGAGGGGGAAAGATTTGTCAAGTTTGTCTGTGTGCAAAGTGAGCTTCCCGACGCCATCTTCTCTCAAGAGGCTTCTCTCGTGAGGGAGGATTCGGAGTCGGACAGAGCAGCCTGCATCCCTGCCTCGCCAGGACTTCTCACCTGAGGGCCCGAGGCAGGGTCTGCTTATGGGTCCCCAGTCCTTCAGATGTCAGCAAGAAGGGTCCCTGTTTACCAGGGACAGCCCGAGAAGTAGCCAGAGGGATCACCCGCTGGGTCAGTCTCACCAGACATAGGAGGGTTTGGGGAGTGTGGAAGCCGGCAGAGCCCCAGCTCAGGAAAACCCCAAAGTTGTGCCTGGCTCTATGGCCTGCCTGACAGGGACTCTGGACACGTGCCTGAGCCTGGGCGCTGGTTCCTCCTCAGGGGCCAGACTCTGCACGATGACCTTGACCTGGGGAATAGCAGTAGTGGAGTCCGCAGTGCCCTGTGGCCACAGGACGCGCCAGAACTCCGGGGCCCTGTGGAGGGGGTCAGCAGGCCCAGGGGAGTTGACGGAGAACCCCTCTGCCAGGACCTCCTTCTCCTGAGGACCCCGCTGGCCCCACTCGTGCCTGGCCAGGGTCTCTGCTCACCCAGACAGAGGACGGTGTGTGTAGGTAGCCATGAGCGGTCACATGCAGCCAGCAATGAGCTGAGCTGATGGGCAGCGCAGGCAGAGGCCACCTCTTGGCCTTGGTGCTGAGCTGGCTGCACAGAGGGTGAAGGGGAGTGGAGGAGCTGGGTGCCAGTGCCCGAGCTAAACCGGCACCGAGAACAGCTTGGGCAGCGGGGTGGGCGGGTGAACTCACAGGCCGCCCCCACTGCCCGCCCTGCCCTGATGGGGTCCGGCCCGAGTGCCGGTTCCAGCTGAGCGGTTCACGTGCGTGGAGAGGCCGGGAGGGCGCTCACCACGGCCCGCTCGCTGGCGCCCAGCTGGGCTGTAAATGACTTTTCCATTTTCCGAAGCCTGCACCCAGGCCTGTTTGGTATTCAGGGAGGCCCGGCCCACCTCGACGGCTCTCAGCTCTGCCCGAATTACTTGATTAAAACGCATATCAACTATTATGTGATTCGTTTCTGTGCTGAGCTCCACGCCGGGCTTATGATAAATCGTAATAAAGACTGGGCTGGGGGCGCCTTTGACGGGCACAGAGACAGATTCCAAACCTTAAGCCACTGCTGGCTTCCCCTGACCTCGGGACAAAGGACGTGGCCATGGACAGCCCACTCCCATCCTCTGGGAGGTGGGTAGGTTTGGAAGTCACAACCACCTTATTTCATGACTGTTCTTCTAGCAAAAGTGAGAGGAGAGAAAGGGTGAAGATGGAGTAGCCACCTTGATTTTCAGGATTGGAAATGAATTCTCCATCATCCGGGGAATTGGCTGTAGCCAAGTGGGCTGTCCCCGGGCTAGGAGTCCAGGGCACCTGATTTCTCTCCAGCTTCCCTGGCTGGGACATCTGTGAACGTTTGCACGGTGGACCATTAGATTCTGTTTGACCTTCTGAGGTGATGGGGGAGCCACCCCAACAGTGAAAAGCCTGCAGACTCAGGAGGGCTGCGCGCAGGTTGGGGGTGGGGCCTCTGTAGTCAGAGCCTCAGAGTTCAGAAGAAACCTGGCACCCTTCTGCCAGGCGGTGTTCGTTCAGGAGCAGTGTCTGCCGTGTGCCAGGCTCTGTCTTGCTGTCTGTGCTCAGAAATCTGGTCCAAGGAGACCACGGGCCAGCACCAGGCCAGGTCACTGTTTCTGAGAGGCCCAAGGATGAGTGCTGAGTTCTGTCAGGAGGCTTTGCTGGGGAGACCAGGAGGGACAGGACTCTGCCCCGTGGCAGGGCAGTCCCGCCAGGCAGCCGAAGTTAATGCTGACAGGTATGGAGGTGGGAAGAGCCCGGCTTGTTCATTTGCAGGGCTCAAGTGGAGCAGGGAGCCATACACGAGGCAGCCAGCCCAGCGCTGGCAGGTCAGTGGTGGCAAGATCTGCCTGGTGAAGCTAAAGCATCCTGGCGTGGCCTGGCAGCAAGCAATGGCTTCCCAGGCTGTGCCAGGCAGGTGGCAAATGCTAGGGGAGAAATGGTGAGCGCTGCCCGGCGACTGCCCGTGACCACCTCAGCCTGGCAGCGCTGCGCTCCGTGTGGAGCGGAGCTCGCTCCCGTAGGCCCGGGCTGTGAAAACCCCACGCTCCTGCCTCCCACCCTCACGGCTGCTCCATCCTCAGGCTGCTCTGCGGCTCGGGCCCCGCGTAGCTGTCCCGGGACTTGCCCAGTTCATCTGACCGCGCTTCCTCTGTCCGAATGGAAAATCGCCAGGACAAGGCAGCGCCTCCTCCCTCTGCCAGGAGCTTCCTAGAGCGGACACTTCACGCGGTTAGCGGGGCTGTGTTCCCGCCCTGCTCTGCGTGGATTGCCTGCGTCCCTGTCCCTGAGCAGAGACAGAACCTTCACTGTCTCCCTCCCCCGTGGGGCTGTCTCCAGCCAGCACCAGGCTTGGGGAACCCTGGCAACCCACACCAGCTGCAGAGGAGCCGGCAGGAGCCGCAGCTGGCCAGGAGGCTGCGCCTGCTGCCGGCCCGAGTCTGGCGTCTGATAATGAATGCGTGCCCATGTCCCCTGTCCTCACATGTCCCTTCCCCATGCCGGCAGCACACGCCTCACAGAGAGGTGACCAGCTTTCCGTGTGTGGAGGACTGAGCCCCGCCAGCAGGGTCTCTGTGGCCAATTCCACTTAATCCTGTTGATTAATTTAACTCAGAGGCTAAAGAGTACCTCGGGTCCAGGAGGGGGAGGCACCCGCAGCAGGACACAGGAGGCGACTCTGGCCCTTTGTGGCCCTTCCCAAGCTGCTTTGGTCCTGATCTTCCCTTTCCTGTCATTACCGCCACCAATAAAAGTAATTATCCTTCCTGCATTTGTCCCACATTACCCTTAAAGTCTTTTTAGTCCACTGTATTTTTGTTTGGGGTTTTGGGGTGTTTTTTAGATAGATATGTAGTTCAGGCTGGCCTTTAATTCACTGTGAAGCCCAGGCTGGCCTTGAACTTTGCAGCTATCCTCCTGCCTCAGCTTCCTGGGTGCTGGGATTATAGGCATCTATCACCACACCCAGCCTTTATTCCACTCTTAAAACCATCAGGGGTGGCTCGCAGACATGTGTTTTATCTATGTTTTTCAATTGAAAAGGCAAAATCCAGAGAGAGAAAGTGGCTTGTCCAAGGCGGCAGAGCAAGAGCAAGTCAGAGCCCAGCAGTGAGGTCCTGGTCTGCCAGGCCAGGACAGCTGGCTGCACCAGGGCTGTCCCACAGGGTCCTCCAAGCCGTGCCCAGCCTGTGCCTCCCTTCCTGTCCCTCTTCTGGAGTCCAGTCTGGGCTCACCGTGTGGTCTCTTCAAATACCAAACCTCTTTGAGCTCAGTTTTTCTTGTTGGTGAAAGAACCCACAGTCCCAGCTTTGCAGACCGATCACAGGAGGCCGGCACCAAGAAACATCCTGGAATGTGGGTCTCTTCTCTTGAGCTTAGCCGGGGATGTCAGTGGACGCTCTCTGAGGACGTAGAGGTCGCTAATAAAGTCTGGTCCTGTTTCCATAGGATGTCAGTGGCTCTCTGAGGACAGCAGGACACACTGGCTCTTCCTTCTCAGCAGCCAAAGGGTTGTTATGGCAACACTCTCCTTGGAGAGGACCATTCTGAGTCCTATCAAATGGCAGAGGCCTGTGGGCCCCGCTTTGCTGCCTCCGTCTGGGCTTCTGTCCAGCTGCCGGCTCATAGGTTCTAGCTAAGTGGCGAACAGGCAGGGCCGGGGAGACGGAGGTGGGAGATGTGGGTCAGAAGCCCATGGTACCAGGGTTCAAAGGGCTGCACATCATGTGGAGAGCGAGGCATGGGAGAATGCCAGGGCTGGGACGGACAGAAGTGCTGTTTGAGCTTCTCCCCTTACCCAGGCTAGAGCACTGTCCGCCACTGGCTGACTCCTCAGTTTGGTCATGGCCCTAAAGCCTGATATTTTTAATTCCGCATTTGCCTTACAAAGAGCACTTAAAAACTCTGATTTGTGGAGGTGATTGGGTTTTCAGTGGCAGATGGGTACCAGTTCCTGTACATAAGTGAGAGCCACAAAGACAGATGCCATCAACATAGTGCCATGCAGTTCTCCCAGACTTGCTCACAGGGAGCTCAGAGCCCGTGGCCTGCCCTCTCTGTTATGCAGAGAGAACACAGTGAGTGTCATGGCACCTGGAATTCCTGGTACTCAGGAGGCTGAGGCAGGAGGATTGCAAGTTGCAGGCAATTTAGCAAGACCCTGTTCCAAAAAAAGCAGCAACAGACAAAGGAAGATGAAGAATGTGTCAGAGACAGTCTAGAGTGTGCTGTCCAGGAGCCATCAGCCATCTAGGTCTCCACAAATCTGATTTAAAATGAAGTCAAGTGCGGAGCTCAGTTCTCTGGGTACACTAAGTGGTGGTGCAGTGCTCTGTGCTGCGTGTGGCGGTTGCGACTTCTTACGACGTGGATCTGCCACCTTCTTGTCATCTGGAAGGTGCAGCTGTGGAGTTGACCCAAGACTTTCCTCCGGGTCAGGAAAGTACCTCTTCCCCATCTGACCTCTCCTCTGAGCGCAACCTTTGCCCACGGGTTTCACTCCCAGTAACCTCGATGCCACCCCACTCAGCTCCTGCTCAAGGGCCCCCCAGAGGGACCAGCCTGGTGCCCATTCCTGCCTCCCTGGCCAATGCTCACTTCCTCCTTCCAGGGCCTCAAGGGCTGGCTCTCCTGTCTCCATCAGAAAATTAAGGCTATGCTGTGAGTTTCAGGAAATGAATCCGTGGGATTAGCTGTATTTGGCTCTGAGCCCCAGACGTGCTGGGGAGGGGGCTCCGCCAGCTGTGCCCGCGCTGGTCTGCTCTCAGTGATGGAAGGAGGCTGGGCTGCTGGCAGCCCTGGCTGGGAAAGGGCAGAGGAGGCCTGGATCTGACCCCAGGTCCCCCTGGCCCTGGGGTGAGCCAGACAGTGGTGAAGGGAGGGCTGGCTGCCTTGCCATTGGTTCCCTGCCCAGGTAACATGGTGCCACAGGTGGGGACAGCCTGGCAGCGGTCAGTAAAACAGGGATGACTTCCTGGTGGGCAAGATGAAAGGAGAGAGGGAAGGGAAGCCGGGGCAAAGGGACATTTCCCCAGACTGGGTACCCTTTCCGGTGGGTGGCACGCTCTAGCACAGCCGCCTGGCTCCTGGCCGTGGATGCCCGTGGGGACACGCACTCAGAAACTCTGCCTTGCTGTGACTCAGTTCTTCCCGTCTGTAGTGTGAGCTCGTGGGTCCATGAGCCTTTCCTAGCCAAGTGCTGTGAACACAGGGACCAGTTCTGACCATGTACCCAACATGCTGGGTCCGTCCTGCAATACAGGAAGCGCTCAACAAACGTGCAGCTGGATGGATGGATGACAGAAAAAAAGTGCCTCTGGGAATTTCAGAGATGAAGGGAAAGGAGGGAGGGGGAGATGCAGGCAGAAAGGAGGGTGGGGTGTCTGCTCCGTCTTTTCTCTCCTCTCCTCCCTGTTTCTCCCCAGCCCCTTTTCCACCCTCCCCCCAGATCCCAGGGGCTCCTAAGGGTCAGGGTTGGGGGCTGGGCAGGGAACCAGCTCGATGCTTTTGGTCTAGATAGCTGAGATGCCTGATCAGGCCCTTCCTGGACTCTTCCCAGGCTGGGCCCAGTCCAGGAGCAGAGTCCTGCCCTGACAGCCTTCTCCAGCGTGGGGAAGCAAGCTGGCTTCAGCCTCCTGGGCTCTGTGTGCGTGGGAAACAAGAAGCCTTCACCTACCTGCTGCCCCAGGGGGAAATTAGTGGAAGTGAAATGAGGACCATAATCACCCAGCCCAGGCAGCCAAGTGGAGTTACGTGCTCCAGCCCGGAAGGTCACTCACGGGTCTCGGAGCATCCCAGCTGTCACATCTGCCACCCCTCATGGTACCGATAGGGAAACTGAGGCCCAAGGAGGGAGGTAGGCTTCCTCGGGTCACAGAAATCCGGAGCGGAGCCCGATGGGTCTGAGCTGTCTGACACCAGCTCTGGTGCCGCGTCAGCCCCCTGCTTCCGTCTGCTCTTTGCTGTAGGAGTTTTCATTACCTTTCCACCAAGCAAACCATGATCTCTAAATGTGATCATTTACATACTCAAATACAAACCAATGGGAAGCAGAAGCAAATGTCCCCCGGCCCCGGGGGCGACAATGCTACCTTTGGACCATCGTGTTCAGCAGTGCATTGTGGGCTTTTCCTTTGCATCCGGGTTTCCCCCTCACCCTTTGGAAAAGTCGGGCTCGGGGAGGTGTGTTAACATACAGGAGAAGGCTGCCTGATCTGGAGAATGTAGCGGCACGGACTTTAGCACACAGCCACCCTGGACATCCTCCATGTCAGCGGGAATATTTTGAGTGCCCAGCCATGGGGACTGGTTTTCTAAAACTTTGCTATTTCTGCTAGGAAGTGTTTACCCAGCCCTAAGGGCAGGGCATGGAGGTTGCCACTTCCTGCCCCCCCATCAACAGTGCTGGTGTGCACATCTTTCTTCCGCGTGGTGGCAGGGGCCCGCTGCGCAGAGCGGTGTGCCAGGGTGGCCGCAGTGTGCCCGCCCCGCCCACACCTCCGTGTCACTGACCCTGGCCCGTCCTCCCTCTCTGGTGCAGGGAACCGGCTGGACGAGGGCTCGGACGTGGAGTCAGAACCTGACCTCCCGCTGAAGCGGAAGCAGCGCCGCAGTCGGACCACGTTCACCGCCGAGCAGCTGGAGGAGCTGGAGAAGGCTTTCGAGAGGACCCACTACCCCGACATCTACACGCGCGAGGAGCTGGCGCAGAGGACCAAGCTGACGGAGGCACGCGTCCAGGTGAGGGGCACCCGGCGGGGCTCGGAGTGTCACAGAGAGAGACTGCGGAGATTGTGTACTTGCCGGGCCCCCTCCCAGGCCAAGCCAGGAGTCTCTTCCTGTACGAGGTGCAGCCTGGGACGTGGCGGAACCGAGAACCAAGGGACCACATGCACAGGTAACATCGCCAGCCTCTGACACAGTCCGCAGGCAGCAAATGTTGGTTGGCTGACTCGGAGGTGGATGGTATAAGATGGAGGTGGATGAAAGAAGACATAGAGATGGAAAAGACCAAAGGGACGGGGTGGAAAGAGAGGGAGGGCAGGAAGGAGGAAGAATGACACTCTTCAGCTGGGAGAGAGGGTGCAGGAGTAGGGAAACCTCCTGGTCCCTGATGAGGGGAAGGAGGGATTGAGAGGGGAATTTCTAAACCAACCCAGCTTCCTCCGATGGGTAATGAGCCTCCCAACATGGGAAGCATACAAGAGGTGGGATGGGTGTGGAGCCTCAGGGTAGGGGCAGACTTACAAGCTCATACTTGGTGTGAGGTTCCCAGGCGGTGGGGAAGGACGGAGTTGGGGGGCAGGGGGAAGGTCGCAATGACTGGCTGGCTCAGAGCCTGCGCCTGGGAGGCAGGGCTGTGGACGGGCCCACGGGGGTGCCCACCCACAGCCAGCTCCTGTGCTGGGGACCCCTGACACATGACCTGGTGGCACGTCAGGCCGTTTGGGCTGTTGGCATGGTCTCACGCACATACACACGTGCACAGGCGCATGCGCACAGACGCACACACATCTCCAGCCGCAGGTGCAGAAACAGGCTCAGAGAAGCAGAGTTCTGGGCACAGAGCTGAGCCGGGCAGACACCAAAGCCCACGCTCTTTCCATGCGGGGAAGGAAGAGGCTGATCAGAGCCTGGTGCTGGATGGAGAGCCACAGGGAAGACCTAGAAGCAAACTGGCACTGGGCTCTTGGGACCATGTGTCCACTCCGCCTCCCACCCACACTCGCAGGGTGGGGGCTCCTGGGCTGCCTTCGGAGAGACCCCAAGGGGCTGGGGGCAGACGAAGACAAAGCTTCTTCCCTCCCCTCCTCTCGGGCGACATCTGAGCCCCTGCCCGCCTCTGCCCCCGCCTTGCACCCGTCTGTCCGTCCAGGCAGCTGTTGTCCTGGGCACATTCCCGGGCGCTTTCTCGTTCCCATGTCCGGCGGCCCCACTGCTTTCTACCACCTCGAAGCCTGATGGCTCCTTGTAAAACTTCCTGGCTGTCAAGCCTGTGCTTTTATTGGCCCAGGGACAAAAACAGGTGTCACTCAAGGTCCAGGGTGGGTGGAGGTCTAGGAATGGAGGAGCTGCTGAGCCAGGCAGAGCCCCAGGCGAGTCCGAGGCAGCCGCTCTGTGCGACTCCGTTATTCCTCTGTGCTCATGCGTCGGGAGGATTCCTGCCCGGGGGCGGCGATGGTCTCCCCCTGGGGCCCCAGAGCCTTCTCACAGAGCAGAGAAGCCGGCACGTTGAATTTTATGTGAACAAAGACCTTTACCCGGGAAAGAGGTCGAGGGTGCATGGCTGCTCCAGAGGCCCCCGTGGGTGGGATCGAGGAGAGCACAAGGCCTCGGGCCAGCAGCGCGGTCTGCGGCAGAGCCCTAGGCTGAGAGCATCGGTGCCTCCTCTGACTGGTGTGTCGCCTTCAGGAAACCACTGTCTTTCCCAGAAGTTAGTTTCTGTCTGTAGCTAGGGGGTGGGACCCAGGGATCACTAAAATGTCATCAATTTCTACATCCTTACCTGTTAGGCAAGGTGCTGAGGTCCCTGTCGCTAGAAATGTTCACGCAAAAGCACAGTGTCCAGCCAGACTGGGGCGCTAGCAAGGAAGTTCCTGGTGCAGAGCGGGGCAGGACTCTGAGGGTCCCAGCACACCGCCCAGACTCCGTGGCCACGGACTTGTGAGCTTCGCTCCCCGACGCCCAGAGTCTGTGGTGCTGGGGCTTGCCAGGCTACCTCTCACCACAGCATCCGGGAGATGGGCGGCGGAGTGCAGTAGTTTAGGGTGGGCCTGGAGCCAGATGCCTAGGGTGGGCAGCTATTGCTCAGCTCCTCCACCTTGGGTCTGCAAGACTGAGATGAGACGAGCCAGGAAGCAGTAGTGCACACCTGTAATCCCAGCTCTCGGGGAGGCTGAGGCAGGAGTATACAAGTTCAAGCCTAGCCTGGGCAACCTGGTGTCTTAGTGAGATGCGCTCTCAAAATAAAACATAAAAAGGTGCCAGGGATGCAGCTCATTTGAAGGCCCTGGATTCGATCTATGGTACAACAAAAGCTAGAGAGAAAAAGAAAAAGAGAGGGTGGGAAAGGGACAGAGAGGACTAGTATGGCCTATCTTGGTCTGTGTTTGTATGATTAAATGCAAAAAAGAAAACGATCAGAAAACCCTTAAGCAGTGCCTGGCACACAGAAGTGTAGGGCGGAGATGCCATTTTCCTTGCCGGTTCCAGCTCTGGGCACCCTGACAGCTCTGTGCCTGTTCCTACAATAGTCATCTACCAGGCCTTTGCTTAGCTATTCTAGGCACTGGGGGCTCCGTGGGCCTTGACGCCTGCAGCCACAGAGCTGGCATGCAGCTAAACACATCAGCAGGTGAACCTCACGCCAGGTGGGTTCTGTTAGGACCAAGAGCTGCTCCTGCTCCCCCCTCCCCCGCCCTGCTCTCCACACTGGTAACCTGCTCTGGAAGCCTATGTGACATTATCTGGTGCCACAAAGCCCTGTGCAGCCAGCAAAAAGCCCGAGGCCCCAGGAAGGGCAGCAGAGGGGAAGCAGGCAGGAGCAGTGGTGTCTGGGGAACCCAGGACTCCTTGGAAGGAATTTTCCTTTTCGGGAGCCGGTGGCCTGACCCTAGCCCGGCGTTGGTGTCCCTTGGAGGAGAACACACTGGCCAGTGTACAATCCTGAGCCCACGAGCATCTTCTAGAAACAGAGGCCTTGGGGTGGCTGGGTCTCGGGGTCACACCTTGGCACTTGCTATGGCTGCCAAGAGTGTCCCTGTCCCTTGGTGATGAGCACCCAGCACTCAGGAGATGGTGCAGCCATGCTAAGCACTGTGGGCCGAAACTGGAGCTCTGCTGTTGGCTTTGGTTTTGTCTGAGCAGAAATCTCACTGTGGAGAGGCTCCAGGGCCCTCTCATTACCACCTCCCACCAGATGTCGGCGTCTGGGGACGCCTGTGTGTCTGGCAGGTTGCTCAGCACCCTACTGCGTCCTCCTTGCTCTTCCCTAACTCTAGGAGGTCGATGTCATTTTCTTCTCCACACTACAGATGGAAGCCCAGGAAGTGGCTGCTGCTGCTCTGGAGACCCCGTTTCCTCTCTGTCAATGGGCAGCTCCAGCGAGAGCGGCCGAGGGCCCTTCTGGCTCCACTAAGTGCGAGGGTGTTCAGTAGAGCAGTAAACACACAAAAACGCTGTTCGAGGCACTCTGCCTGTGCAGCTCACTTGAAGTGAAGAACCACCTCCGGGCGGTGTCGTTAGCCCTGTTCTGTAAGACAGAGGCTCTCTCTAGACCACAGGGCTTCTTCCTGTAGCGGGGGTGAAGGTCGGACTCAGAGCCGGGAAGGTGGCTCAGACTCCCATCAGCCCTCAGGCTTTGGGCTGTGAGAAGGGAGGTGGCTTGGGGAGCAGGCCGAGAGGAGCCCTCCTGGTTCCGAGAAGCCAGGCTGGAAGCCCCCGCTCTGGCCAAGCTCACTGTCTACTCCAGGCCTGGCAGAGGGCAGCGACAGGGCTGGGGCCGAGTCCTTGCACCTCCATCCCCAGGGTCGCGCAGGAGAGGGCCTGTAAGGGTTGAGGGGAAGAGAGGAAAGTAAAGAGGGAAGGAGCTGCTCACAGCTTCACCTAAGGGAAACACAAGCCACGTCTAAGGAGCAGCTGCCGCATGCCAGCGACAGCAGCGCACCCAGACTCACCTCACTCTCTAGCCAACTCCAGGACGTGGTGCATTCATGTTTTATCTACAGTTACTTGCCCCCCCCCCCCCAAACTGGGGACCAAATCCAATGGCACTGTAGCACTGAGCAACATCCCCAGCTGTTTTTATCTTTCATTTTTCAGACGGGGTTTCAGTAAGTTGCGCAGGCAGGACTCACACTCCTGGTCCTTTTGCCTCAGCCTCCTGAGGAGCTGGGGTAACAGGTGCACGCACTACCAGGCCAGGGTGTGTTCACTGGCTTTTCAATAGTCAGTGTCTCTTAAAATAAAAGCGTGTATCACTTCTGTAAAGATAAGGCTGTTGTAAAAAGAAAATGGACAGAGGGAAACAAAACACGATTAAAGTCTTGCAGGGAAACGTCACCTGCAGAGGCCCCATCCCGCGTTCTAAAGAGAGATTAGCAAATATTAAGAAAAGCACTGAGGGTCTTTCTCGCCAAACCCAGACCTTCCCTTCCAGAGCCATGAAGGCCACAGAAAGGTGGGGTGGGTACTGGTCACCTGGAGCCGTGATCCTAGGTCCACCCACCTCATACAGCATCCACATGGGCCCCCAGGAGACAGTGTCCATGAAAGGCTCCCCATCAGTACCCTGCAGAGACAGGAAAAGCTGGCACTTCAGTTTTATTTGGGAGCCAGGGCTTTTACCATAACCTCCTTTGACTCCTCCACTCTTTTCTCTGGGAAACCTAAATAGGTCATAGCAGCGGCTCAGTTTCCCAGCCCAGGAAGCAGATGCAGCTCCTTCCCCTGAAGGACCAAGGAAGCCCAGCAGTGTCCTGGTGCCCTGATCTGCCCTCCCTACTCCTGGCAGGTTTATGCATCATGGGTAATCGGGTGCCCAGGATGGTCGGGTCGCCCCCGAGCGCCTCGGCCCCAGCACAGACGCACTAAGTCCGCCCTGTGTATCACTCATCCATTCTGTCAGTGTGTGGCAAGCGCCTGGAAGGTGTCCAGCAGTGAATGTGGAATGCAGGACCCTTGACGGGACCCTCAGGGAGGAGGGGATTGGAGCAGGAAGGGTGTGTAGGTGGAAGGAACAGCTTGTGCAGAGTCCGGAGGCAGAGAAGCAGCCCACTCCACACACACGTTCTCCTTCTCCTCTGGCCTGCCCTGGGGACCTTGCACACCCTGCAGAGTGGGCTCTAACTTCAATCCAATAGAAGCTTGAGCCTCAGCTCCATCACAGGCAGCTGCATGACCTTGGGCACAAGCTGTTTGACCTCCAAACTGCAGTTCCCTCTTGTAAAGTGGGAACAGGAGAACGTGTCTCATGGGTCTACGAAGACAGAGGTGTAAATCCCAGGCCAGTGCTTGGAGGAAACGGAGGCCCCTGGACGGGAGGTTGGTGGTCCAATCTTGGGTAACAAATCCCTGCGTGTGTTTCCCATTACACGGGGCCGGGCCAGGTAAGCGAGTCAAGGTCTCAGTCCCTGGACAAAGAATGAGCTTGCAGGGCCGAGCCTGGGATCCCCTCCAGGTGGGTTCCAGATGCGCTGTGTCCTCTGCAGGGCTTCCTGGGGGAGGTGGAGAGGGAGGTGTTTTGGAGCTGCCAGGCAGGCAGGGGCTGGAGCAGGTGCAGAGGGAAGAGTACCCGACTGAGACTCACACTTGCCTGAGCCTCCACTCACTCTGTCCTATGGCCAAGTCACCTGTGTTCTCTCGGCCTCAGTTTCCTCATCTGTGAAATGGAAATAATGACAAACCCTCCCTAGCTGTCTGCACACACAGAAGGCATCATGCCTGTGAAACTTCTCTGTTGCTCGAAAGTTACCCAGCACTCATCATTTAAGGGCACAAGGCTAACATGGCTCACGGTTTTATGGGTTCACTCCATGGCTGGCAGACTGCAAGACAGAGACCGCATGGCAGAGGGCCATGAAAGAAAGGGCCACAAAACAGAGAAAAAGGAAGACGTGGGGACAAAAATGGACCCTTTAGGTCCAGCGTCCAGAGATTTACCTCTGACAGGACCCACCTCCTCATTACCGTACCCCTCCAAGAACTCATCCATGGAGGAATCCACTGATGGACAGATACGTCGCCTCCATGAGCCCATCACCTTCCACAGGCGTGGGGACGCTTGGGAACATTTTGGACAGAAACCTAATTCCTTCCACACTGCAGCAAGGTGGATTTTCCTTCTTGGAGGAAGATGCTGGATCAGAAGCCGATGGCTGAGAGTACGGGTTCTGTTTCCCCCAGGCCAGGTTGTCCATTCTCCGCTCTCCTTCCCCCAGGTCTGGTTCAGTAACCGCCGCGCCCGTTGGCGCAAGCAGGCAGGAGCCAACCAGCTGGCAGCGTTCAACCACCTTCTGCCAGGAGGCTTCCCGCCCACCGGCATGCCCACGCTGCCCCCGTACCAGCTGCCGGACTCCACCTACCCCACCACCACCATCTCCCAAGGTGAGTGTCGGAAGCCCTGGCCCCTTCCCTGCCCAGCCTTCCTTCTCTTCCCTTCTCTGACAAGTCATTCTATTCTGTGGCTCCGCATGCACTTTATTGTGGGCAGACTATTGCAACAACAAAGGAAACCCCTGCAGCTCTGCCCTTGAAGTTTTCAGCTCTGCCTGGAGGCTGCAGGGTAGAGGGAGGGTCTGCAGGCAGCCCGCGTGCACCTGTTTAGACCAAGCTTTGCAAACCATAAAGTAAACACAGATCTGGAATCTTATTAAAATGCCTGCCTGCGCCCTGCTGAGGCCCAGGCTGCTGGCCCAGGGGCAACACTTTGAGCATCAAGGATCCAAGTGTGTGAGGAGCCGCTTTGGAGGGAAAGTATTAGTTGTTTCTCCAGAGGTCTCTGTGCAGTCACAGTCTTGAGTTTTCAGAATGTGAGAGTGGAGTGGTTTTGCATGTGTGCGTGTGCGTGCACGTGTGTGTGTGTGCATGTGCATGCGTGTGCACGTGCACCCGCTCACGCACAGGTCCTGGGAGGCTGCTGGACAGTTTTTTGAGGTAGAGCTAACCTCTAATCTACATCAAAAATTACAGAAGGTCTTGAGTAACTTCCTAGGCTCTCATTTTCTTGTCCATCTGTTGACTGAAAGAAGGCATTTTTAGAGAGAGACTAAAGGTCGGGCTTCCTTGCAGGATCTGAGGAAACTTGCTCTGGAAGTCTCTCCCTGGGGCTGAAGAATCAGCCTTTCCTTCCCTCATCCCAGCTGTGCTGAGCGTGGTCAGGCCCGTGACACCATCCGCGGGAGGAGGCGCCCCTTGGGCCCGTCCTCAAAGCATAAGATCATCCCTGGCCTCAGAAGGGGATGGGCAGAGGCAAGGGAGAGTGGGTGGAAGAGGCTGGGGCACCTGCAGAGGGGAGAAAGGAAAAAGTGGTCCTAGGGGAAGTGGCTTTTAGGAAGGAAGAGTTCCCTCCCCCCTCCCGGACCCTGCCCTGTTGTCTTCCCATCATGGTCCATACAGGGAGCCCTAATGGCTCCTCCCTGCCTCTGGGCCTCACCCGGCAAGCTGAAGAGTCAGACCCCCTCACTGGAAGGCTTCGCAGGGAGGCCGGGGTGGGACAGCGCTGCACCCAGCAGCGAGGGGCAGACGCGGCTCCGGAGTCAGGCCCCTCCAGGCCTGGCCCACCCGCCCAGTCTGGTCATCTTGAGTGAGCACCCAGCCCTGCCCAGCCTCCTTTTCTTCCTCTGTAAAATGAGTCCTTTTCTTGCTTTGTGCTTGCGGACACCATCTGTGAAGGCGCCTGGCCGTGGTCAGTGCTCAAAGCGCCCCCAGGGCTAGCCAGCGGGTCAGCTTCCCAGTGAGGTGTGCGTGTCGCTGCAACTGTTTATTGCACACCCGTTCTGCACCTAGCAGTCATGGAGGCTCATGGCTCTTTCCTGCCTCTGGGACGAAGTCCGCCATTCAGCCTCTCTCTCTGGTCTCTCCACAGATGGGGGCAGCACCGTGCACAGGCCCCAACCCCTCCCGCCGTCCACCATGCACCAGGGCGGGTTGGCTGCGGCCGCTGCGGCTGCGGACACCAGCTCTGCCTATGGAGCCCGCCACAGCTTCTCCAGCTACTCTGACAGCTTCATGAATCCGGGGGCCCCCTCCAACCACATGAACCCTGTCAGCAACGGCCTGTCTCCTCAGGTAGGAACCTCTCCCCTCTGCCCCGGGTCTGCCACCAGGCGCTTGCTGGCTCAGGATTCACTGATCTCCATGAAGCTCCTGGCTGGTGCCACCTCGAGAGGGTTTAAGTGGAAGGACAGATGGCCCTTAACCTTCACCTGTCACTGTGACTTGGCCCTGGATTGACCTACTTCAAGCTGCAGCAGGTGGAAGAAAGACTTCCTTTTTCTTGTTGTCCAGAAGTAAACAGGGTATTTTATGGACTTGCTGTCAGCCCAGCAGCACCCCACTCAGCTCATGAAGTCAGGCACATTTGGGCAGCGCCTTGGTGCAAGCTGCCAGCACCTGGGGTTTTTAGAACCGGGAGCCCTTCCTGGCCTCCTTCCCGTCCTCCTTTGGAGGAGGCTCTAGACCAGAAACTGCATTCTGATTGGATCTTGAAAACTAGTTCACTCGCATGCGATTGGCTGCTTGTTAAGTCCCTTACTGCTTGGTGGTTCTTACAGAAGTCTGATGATCAGCTTTGGGTGCAACTGGAAAGATAGTGCTGGGCCTGTGGTGATGATGGTAGGTTTAGCAAATGGGAGTTGAAGGTGCCAGAAGTCCTGGTGAATTTGAGGGACTGCTGGGGCTTATCTTTGTGGCTGTAGCAGATGCCCAGAGACCCGTGGGGAAGGAGTTAAAGCTGAGATTGGTTTTATTCTGTCTCCCACCTGCTGAGAGCCCCCCTTCCTCATGTCTATGGGGAGAGTGCAGACGCAAGTTGTAAACTGATCTGAACAGCTGTGGTGTGATGGAAAAGGTGCAGCTTCGGGGTGGGTTTAGGGCTCAGGGCACCCTTGAGCCGATATGCTTCGGTTTATCCTTTGGTAAACAGAGGGATTGTGACTACCTTTCTACCAAAGGACGTCGCTGAGTTCAGCATGCTCAGGGATCAAGGCTCCTGGCACAGAGCCAGGCGCAAAAAAGGGCCAAGTAAAAGTTAGTTGTCTCCTCCTGTTGTTGGATGATATAATTAACATAGAAAACTTGTTAACTTCAGGGAAAGGAGGAGCCAGAGGAGCGACCACTGGTCACATCCTGCAGGCCTCACCATCCAGCCCTGTTTGTAGAAATAAAGTTTTATTGGAGCATACATGTCCACCCTCTTATGACTCTGTTTCTCCAACAGCAGAGTTGAGTAATTTTGAAAGACACTATAGGGGACACAAAGCCTAAAATTCTTCCCATCTGGCCAATACAGAAAAAAAAAAAAAATTGCCAACCTCTGGTCCAAAGCTCTCCCAAGAATGTTAAATATCTGTATGTCTTTGGAAAGCTTTCTTGTGTCTCTATTAATTTGCATAGTTGAGGGTGAATTGAATTTCCATCCCAACCAGCATTTACTTGTGGGGAAGGCCCAGGGCAGGTCTCTTTCCCTCTCCATGCCTCCATCTTCTCATCCGTTAAATGGGCATAATTGAGGTTCGAATGAAAGATCCACCTGCGTAAGATGATCAGCTGAGGCCTGGCATCCAGAGCATGTGCTGGGGACACCTGAGCAGCCACACACAGCCCCTAGTGGCGATGCCATGGACTGCCAGCTTGTCAGCCCCGCACTGGTCCTTGCCAGCCTCCTGCTCTCTTGCAGGGATTTCAAATGCACAGAACCCTGCAGCCTCAAAGCCTGCATCCAGGTTGCTTTCCCAGGGCGGGAGGGTAAGAGGACTCCTCTGGGGTGCAAGGTCATGGCCTCCTTCTATTAGTACAAGGGCTGATGGTCCAGCCAACCTTCCAGAGCCAGGATGGGAGATAGACACCGAAGGACCCAGGACCTACTGGGAGACGCGGAAGGGGCCCCAGCTGGCCTCCTGGGGGGAGCGTCCTTGGCAAGCTGGAGAAGCGTTGGGGACTGTGTGGGACAGCCAGTCACTGCACAGATGCCGGGGCTGAGAGGTCAGCCCTGGTCCCCGACCGATGCTCACTGTCCTGAAGTAGGACTTTCGTCACAGCAAACAAAGGGTCCCTGGCTCCCGAACAGGGTTGGGATGGGGTGGTAGGCAAGAGGGTGGAAAGGGACACACGCCCCCGACGTGATCAGATATCCTGCAGGGGCCCCTCCCCTCGGTTTGAAAGCCGTGGAGTTGGGTGTTACATTTTCACCCCTTCCTGGATGTTCCCGAGTGGGATTCGGGCTCCCTCCGTCCAGTGAGCATGAAAGCACAAAGCCAGAGGCCTTGGGAGGCTCAGGGCAGAAAGCCGAGGGTGTGATGGGTTGGGGGAGCCTTGGGCTGCCTGGAGTCCCACCGAAGGTGTGAAGACGGACGGAGGGTCCAACAGGGCTGCGGAGCCAGGGCGGGGATGGCTGCTGGGGGAGGGCCAGAGCAGCAGGCAGGCTGCGGGGCTCCGCGTGTGTGAGACCACCCGAGGTCCCCCTCGTGAGGTGAGGCACAGAGCTGTGCAGAGCCTCTGCTCAGACCCAGGCAGGGGCTCATGGCACCACCCATGGCTCGCCGGGCTGGGGATGATCCAGGTCTCTCGTCCCCACTCGGCCCCGAAGTGGGTGCCCCTGAGCCCTAGGGACTCCCGGGAGAGACCGCCGCAGCATTTCCCTGGAAATCCCTTTTCCGAGTTCAGCTCTGCACCTGTCCCCCGGCTCCGAAGGGCGCAGCTGAGAGAATGGAGACTAAGTACCTGCTGTATTCTGGGCACGGGGATAAGTTGGTAACAGAGGGGGAGACCCGCCGGGTACAGCGACAGTGCTGCGGGGAGGGAGCGCCGTCTAGTCACACAGTGGCTCACTGTGCCACTGACAAGGACAGAGACTCTCCGGACTCCTGGGGCGTTCGGATTCTTTTCCAGTTGTTTCACACATTTTAATCTGCACATCAGGTAGGGCCAGGGTGCAAAGCCCGATCTCCAGGGCCTGCAGTTGTAGCCTCTCACTCTTCCTGGCACTGAGAAAGGCCCACGCCGCACCCATAGCGAAGGGAGAGCACATGCAGCCCGTGTCATGGGAAATTTGGAGCAGGGAGCTCCGGGGACAAATGCATCGCCAGGCCGGATGTGCGGAAGCCTCCTTGGAAGCTCGATATCCTTGGAACTCTGTTCCCGAGGCCCCAGCTTGTAGAACCAACACTGGGCACTCAGCCTGCGATGCCCTGGCTGCAGACAGAATCCCTTCTAAAGAAGTGGAGGGATTAGGAGGATGAAGCAGGAGAGTCTCAAATTTGAGCCTTGCCTGGACAGTTTCGTGACTTAATAAGACCCCCTTTCAGTAAAAGGGCGGCTCTGAGGGTGTTGCTCAGTGCAAAGGCCCCAAGTTCAATCCCCAGTACTAGAGGGAAAAAGTGTAGGCATGAGAACTGGGCCCACATGAGGTTAGGACTCAAAGACTACAGCCTACACTCCCCCCTTTGCTCCAGGCAGGCAGAGGAGGCATTGGAAAATGACTCTTAGAAAACAACTCAGCACAATGAGGGACAAAGAGTGCCTTTTGGATCATGAGTACTGCAGATGACGGCTACATACAGAGACAGAGGACGTCAGGCTGGCTCTGAGGGTCCCAGCCTAGAGAGGAGACACCCCCTATCCCTAGGAGCTTGTCATCTGGTGGCAAAGGCAGACCCTGTCCCTAAAGAGTCCTGGTGTAATGGTGGACAGCCAGGCTTCTCCTGGAAAGTCTCTGGGATGGGGAGACAGGCATCAAAAGCCCTTTGGAAATAAGGTTTTGTTGCCTGAGTCCCCAGGTCCCACGCAGACTCAGGCGAAGTTCTGCCACACTGAGGTCCGGGCAGAATGCCTTGAGCTGGGGCCTGTGGAGGACTGGATCCTGGGTGGGGGACGGTTCACTCCTGAGCTTCCTCCTCTGCCAGTCTGTCCTAGATGCTGACGCAGTCGGGTGCAGAGAGCACCCACTTCCCTTGAGTTTTCCCCAAGTTGCGCTGTTGGGTTAAGTCAGGGCTCCAGTCCCGGCTCGAGAACTCCTGACACTGTCTTTGTGTCCCCACCCCATGTAATGTCCCTGGTTCATCATTGTCTCCATTGGTCTTCTCTGGACGTCACCACGAAGGAACCCACAAAAAGGATTCACATATTTACAGTGCCCTCACTAACGAAAAATACTAAGTGTGCAGTTCATCATGTGACTGCAATCCCCACGACCCAAGCCTTCTTGTCCTTCGCTGCTTCCCCTCCCGTGTGTCCACATCAGGGGGACAGGGGCTGGGCTGCGGCTCAGGAGTCCAGCGTTGGCTTAACAAACACCAGGCCTTGGCTTCAGTACCATTGCTGCCGAAGGGTAAAATAATGATGGTGACGGCGATGCCGAGCCAGTCGCAGCAGGCCAGGCCCATGGAGGCAGGAGGTGCCTCCGTTTGCCTGTGGAAGTGATCTGGGAGCCTCCTTTGACGGGGGAAGAAACTGCACTGTCCAGGGTCACCCGTTCACTCTTCTAGCTATCTACGGCGCACTTACTCGGCGCTGAGCCGGCCCCGTGCTGGGCTCGGAGGTGACAGAGCTGGGCTCAGAGTCTCATTCCACAGCCCCCGCCCCATGTCCCTGTGTTGGGCCTGCCCAAGAGGCTGGCCTGATGGTCCGTTCAGGGGAGCAGAGCCTGGATCAGCATCAGAACCGAACCCCACGTGTCCCCTTTCTTCAGAGACCTGGGGACGAAGCTGTGGTGCAGGCCGCCCTCGTGTTTCGCTATGAATGGCTCTCCTGAGTGTGCCTCAAGACAGATGCCAACAGTGCTACTCCCCTGGCATCATCTGTGTCCCCTGAGTGCCCAACCAGCGAGGATAGACACCCCATCAACAGAACGTGCTAAAAAGTGCCAGCGCGCCTGGAACCACTCTGCCCATGCGGATCGTTCAGGCCCGACAGCAAGCCTGTGCTCGGCAAGACAGGCCCAGAGAGGTTAAGTAACTTGCAGAAGGCCACAGAGCTTCCAAGCCTGCGTTGTCACCGCCCTCTGGTCCCTCGGCAGGACAAGACCAAGGCAGCCACTTGGTCTAGAGCGCCGAGCGGTGCCCCGCGCAGGGTGGCACTGAGACTCTGTGCGTCTCCCCTCACTCCCTCTTTGCTTGCCCACCCCATTGGTGGCGACATCACGTTTGTAATAAGCATTTAAAATGAGTCTGGCCAGACCAGGGACAAGGAAAGAGGCGGGAGCGAGAGATTTGTGGGCAGGAAGATGGGGAGGGGGATCGTGCGGTGTTAAATAGCCCAGAATTTTTTAAAAAAACTGATGCAAATCACTGGTAGGAGAGAAAATTATGTGCAATTACGTCCTGATATTGGAAGGTTTTGCCTAGTCCAGGCAACAAGATCTCATTAACAAGCAGAAAATAAGATTGAAATGGTGTGTAAAAGAGCTGAAAAATGAATTTGAATGCTGCGTTTGTCCACAATTACCCCCTCCTTCACACATATTTTATTGCAATTTTTTTATTATTCTTAATCTCTCCATTCCTCAAAGCAGATTGGGGACATCCTGGCATTACCGGGGCATCAGGAGGAGGTGTGGAGGATTTCCTGCCCCCTGAAAGGAGACCCTTCTCTCGCACATTTTCCAAGGTTGGGTTTTGGAGGGATCAGAATTCATTTCTCCGGCTTAGCGGGTTGTAGGGACACGGGGTTTTAACCCCAGCCGTGAGCTCCTCTGCGCCCCGCCCCGCCCTTCGCTTGCCTCCCTTCCCTTGACTCCCTTCTCTTTACCTTCTCAGGGTCTGTTTGCCCGCCCCTTCAGGCCCATGAGTGGAAGGAAGCTTTGGGCAAGGGAAACTGAGGCCTGTTGGTGACAGGCAGCCCCAGGTCTGAGTTCTGGATCTGCTGCTTACTAAATTGCTGTGTGACCCTGCTGCAGCTTCTTTACCTCTCTGGGCTTCCTCTTCCTCACCTGGAAGTGGGTGCTAATCCTTGTCTCCTGAGGGTGCTGTGAGGACTATTGAGGAATTTGAGCAAAGCGCTGGCACATAGTAGGTGCTTCATGAATGTGCGTCCTCCACACCTCCATCTGCGCGCTGGCCACCAACTCTGCCTCACACCGCTGTCTTCTTCCCTCTCCGTCCCACCCCTTTCTGCCTGCTGGGAGATGCCTGTGCGGGTTGCCCACCCAGGGCAGGGCAGGGCGCGCTTGCTCACCAGCCTGGGCAAGACAGGTGCTGGAAGACAGGCAGCACCCCCACAGAAAGCAGAGGAAGAGCCACCCGCCCTCCTGGGAAGGACGCACCAGGGAGGATATGATTCAGACAGAGCTCACGAGCTCTGGGTGGTTTTCTCCAGGATTAAGGAAACGTGAACTCAGAGGCCCCACCCCCATCCCCATTTCTCATCGTGACCAGGGCTGGCAGATGGGCCCCGTAACCAGAAGCTGCGTGTGGTGGCACAGGGTCAGGGTCAGTTTGTGAAAGGGGCCAGGAGTCTGCCTGGACTTCTGTGGCCCTGAAGCCAAGTGACATGTTTTGCGTCTGTCCTCCCCAGCCAGCTCTCGCTGTACCCAGTGATGGCCTGGCTCCCTGAGCCCCCCCCGCACATCTGCCAGCCCCTTGTCACAGCCTGATCAGGGGCAGCAACTGGGGGACCTGGCTACTGTCCACCCTGTGTCAGATGTCCCCCAAGCTCCCATGGCCCTGGCCAAGCCAGCCTGAGGACTAGAGAATTGGCCCTCGTGAGCCCTGGGGCGCCGGCGCCCTGGGTCTCTCCAGCCCTGGGAACCAACTGTGCCAAACCCCTGTTCTCACAGCCTCTCTGCCTTTGTCCGTGGCTGACCCACCTCGGTGGGAAAAGCTGAGTTATTTCCTGCTGGCGGCTGCTTCCCAAACACAGCCACCTGCCCCTGTCTGTCCATCCGTCAGAGGCTCTGGCTCCAACCCCGCAGGGAGAGGCCTGGGCCGAGCCTGCAAAGACAGACCCGAGTTTCTGTCTCTGCCTTTCCCTCCTTCTTGTTGGCCTTGGGAGGGGAGGGGCCTAAACCAGGTTGGGTTGGGACTCTGGGCAGCTGCGATAGGGCCCTGAGTCCAAATGGGACTTCCGGGTGGAGAGTGGTCTCCAAGTGGCTGCGGTCCCTCCATGGGAACTTCTGCTGGGTCTGCATCCCACCCCTGAAAAGGTACAGGCAGGAGCTTCCTCTGCCCTGCATGGACAGGTAGAAAGGAGTTAGCCTGCTCGGGAGATCCACACGCTGCCAGGAGACCCCTGTGGTCTCAGGTGTGACTGCAGGCAGCACCCCCTGCTCAGCACACAACAGCTTATTTTGGTGACATCCGTAACACAGTATCCGGCGCACAGTAGGCCACCAGCTACTGCTGGTCAAGCCCTGGGCATCCTGCAGGCGTGACAAGACACAGCCAGGGCCTGTTCCCCAGGGGACTTCTGAGAGGCACTTGGACGTCGGCACATGCAGGCCGCTCACAGATTCAGCTCCTTCCGACACAACCAGGGAGGCTCGAACAGGAAGGCACATGGACTGGTGCGTTCGGGGCGTGATGCTGTATCCTCTAAAGAGCCTTAGAGAGGCGGTTGTAGACAATTCGTTGTGATTTCCGGTCAGCAGAGGAAGTGTGGCGTAGGGAGGGACAGTCAGAGAGGGCTGCTTGGAGGAGGGGCCCTCAGGAGAGCTTGCTCAAGGGGAAATAAAGGAAGGGAGGCTGTAGCCGATGCGGCTGGGAGAGCAGCCCATTAGGGACACGCGTGGCAGCAGTCGGCAGCCAGGCTGTGTGAGCTGTCTGAGCCTCAGTTTCCCCGTCTGTGAGGCGGGGCATATGCCACTCACCTTGCTGCATTAGCTGAACTGAAGTCATCAACTGCTGGTGTGGAACAGTGCGCCGCACCTCAAAGATAGTAAGCGCTCGGTACGTGTTGG
Organism: Petromus typicus; assembly: GCA_004026965.1. Lineage (NCBI taxonomy): Eukaryota > Metazoa > Chordata > Mammalia > Rodentia > Petromuridae > Petromus > Petromus typicus. Next base: position 75,032 of record PVIR01000428.1, read on the forward strand.
TTTTCTCCCTCTCTGCTGCTCTCGCCTGGAACAGAAACCCAGTCTGAGGTCTTGCTTGGCTTCTCCGCTGAAGTCACTTTTCTCTAGGACCAGAGGTTCTGTCCAGCCCGGCACGGGACAGGCCTGGTCAGTGATTGGACAGTCAGTAGACCTGCGTTCTCTCCGAGTCCCGCCTCAGACCCACTATGTGGTTCTAGTAGGTTCCTCCCAGCCCCAGGCCTCAGTTTCCCCCTCTGTGCGATGAAAGAGATGGGGCGGCTGCTAACAAGGAGCCTTCCTTATTAGCAGAATGGTGACTGTGCCCTCACAGCCTGCGTTTCTGTGGGAAGGCTCGGCCCTCCTGGTCCTGCCCCACACCTCCCGCCCGCACTCCTGGGACCCCACCCGGCTGCTGAGCGCACCGGCAGGCCAGAGCTTGAGCTGTGCAGAGCTGCCTGGCTTGGTGGGAAAGAATGCAAATAGCGGATTTGTCCTTTTTTCTGATTAGCAAGGGGGCTCAGGACGAGACAGCCCGACAGATAGAGGGAAAGAAAATGAGGGGGATTAGCAATTAATACTGCGGGCAGACATGGGGCTTCACAGGCCCGTCCCCAGGGTCCCTGGTGGGAGGGAGACTGTCCGGGCGGCGGAGAGGCTGGACCCGGAGCTGGCCGGGTCCCCAGGTAGAGAGGCATCCTGACTCTGCAGGCCCCTGAGGCCACACCTCCCCGCCTCCAGGCCCCTGTGCTTGCTGCTGCTTTGGCCCAAGACACCTTCTCCATTTCCTCCTCAGCCCCTCTTAGCTGGACTTCTCCTTGGGCATTAATCACATTTTTATCAGTGTATAAAGTACCTGTATTACTAGATAAATACAATTCGTGCTAACAATGGTCAAATTTTTTGAGCACTTCCCACAGGCCAGATGTGTGCTAAACCTACCGCATGGATTATCTCACTCAGCCTTTCTGACATCCCCTTGCGGGAGGCCCCGGAATTTATTTCTGCCTCGCATATGGGGAGAGGCATTGAGCAGTTTCAAGGATCTGTCCAGGGAAAGTTGTAACAAGGGGCAGGTCTTGAACTCGGAGACAAGGCTCCTACCTAGTGCTGGTCATCTCAATGGTATGTTTGCCACCTGCTGGGAAAGTCTTTAGGGAGCCCAAGGTAACTGATCTCGGGAGCATTTCCCGAGTCTGGGGACTGGCACAGGGTCCACGTTGAGCAGACCCTGGTCTGCTGGTGGCTCTAAGGCCCCCAGAGACCGTCATGGGCCAAAGCCCCAGACCTGCCGCTGAAGAACTGCTCTCCCTCTCTCCCAGTCTCCCTTGTATCTCCTCTGCCTGTTCCTTCCCGATTCCCCCTGGAAGCTCCTGCCCTGTGCCTGTCTCAGCCCCGGCCTCCCCCCTCCTCTCCCAGCTGGGAACATTTCCCCAACACCTCCACCAGCTGAGGCAGGTGTGGGCCACCCAGAGAGTTCTGCTAAGGGCAGGGCTTCTGAACACGCAGGGGACCCCTGGAAGGGCCACCTGAGGGCCGCGCATCTCCTTCCCTCACCGGCGACTCTGAGCCTTCAGCCTCTGGGCGATGAGGGAGCGAGGTCACCCTCTAACCCGCCCCGCTGGGCCAGGCTGGCCTTCCCTGTTCTTCCTCCTGCAGCTGCTCCAGCCTCCTGTGCCGCCTCCCAGCCCAGCGCTTCCTGCTGATTCGAAATTCACCTCTGATTTCCCGTGGGATAGACACCCCCTGCGCCCTGTTTCTGCTTTGCCAGCTTCTGCTCGCCTCTCCTTCCTTCCCCATCCTTCCCTCCCAGTTTTCCTCGCTGGCCCCCAGGGCACTGTGCCCTGACACCTGGACCCCCTCTTGCTATCACACCTGTCGAATCTGTGAATCTAACCCGCCTGTCCCTCTCCCCCAGGTCCTGCCTCTCCAGCTCCCCAGAAAGCTCCATCTATCCCGCCCCGTCCCCTCTCACCCTGCTTCCTCCGCTCACTTGTTCTCCTCCCCTCGCCCTCTGTACCCAGGTCTCCCCACAGCCCGTCTCCTGCCCCCTTGCCCTCTCTCTGCAGATTCTTCCCACCCTGGACACAGGCTGAGATGATGGCGGTTTACTCAGTGTGCTTCAGCCAGGCTGGGCGCGGGGTCCTCGGGCCAGGCGGGGGGGGGCCGGTGGACAGGGGCCGAGCAGGGACACGGGCCGCCCCTCCCCGCTCGCTGCCGACGCTGCGCCTTTGATCCATGGCCCGAGGCCGCCTGACAGTGGAAAATGCGGGGAGACAAAACCACTCAGTCAAAGTGATTCCCAACAACTGTCTCCCCGAGATAAGGATGCGCCCCGGCTCCTCGGCCTGCTTAATTCCCGCCGCCCAGCCTGGGAGCCCGGCGCGGCAGCACACTGGCCGCCGCAGGGCTGTCCAATGGCAGGACCCAGCTCTGCTGGGCTGGGGACCCAAGACAGAATGGGCAGCGCAGGGACGGGGATGAGGGGTGTAACCTGGCCTGGGCCAGTAGGAGGGCTGGGTACCCGGGACAGACGCGGGGGTGTGGAGCACACGGAGCACCAAGGTGGGGGGGTCAGGGCAGGTGCTAGAGTTCTGTTGCTCCCTGCAAGGAAAAGTGGGTGACTCCTTCCATTTCCCACTCATTCCTTCCCTCCATCCCCCTCTACCGAGGTACTTTCCTTCCATGCCTAGGAATACCCCAGCCCTTCCCAGAGCCCTGTTCTGCTGTTCTGTTTGCTCTGTTTGCCATCTGGCCTCAACCCTCCTGGTCCCTGGGCCTGGGCGCCCCGCCTCCCTCCACGCCCAGCATAGCGGTGCTGCCCGGAGCTCCAGATTTCTGCAGACCTCGATCTCCCCTCAGGAGAGGGTCAGGCGGTCACAGTGGGTCACAGTGGGCTGGGTACACAGTGCTAGGCCTGCAGAGACTCTGAGCATCTGTCCATGCCCAGGCCCACCCCCTGAGGACCTCAGGTGTGCTGTCCATACCTTCAGGAACCTTCCAGTGAGGAGGTGGGAGTCGGCCAGCAGCCAGCTGTGAGAGGAGGTCCTGGCCGATCCCAGGCGGGCTGCAACCCTGTACTCCTCCCCACCTCCTCAAGGACTCCTAGAGGTCAGCTTTGCTCTCTTGACACTGACCATGGCAAGTAGGGCCTCAGTGCAGAGATCGGGGACAGCAGGAGACGCCTCATATGCAGTGAGGCCAAGAGAGCCGGGTGTGCCGCCCTGAACCTGCGCAGGGCTCTGTGTGTGGAATGATGGCAAAGGAGAGGTCTCGAGGGAAGCAGGATTCGGCTCAGGAATCCTGAGGACCAGAATAGGGTGTGGCGTGAAAATCATCGAGCACCCCTTCTGGGGCTGGCAGTGGTCAAAACAGAATCTGGGTGTTAGGTCACAAAACTGCAGGAGGGTGGGTCCTTCATGTGACAGACAGGTTAGATAAACGTCCATGGTCCCCAAGCACTCGCCGATGGGGGTGCCTCCCCTGAGGGCCCAAGACAGGACGTGTGCAGCGGGCCTGGCACCCCGATGCGCTGCCCTCCACTGTAGCAGGCCACTTCACCAGCTGAGCCCAAGGCACCCTGTGGCTGGCGATCCCGGGCACCCAACCACACAGCATCTTGAGCCTCTTCTCTCTACACAGCTGCTCTGAGGAGGGGTGTCTGAGTAGGGCTGAGACCCACCCCTGGCAATCTCAGAGCCAGGACACCAGGCACCTTGAGGCGGATGGGCAAGCCCTGGCCAAGGGACTAGGGACTCAGTCCCTCATGCTGCTGTGCTGTTGGGACAGCAGAGTATGAGAGCCTGACCTCGGCTCCCCAGGGCGCAGGGTCCACGGCTGGTGCTGGACCACGGCCAAGTGCATGTGACCCTCTCATCAGACCAGGGAGCTCTGACCGGCGGCGTCAGAGGATTAAGGTCCCGTGAGAGCCCTGGCAAGTGTCTTATCACAAAGGGGACACGTCCAGGCTGAAATTGAGACTTGACGCCCAGGGGCAGAAGTTCCCGAGCCTCTCCCGGCGGGGACCCCTCCCCTCCTGACCACAGGCAATGCCCCCTCCCACTCCAAACTCTGCAAAGAGAGCCTGGCCCCAACCCTAAACAGCCCCATTTGCTGTCTCCAGATCTCAGAGTGGAGCGGCTCCCCCAGTGGGGGGCACACTCTGCTCTGAGGCCCAGAAAAGCAGGGCTGCTGGCCATCTTGTGCCACGCGTAATGATCGTGATAGCACACTTTGCTTGTCCCAGTGCCAGCGGCTGACAAGGTAGTTGTCCTCTGTTAGCTCCTTGGCCCCCCACTACGCCCTGACATTTGGAATCACGTGCACATTTTGCCGGTACAGAGGTGAAGGCCAAGGTCAACAGCAAGGGGCAACATTAGAATCCAGAGTCCAGGCCCTGCCAAGGATTAGCTGCCCTCTGCCACACTGGGCTACCCGCTTGGAGGGATGGATGTGACCCTTGCTGCTCCCGGTCTGGTCTGCACTTTAACGAGCTCCCCAGGGGTTTGTGGGAACACTGGCAGAGTCCCCCCACCCGCCCTCCCCCTTTCCCAGCCCTCCGATGGCTCCTACGCTCCCTGCAGTGACTCCAAAGAGCAGCTGGACAGGAAGGAGGAGAAAGGAAGGGGCCTGGGTGGGACCCACAGTCCTCAGAGGCTGGGAGGCCTGAGGGTTCCTCTCCCCTGCGACCCTCCGTGCCACCACCCACAAGCTGGACCAGCCTGCAGGCCCCGCATAGCCCGGCCCCCAGTGCGCTCAGCTCCCCTCTGCCATGGCTGGGGGGTCCATCTGAGGGTTCTCACTGCAGGGGGTGTGAAAGGGTGTTGGAGCGTTTGGGACAGAGGCTGCCGGAAAGAGAAACCGACACCAAGAGACCAAGGGAGACAGGGACAGGAAGACACAGAGAGGCAGCTCAGACATGGGCAGGGCAGGAGAGAAGGCAGAGGGAGACGCAGGAATATAGGAGTGAGGTGTGAGGGGCTTAGCGACACAGCGGGACAGGCGGCAGCTCAGGTGGGAGGGCCCAGAGCAGAGGGGGCTGGGGCAGGTGCAGGGAGGGGCCTGGGGCGCCAAGGAGAGGGGCCACAGACAAACCAGGATTAAAATTCCAGGCCCACCACATCCCAGCTGTGTGGCCTTAGGTTGCCCCAACCACAGCAGCAGCACAAACGGAAGGTCCCTTTGTCCCCAGACACGGCTAACCTACCTGAGCCTGCTTCTCCCCACACTCCCTGCGGCCCCCTCCTCCCCCCACACTCCAGGTGTCTGTCCATGGCAGGGACCTTTCTCCAGGCTGCTGGGGACTGGACCCCAGATGCCCCGGCCTCCCGGTATGGCAGTGGCCGGTCCCCAAGGCCCCGGAGCCCGAGGTGAGAAGTCCTGCCCTTTTGGCAAGTGTTTCTCTTTAGTTCCAGATGCTGCCCTGACAGGTCTCCCCTGTGATTAATGTCCCCAACCTCTAGCCTGGGACCAGCTCCTCCTTCCCAAGGCGGAGCTGGCTGGTGGCAGGCGGCAGAGGGCCAGTGCCTTCCAGAATCCCCCTCCTGGCCCCTCTTGCCCCCTGGGCCACAGCGGGCCACTTCTCCCGACCTTGGCAGTCTCCCTCAAGCCTCTGTCTCTTGGGCTGTGTCGTCAGTCCCGCCACCCAATCACGGGGAGGCACCAGCCAAGTGCCCAGGGACCGCTGGGGCAAAGCACAGAAGCTCTAGGGCAACTTGGGGGTCTGTGCAGAGTGGCAGAGGAGGGGACTCTGCTGAGCCAGAGCTAGCACTGAGATGAGGACTTTGGCTGGCTGGGGTGTCTGCTGTCAGAGCCGGGGATCAGGCTGGAGTCAGAATGGGCCGTGCTGAATTGGAGAATGTGATTTCAGTTAGGAGCCACGCTTACCAGGCATGTGATGTTGAGCAGGTAACTTGGCCTGGCTGTGCCTCAGTTCCTCATCTACCAAATGGAGATGATCGTAGCGCTGGCTTGTCAGTATCGCTGCCTGGAGCAAAGTGTGCATGCACTGAAATACTCCGAGCGCTACCTGGCACAGAGCAGCACTGAAGAAACACTAGCTAGGTTTCTGAATGGCTTCCTTTGGAAAGAAACCAAGGCAGCTCCAGGTCGTCAAGTGGGGTTGTGATCAGAGCTGGGGGCCCGGGTTGGAGCTGGGGGTGTGCAGTACGGGGTGGGGTGGGGACTCCTCGTCCCTCACCCGACGTTGCCCCACCTCTTCCTGTAGAGCCCGAGGCCCAGCCTGCAAGCCCGCGAGTCCTCCTGGATCTCTCCCGGCCTGGAGCCGAGACGACATCTCTCCTCCAGTCCCCAGCCTCTTGTTAGTTTGCGACGTCAGTGCCGTGGGCACATTTTTGCTAATTTTGTAGCTGCCTTTATCAAACAAGGATTCACAGGCGCTTTATCTTTGATAAGTGGATTAGTCAGTGAGCTAAACAAGAAGGTGTGGGACGCGGGGGCTGCTCCTGAGAAGATATTTGTTTCGTGAAGAATGGAGCCTGCGTTCCCTGCCCCGTGCGGGGGAGGTGAGCGGGGTGTCGTGGAAATAGCTGGAAGCACCATTTCTGCTTTTTTCCCAGAGCCAGGGGAGCCCTAACTCTTCAGGACTTTGCAGTACACGCGGGGGGTGGGGGAGGCAGGTCCCGGGAGGAGGGGAGGGAAACCCGGGGTACACCCAGGGACACAGATGCCCCTGGGCTTCCCCACTGTCCCTTTCCTTCTGCTTTCACTTTCTCTTCCTTTCCTCCAAGGGCCTCTGGCTAAGAACTGGGAGTCCCAGCACGGACGATGTGCGGTCTTGTCTTGTGTACTTCATGGGGCATTGACACAACACCAAGGCAGTGAATCAACAGACCCCAAATGTAGCAGTGAGAGGTGTATCTGGTCGGAGACTCTAGCGCATTCCCAGGTGCTTCCTTGGCCCCTGCGGTCTCCAGAATGGCCACCTGGGGCTCTGGAACTTCTCTTTGTCTCCCTGATAATAGTTGTGTTCACTCTGAGGCCCCGGGGTTGGGTGTGACATGGATTTCACTGACGATCTCTAAGAGGCATGTGAATTTTGCACTCCTTGCCACTACAGAGCCATGCATGCTAGGTAGCCAGCAGGTAAGGCCTTAGCGTCGTGTCCGGTGGATGCCTTCGCCAGGAAGCTCCGCCATGTTGAGCCTGGCACACGTCGCCTGGCCAGATGTGGGTACTCAGAGGTGCTGAAGATGAATGACTGAAACGTCTTCAGTCTGGGTGGTCAAGATGAGCGTAGACGGAAGGATCAGGGCCAGGCTTTGGGGACCCAGGCCGGGAGGCAGCCCCAGGCATCTCTCCACAGAGACCCTGAGATATCTCCCGTTCCTTGTGTAACGTGAGCAGCCGGGTCTGTGCTGCAGCAGAGATCCGGCGGAGGGGTGAGGGGAGCTTAGGCCCTAAAAGAGAAAGACAAGAGGAGAGCAGGGCATCGCTGGTCCTCAGCTGGCCCTTCGCCGCGCCTGTCCTCCCCAAGCTGCCTCCAGCTGAGTGTGATTTTGCTATTTATTTACATGTAATTATTGCTATGAGGTGCAGATATTAGCGCTGTCAAGAGCAATTTGCTCTGACATTTTTCACTCGCTCGGTGCCCCCGCCACTCTCGACGGGGCCCAGGGCTCTCCTGGCTCAGCCCCTGCACACTGGGCGGCTGGGCCGGGAACCACCCAGCCGGCAAGGAGTGGCGTCAGCGAGCTCACTGGGCTCCTCTGCAAACTCATTAAGCTTTGAAATTGAATTTGGTCCGGGAGAGGGCTAGCTGGGCCCCGCTCCACCAGCAGGGCTGGCTCAGGCCTCCTTAGAAAACGGCAGGCCAAGCTGGCCGGCGCTCAGGCCAGGGCCAGAGACACAGAGGGCAGCGGAGGGTCCTGGTGGACACAGGAGAGTCATCGTCAGAGTGATGCTGGGCACAGCCTCTAGAAAGAGCGGGGCGAGGGTGAGCGTGGAGCACACAGTGTCTCTGCACCCCTGCCAGCTGCGCCACAAGGAAACGGGGCGGCCCTAACTTGGGGGGACATGACTGTAGTAGACAGCTGTTGCTACTTACCAGAGAGACTACTGTGGAGCCAGCGTGGCACTGCAGGCACCCTGCAGAAGACGGTGCCACAGAGGCGAGGAAAGGAACTAAGCGGCCCTCCGGTGAGTCTAGATAAGGAGTGGACTAAGTTCGAGCCCCAGCCCCTCACTTACCAGTTGCTGTGCTGGTACATGTGGGGCACATGTGGGCACATGCTTCTTGGAGCCTCTGTCTCCGGAGCTTGAAGGGGCATAGTGTCTGTCCTACCAGTGTCACTGGACCTGCGGAGACTAGGTCCTGGCCCTGTCTTGCTTCTGTCCAAGGTGTCCACAGCAGCCTGGCATGGCCCCCTGGCACGTGGCCGTCACAAGTGCCCATGAACGGGGTGCGTTCTGACCACAGAAGCATTACAATGTGCTTTTTGGAACTGGTGCCCGCTGGCATCGTGGGGGGAAGTGACAGGCAGGGCTGCCCGCACACAGTAGGTGCCACATAACTGGGCGCTGTGCTCACCTGTCCTCCCGAGCCTCTCCATTCCCGGGCACAGTTTTGGGAGACGAAGCCAAGGCGCATTTACCCACTCCGAGAAGGGTCTGGCTTCTCAGGGTGGCAGCAGGCCTAGTCATCATGCCCATGGGCCCCTAACGGACTGTGATATGTGCCAGCTTGTCTGCCCAGGTACGAACGAGGCCTCCTTGCCACCGCTCAGTCCCTGCCATGCCCAATCTGCATCCTCATCTCCGGCAATTACGGAGGGCCCCCCCACGCCAGAGTCCAGGAGGCCCCTTCCCTCCCCCCGCCGCCTCCCCTCCTCCCCTCAGCTCGGCCAATTAGGGCCCTGACACCTGGAGCCGCTGACAAACTGTTTCTGTCACTTGCTCTCTGTCTTTCATTAGGGCCTCTGGAGAAGGGGGAGCAGGAGGGGGGAGGAAGATGGGATCGTTCATGCTTAGTAAGGCCAGATACATTAATTACAAAACGGCCATTTGCTGCGTGAAAGTGTGCTAATTAAATTTATGCAATCATTATCTTTAAATAGTCATATCTTTCCCGGCGATCGGCCCCTTCCTTCCCCAACCCCGCCGCCGCTCCAAGCACTCTCTCTAATCCCCTGGCCGCCATTTATCGTGCCATCAGAGCTGGTCCCTGAGTCCCACGGTTCTCCACCAACTCTGGCACCCTGAGGGTCTGAGCTTTCGGCCCCATCCTGGCAGCAACTCTGCCAGCCTAAAGATCTGCCCAGCGAGAGGCGGCCAGGATCTCCATCTAGTGTTTCTGGAAAGATCTAGATGCTTCCAGATATTTAAAGAGTGACATCTTGCCAACCAAACATTGGGGAGAAGAGAGAAAGAATATCTTTCACTTCTTGGACAATGAGTGGGGAGCCCCTCTATCTACCACCACCCCTAGCTCCAGTCTCTAGCTAGAAGCCCCCAAGGATTCCCTGGGTAAGGAGAAGACTCTGAAATCCTTTGGTTGAGGAGGCTTTTGGGTATCTCCTAACCCAGGGAATGCTAAGCTATACCTCATCCATTTTGACCTTTTTTTGAGACAGAGCCAGACCGGGATCAAATTTGCCCTCCTCCTGCCTCAGCTTCCTGAGTAGCTAGGATCGTAGCATGCTCCCCTGCAGCCAGCATGGATATCTTCATTCAACCAGCCCTAAACCACGCCTTGAGCTGGGGATAAGCCTCCAGCCTCCTCCTTTTATGCTCAATCAGCCAGTGTGCACGGACTCCCTACTGGGTGCGCGATGGTAGGAGGAAGACTCCAAGTCTGCCCCCAGCAGCTCCTGTCCAAATCCACGGGTGTGATGGTCCCCGGGACACGTGGGGTGTTGTGGGTGTAAGTGTATTTGTGTGTGCGTGTGTGTTTTGCGTGTGTGCAGCGGCATATGGGGGGAGCAGCAGGAACCCCGGCTGGTCCAGGGCTCAGGTTCCTCCGGCTGAGGACACAGCGGAGCCCCAGGCAGGAAGTTCTTACCCCCTGGAGCCCCTACCCTGCTTCCCTCTTCCCTGCAGCAGAGCTTTTCCCTTGCTGAGTCCTCCAGGCGGAACTGCACACGCCATGAAGAGAGGCCCTCGGGTTGGGGTTGGCGCCCCCACCTGGCCAGAGGTGGCAGGTCAGCAATCTCGGTTACCAAGGCCTCGGCCCATCCTCTTGGTGGGAGGGTCTCCTAAGGGCGAACAGGAAGTGTGCCCTCACATGTGCTCATATGCACGCGGGTCTTACACACCCATGGGCACACATACGCACACATTCGTGCACACAGATGCACACAGTACTCATGTCTGCAATTCAGGGTCTACACGCACATACAAATACCCCATAACCTCACACGCAGTGTCTGTGTGTGCACACTCACACCCGCGTGGGCACAGTGTGCTCACTCACAGCATTGCATGCACAGCCATTTCAGAGAGACGTGGGGCAGGAGCATCCAGTTGGAAGGAAGTTAAGGCCGAGGGCTCTTGCCCCAGTCCTGCCGCGGTCTCCTTACGTGACCAGGCAGCCTGAGCCTCAGTTTCCTCACCTGCAAAATGGAATAACAATCTTCCTAAGCAGTTCTGAGGCTGGAAGGGAAGGATTTTATAAACTGTAAGGAGCTTCGGGGCATGGTGATGCACGTCTGTCATCCCAGCACTTGGGAGGCTGAGGTGGAGGTCAGCCTGGACTACACAGTGAGTTCAAGACCAACCAGCCTGAGCTATAGGAAGAGCCTCTCAAAAAAAAAAAAAAAAAAAGTTAATAAAAACAAACTGTACGGTGCTGTGCTCTTACAGCACAGGCAGCAGCCAGGCTAAGGAACGCTGTTGAGGAGGCTGGGGACAGCCAGTGAGGGCAGAGCGGAGCCAGGTGAGGGGGTGGAGGGGACTGTTTGCAAGACGAGGGATGTGGCAGGGCAGAGGCGGGTGAGGCCGAGAGCGGGCTGGCCTGCCTGCGGGGTAGGGATCTCATTTGGAAGCTCCAAGTCGGCACCCGAAGCCCATTACTGCTGTCCACAGGGGGCAGGGGAAGGAGAGCCCGGAAGGGGGAGGGGTGCGCAGTGTGGCCGGCTGCCCGGGGCGGGTGATTTCTGCTCACACTAACCCCAGCATAGAGCGGGGACAGGCAGAGGACTGGCCAGGCATGCATCTGTGCACACGTGTGTGTGCACGCATGTGCAGGTGTAAGGTGTGCACCCGAGTATTTCTCGGGGGCAGCAGGAGGTACACAGAGCCACGTGGCTTGCATTAGTGGGCGAGTGAGCGTGAGCAGCCGTGTCTGTTGGCCTCTGCAGGGATGTGGGTGTTGTGGCCCGCAGCACATGTGCACACACGCAGCCTTCTTTGTCCACCATTCCTGTGCTTCCTGCGGCCCAAGTGTGGGCACTTTGTGTGTACCCCGGGTCTTTGCCCATGTGAGTGTGCGTGTGTCAACAGGCAACATTGTGTAGCAGTGCCAGGCTTGCTTAGAAGATGCTGTCCCCCGCCCTCCCAGCCCTTAGGAACCATGCCCACCTCCAGCCCTGCCCAGGGTCACACGCCCTGTCTGAGGACAGCTCCTGGAGACATCCCGGAGAAGCTCAGACAAGCGTTACGGTCCATCCCTGGCAGGCTGCTCCCTGGCTGGGAGTGGCAGTGCCCCGGTGGCCCCCCGCAAGCTGCTTTTGGAAGTCAGGATGAATCTGCAGGCGCTGTGCCAGCACCACACGGGGTCTGAGGCTTGGAGAGAAGGGCGCCCGGTGCCAGGCAGCGGGTCCTGCAGGGGTGTGTCCTTGCGGCACAGGGGTGAGGTGTGTGGACCCCAGACCTTGCCAGGTGGAGGCAGGGAGCTTCGTGGGCCTGCCATCTCATGGTGCCCACCGGTGCCACCCGCACATGCAGGGTGAAGGGGCAGGAGATGGTGGAAGTGGCACGCACCTGCTCTGTCTGGTTGCACCCCAGGCTCTGAGGGGAGGACAGGACTTTTCCAAGGACTCAGGTGGCACCTGCCTGGAACAGTTCCTAGGGGACAAGATGGAAAGGACACAGCCTGACCAGGAGGGGTCCCGAGTGTGCTCTCCAGGGTGGTAGCCACACCTGGCACCCGCTCCTCCCTCTCTGCACTGCCAGTGGGTGGGGAGGCGTGGGGAGGCCTCTGGCCCTGTGGAAAGCACAATGACTTGTGTGTCCAGTCCTCACAGTGACCCTCTGGGTAGCTACAGCTCTCACCGAACGGATGAGAAGACAGGCCTGGAAGACTAAAGACACTGCCAGGGTCAGCGAGCCAGCCACAGAGCGCGGAGGCTGGAGAAGATATCCCTCCCTGGGGCTCCAGGAAGCCCCCAGACCCGGGGGCCATGGCAAAGCTGCCATGCATCTGGGGGACTGTAGGCTCCCCATCCGGCTGTGTGGAAGTGGGGTCCGCCGCTCTGATGCCAGCGCACCCCCCCGCTCCCTCCATCCTGACCTCGCCTGTTCATGGCCCTTGCCTTTCTGCCTGCACCCTGCCGCGGCCCCTGCCCAGCCGCAGACCCTGCGCTGGAGCCCGGCTCACAGGACGGGATGCCCCTCTAATTGCAGCCACGCTCCCCAAGCCACGCTCGGTTATCATAGAGGGTGCAGACCTCGCAGCTCAGCCTCCTCCGTCCCAGGCCCTCGGGGCCAGCTCAGGAACGGAGGGAATTAATTACATTTTCCCATCCCCTTCTTTTAAAGTAGGGGAGTGCGCTGGCGAGTCCCGGGAGAGGGGGTGGGTGAGCAGAGGCTGTGGAAGGGGGGCCCCACCCCCCAAAACCAGCAAGCCTCGGCGGAAGGGAGGGTGAAGCTGGCCCCTTATTGATTTAGTCTGGTCCGGGCTGGGACTGATTTGGAGCCGAGGGAGAGGAAAGGGGGGCAGGGTGGGTGGGGACGGCGGGGGGAGGGACGGCTGTCAGTCAGTCTGACGGACAGGCCTGAGATTTGCCTTCAGATAAAACCTTACAGATGTGGAGGTCGGTATTGATTTTGAGTTAGTAACGGTAACGTACCAAGAAGTAATACATTAGTGAGAGCAAGGTCACCGGGAAAACGTAAAACCCACCCGGGGAGAGGGCTCAGCATTCTTGAGGGCGGTGGATCACCACATCAGGCGGGGACTTCCTCAAGTTCAAAAGTTTGCAGCCCCAGACCTCAGCGGGGCCCCGCGCCGTGGGCAGAGTGCTTCCTGCTCCTGTGGGCCTGGCGAAGCTCCGGGCCGGGAGCCTGGGAGGGGCCGCGTGGGCTCTCCACGCTCCTCCTGCCGCTGGGGCCTTGCAGCAAGCGCAATGCGGGCTGTGATAGGCTGGTACAGACCCCAGCTCTGCCACTCCCTGCTCTATGACCGGGGGTGAGCTCTTTAATTTCCCTGTGCCTCAGTTTCCCCACCTGCAGAATGGGAGTAACACTAACCCATTTGCTTGAGGAACCACTGAAGTAACAGGTACAGGTACAGCCCAGGGCGGGGTGGGGGGGTCCTTCTCCAGCAGGGTGTCCCTCCCGCCTCTCTCCATTCGGTGCTGTCTGGTCTGCTTGAAAGCAGCCTGCCTAGAGACAGGGGCTCGGGTGAAAGGGAAGCCCTTTGATCCACGGCCCTGCAGGGACTCTGGGAGACTGAGCGGCAGCTCCCGTTCACACCTACCCCAGATATGGATTTGATTTGATGTTCCAGGGTAAATCCCATTGAGCAAATCCCATTAGGGGAAAAGCTCCCTGGGCCCGACTGTTCCGGAGCGGTTTGTTGACTGCCAGGGTCCGCGGCCTCTGAGCTATGGGGCACCACCCAAGCCCTCTCCAACAAAGGACTGCAGGAGGCCTGACAGCGCCAGGATTTCTCCTCGCAAGCTCACCTTCTGCTGTTCCTTAATCCTGCCGAGTGTGTCCCTGCCCCAGGGCCTTTGCACGTATGGATTTCCCCACCTGCAAAGCTCTTCTGCCGGAGCTTCCTGTGACGAGCTCTTTTCGGACTTAGGTAGCCCCTCTCTGAGGAAGTCTCACCTAACTGTCCCCCAATGCCCTATCGTTTGCCTTCTGAATCATAGGTCAGACCCAGAAGTTACGCTGTGTGTCCATTCACCTGTTTGTTGTCAGCTCCCTTGGTTAGACTGCAGCTCCTAAAAGACACGGAATTGCAGTCCTCACTGCTGTGCCCCTAAGCTTGGCGTCTGGTACATAATAAGTGCTCAATCAATATTTATTGAGTGAATTTAGGAGTTCTTCTCGGAGCTCCCTGTGCACAGTGTGCACAATGCAGGCACGGAGCTGTAGAGGTAGATATGATTCATTTTCTTGCCCGCAGAGAGTTCAGAGCCTGGTACACAGCAGCTCTCTACAGAGTGTTTGTTGAATGGCTAACTGAGTGAATGAAGATTCTTTTCAGGAAATGATTCATTGTAAAGTGCAGCATGGGAGAGGACGGGAGGAGTTGGGACAGCCAGGTTAAGGACAGATCACAAGAAGCCTGTGCAAGGGGTCCTGGGGAGCCACTGATCACTCTCAAGTGACGTGGCCAGACGTGTTTGCAGTTCCCTGCAGGCCCCCGTCTGACCAGATGAATGCTGGGTCTGGGCGCAGCTCTGAGCCCGTCCTGATGCTCCGCATCCCCTCGCGTCACCCCTCTGGTCTGGGCACCTTAGTGGGGTACGGGATCAAACTGAGGTTCCACAGAGCGACAGACAGACTGTGTTCTCGGGACTCATGCCTCCTTCGTGCAGAGCAGTGTGTGTTTGGGGTGAGGAGCGGGAAACGGTCCGGATTGGGAACCCAGCACACAAGCCGATGCTAGAATTAGCTCCCGAGTCTGCCCTGAGATCCTCTCCGTGCCTTTCGGCCCCTCAGCCAGTTGCTCAGGCTAGGGAGACCCCGTCTCGATTGCTGCAAAGCTACTATCACAGCCCAGCGCATCAGGCCTCACGCAGGACACCCCAGCACCCCACTGTTGGCCCCGCTGTGACAGAGACCTCAGGGGCAGAGTTTGCTGGGAAGCCTGCTGCTCCCCAAAACAGCAAGGCTGCCCAGAGTGGTCCAGACGCTGCCTGGCCCTGGCTTCTGCTCCTTTTCCATCTGTCGTCTGCCATCTTGGGGGGGCATCGACCCCAGCCCAGCCCGCCTGACCCCTGTGCCCCCAGCGACAGGGGGGCCCAGGCAGCCATTTAGCAGCTGCCACGGGGTCTAGAGGAAGAGAGGACAGAGGAGAGTGACCCAGCCTGGGAGGACCTGGGCCAGCCCGGCTCCTGAGTGAGACCCGCAGAGGGTGAGCTCAGAGATACGGACCATGTGGAGCGTTAGTTCCCGTGTTTCCCAGGTGCGCCGGATGGTGACCTTGCTGCACGCCTGCTGTGAGAGCTGGGCCTCAGTGTTCCCATCCGAGAGATGGGCCTCCTAGGGTAATGGCAGTGTCGCTGAGCCAAACTCCCTGCAGAGCCTGCTCCAAGCCCCCCAGCCCCGCCCCGCTCTGAGTCAGGGCCCACCCTCATCTCCTCTCCTGCGCTGACAGCCAACAGAAGCTGGGGAAGCCGTCACTGTCACAGCTGTGAAGTGCCACACGGTCCTGTCTCCACCCTGCCCTCGAGTTCACGAGGGAAGATGAGGTCTGCCTGGTCTGATGGGGGGCCATGGCTCCCTTATGGGGGCTCCTGACTGATAGAGACACTGCACCTAGCTAGCGCGCGGAAGCCCCTGCTCCCATGCAGCCATTCACGCACTCAGTCCGTCATCAGCGGCCCGGCCTCCTCACCTGGCTCGCACGCGTGCGTGCATTCGTGTGTGCATGCGTGCGTGCATCCGGGCATCTGTTGAGCGGCCCGGCCTCCTCACCTGGCTCACACGCGTGCGTGCATTCGTGTGTGCATGCGTGCGTGCATCCGGACATCTGTTGAGTGGCCCGGCCTCCTCACCTGGCTCGCACGCGTGCATGCATTCGTGTGTGCATGCGTGCGTGCATCCGGGCATCTGTTGAGCGGCCCGGCCTCCTCACCTGGTTCGCCCATGCCCACACGCGTGCCTGCGTTCATCCGGGCATCTGTCCAGCAGCCAGGCCCCGCGTGGCCCGTCTAACTAATTCACTCCCCACACGCACTCACTCATCCCTGCATCGACTCTAGCAGCAGGCCAGGGGACAGAGGCGCCGGGGCCCTGCCCTGTCTCCCAGAGCGCAGTGGAGTAGGCCCCACAGTCCCCACTTGGGCAAGAGAAACTCTGAAAACCGGGAAACGGGGCGTGCACAGGGCCTCGTGCACCAGGGAAACCGAGGCAGCCGGCCCTGGATCACGCTGGCCCCGCAGGGACCTGGCCTCCGGGCGGGACACTGACCCTCTCTCCTGCAGGTCATGAGCATCTTGAGCAGCCCCAGCGCGGTGGCACCGCAGCCGCAGGCCGACTTCTCCATCTCCCCGCTGCACGGCGGCCTGGACTCGGCTTCTTCTATCTCAGCCAGCTGCCAGCGGGCCGACTCCATCAAGTCGGGAGACAGCCTGCCCACGTCCCAGTCCTACTGCCCGCCCACCTACAGCACCACCGGCTACAGCGTGGACCCCGTGGCTGGCTACCAGTACGGCCAGTATGGCCAGAGTGAGTGCCCCTCCCCCCCTTCCTGCCCCTGCTCCAAAGGACTCGTGCTTATTTCTAGAAACCAAATGGTGCCAGGGGTGTGTGTGTGCGTGTGTGCATGTGTGTGCATGCACATGTGTATGCGTGCCCATTTCACAGGTGGGAAAATCGAGGTCCAAGAAGGGAACAGAGTTGACCCCAAACGATTCTGAGCCGGGCATCAAACCCAGGTGACCTGACCAGGGCCTGGCATGTCTCCTTGGAGATGCTTTCAACACATAATCCAGGGTAGATGACTGGGATAGTTGGCTTTCTCTCTCGTATTCCATCTTTGATAACGGGCGTGTTACCCATGGGCCACCGTAGCTTGGACAGTAAATGTCCATCAGAAACACTGGACTAGTGTGGAGCTTTCACACAGTTTATAATTGGGGACGTAAATTTGCACACAAAAAATGTTCCAAATAGACTTGTAAGTTTTCCAACTATGAAGTAACTAAATTAAAGATCCGTTTTAAAATTTAAATGAGATGAAACTAAATAAAATCTGGGCTCCCTGGCTGGGTGAGCCACGGGTCAGGCACTCGGCAGCTGCTGAGGCTGGTGTTACCAGGCGGACGCCCCGTTACGTCCTTCTCAGCCCTGCTTCCCCAGGCTGCACAGTCTGCCACGCTGCCCAGCCGCTGGCCTCTTGTCACCTGGCCGATCCCAGGACCGCAGATCCCCAGACCACGGCTGGAAGGCGGACAGGCCCAGACAGGACGGGGAGCCAGAGGCCACCAGGCTCCCCTCCCCTCCCGCCCCAGCTCCTGGCAAAGGCCCCACCTGCTGGTGTCAAACTCATCAGAAGGGCGTGTGGGGCAGAGCGAGGCCTCCGTGCCCACAGGCGTCCTCCCAGGCCCCGTGATCTCTGACCTCTGACCTCTGCCCCTGACCGCGCCTCCTCCCGTGGCCTTGGCCTCTGTGACTAAATGAGACCCAGCTGTGTGGGCCTCTGCCTCCCAGCTGTGCTCACGTGTGCACGAGGGGACGTGGGTGTGAATGTGGGCGCGGGAGACGAGTCATAGCTGTGCCCTGAGTACCTGTGACATGTCTGAGCATCCCAGGGTCAGTGTAGCACATGGATCTTTGCAGACAGGCAAGTTTCATGTGTGTGCCAGTTGTGAGGAGCACAGGTGGGCATACTGCATATGATTCTCACACGTGTGCGCATAAATGTGTTGCATACATGTGATGCATATGTATGTGTGAACACAGCATGCATGTTGCATGTATATGTGGCAATTATATGTGTGCTCAAATGTCCATGCAGGTGTATGCGTGTATGGCACATGTGCTCAGCAGTGCGCTCATATGTGCAGGTGTGCCTTCAGGGGTGCACATATGATGAATCGATGCTTCTCAGTTTGGGTAAATATGGCGTGTATATCTGGGTGCTCCTGTGGCGTGTCTCGTGCGCCACTGGGTGTGTGACCTGTGTGCGTGGGGTGTCGTCTGAGAACAGGCTGCACTCTTGTGCGCGGGACCGTCCCCAGAGGGACCCCGTGACCCCCTGACCCCGCGCATGTTCCCGGCGCCCAGCGGGACACACGTGCTCTTGATAAAGCCTGGAGAACGGTGCAGTGGCAGCACGGCTGGCCCCGGCTGGTGTTAGTCACACCCCGAGCCCCGCACAGCACTCCGGCGGCCTTTCGGAAATAAAATTAACCCCAGCGTTCGCAGGGCAGTGGGGGAGGGGATCAGAAGAGAAGGGCCCAGAGCGCCGCTCCCCTGGCCAGGAAATCTGCAGAGCGAGCGGAGCCCCAGGCCTTCTCCCCACCCCCACCCGCCTCCCTCCTCACCCTTCTGCTCCTGTGCCCTGACTCCCCGGGGACGGCTCTGAGCTGCTCTGGCCCTTCGTCCAGCCCCACCCAGGGAGGCTGTGGGTTGGCTGGAATGGCTGCTCCATGGCCACCCATGATGGCACACTCACTTCTTTGAGCCTCAGTCTTTGCAGCTGGGAAATGGGAGCCAGGGATGAGCCCTATCACTTCTCAGCTTTTCCAGAGCCCATCCCCCTCACCTGTGGCAGTCAGGGCAATGCAGGGACAGACACACCGTGCTCACAGTGACCCGCCCCTACCTGGTGTCCACAGGCCCTGGGCTGCATCGATGGCTGGGATCCCAGAGCTTATCCCAAGAGTCACCCAATCTGAACTGGGCCTGCGTGTGTGCCCGGGCTCACCTGTCACCTGCTCACATCCGTCCCCCAGGACACTGGCTGAAATCTCATTCATGTTGTCCTCAATTGTTATCCCCGACTGCAGACACAGACCCAGGAGAGGCAGGGGGCAGTGGCACACACCTAGACACACCTGCGTGTGGACTCATAGCTTCACACACATCTTTACCTGGACAGGTGCAAGCAGGGACGTGTGAGTGTCACTAATATGTGAACACACGTGCATCAAGACCTAGACATACCAACTACATGTGGGAGAAGGAAGAGGAGATGCCCACTTGCAGAGCATCTGCTGTAGGCCTGACGTCCCACCTTGGCCGTCCTGTGCAGTGCGTGGCTGGCCCCTCACATGATGGCATCCCAGAGGCTATTTGCCCGAGGTCACCCGGCAGCAGCGATGGGAGCCGTGTCTGGCCCCTCCGGACAGACACCACAACTCCAGCACGCCCACGTCCCTCTCCTCTCCTGGACCTCTCACCTCCAGGGACTCCAGCTCACCCTGCTTTCCTGCTGCAGCCATTGTCCCCCTGTCTGTCTGTCCCTCCCTGTCCCTGGCGGGGGCGGGGCCAGGGGGCCAGGGATAGGGCGCTCTGCAGATTAATGTGGCCCGGGTGTTCCCAGAGGCCAGGGCCATACTAATGATGGGGCTGATAGAACGCAGAAGTGTGAAAAGAATGTTAATAGATCTGACAAGTCTAATAAGAATTTGTGTCTAGAAGGGTCCTCCTCTGGGGCCGCGGGCTGACGAGGCGCTGACGGCTGAGATTTGTTTACTGGTTGGCACCGCAGCCACAGCTCCTGCCAACGCCTGATTAATCTAATTTGAGACGTTTAGAGCCCAGGCGGGGTCGAGAGGCAGAGGAGGGACACACGGAAAGACAGCGGGACGGAAAGGGCCGTTGACAGAGGCCCTAATGAGAAATGTCACAGCCCTGCCCGCAGCTCCACCCCAGGGAGCCGCAGGCTCTGCGGCCTTTGGGTGCCCTTGAAGTCGGCTGGGTCACCAGTAAAGTTTGGTGTCCTGGTGTTTCCTTGACGGGCCCGGGCAGGCTCCTGCTGTGGGCTGGGCCAGGGGCTGGCGATGGCTTAGGGCATAGGGGCACGAGTGGGACCGGTTCAAGCTCTTCCATGTTGGGTGCTGTGCCTAGTGTGCCCATTCGTCAAATGGGAACAATCGCAGCCAAAGCTAGGAGTTCTTGAAAGAATGAAGTGGGGTCAGGGCCACCACTTCACTTACTGAGATCTCTTACTCTGTACTTTTCCCCTGGTGCTGGGGACGGAACCCAGGGCCTTCAAAATGAGCTCCAGCCCCAGTTCTTTTTTTATTTATTGATACAGAATCTCCCCAAGTCATTAAGTCGCCCAAGCTGGTCTTGAACTTGTATTCCTCCTGCCTCAGCCTGTCAGAGACACTGCCTTCTCACCAGACCCCGGTAACTCACTGCAAGAAGGGCTGGAGAGGTGGCGTCGGCGTGGGCGTGGTGTGGAATAAAGCTGGGCAGGGGCCGGGGAGTTAGCTCAGTGGTTCCGGCGCCTGTCTTGCAAGTACAAGGACCCGGGTTCGGTCCCCGGTAACCACATACAATACTGGGTGTGGAGACCCACCCCAGCGGCAACCAGTACCACCTACCACAGTGCCAGGTGTAGTGGCTTACGCCTGTCATCCCAGCACTCGGGAGGCAGAGGCAGGAAGATTGCTGTGATGTGGGTTTGAGGCTTAGCTCAGGGCCAGCCTGAACCACAAAGCGAGGCCCTGTCCCTAAAAATAAATAAAATAAAATAAAAAAGCTGGGCGGGCAGCAGCCTTCTGCCACAGAGGGACAGCCGCCAGGGCCTCTGAGCAGGGCCTCTGTGCCGGGCATGGGTGGGGAGTGCACCGCACACTGTCGAGTGTTACGCACGGGGCTGCCGGTGGCACTCGGGGGCTCCTTAGGAGCTGGAACCTCCATGAATCCTGGCCTCACAGCTATGAGCCCTGGGACCCTGGAAATCACTCCACCTCCTGAGACCTCAGCTCCTGGGCCATGCAGGGGGACCCTCCTGCCTCATCCTCACAGAACAGCCCTTGGAATTCAGTGAACACTGAGCCTGTGGCACGGAGAGCCAGCAGCCCTCTTCGGGTGGGTGCTTCGCCAGGGCTGTGCCTCCTCTTCTCCCTGTTGTCTTCCCCATCTGCTGAGATGGGGCCTCCTGGCCGAGTGGAGGAGGAGAAGGTGGTGTAGCCAAAACTACAGGGTCTTCCCAAAGCTAGAGGTGGCAGTGCCACACCCTCCCACATAAGGCCTGGGGCACCCCTTCCCTCTCCCAGCCAGTAGCCTGAGACCAAGTGGCTCCAGGAGGAGGCTGGTGGCGTGGCATCCAGTGCTAGTGCAGGCCCGAGGTGGCCCTCACTGGTCGCTGGCAAGCTAGAGGCACAGGGTGTAGCACTCCAGAGACCCCAGAGCATCTGCACAACCTTTAGGAAGTAAGAAGGCTTCGTGCTCCCGGGCCTCTGTGGCTCGCATGCTAAAGAACGTGATGTCATGTGACCCCGACGGCAGCAGCCCCGGGACAGCAGGCTGCTCTTCCATGACCTCAGAGATAGAACGCCGTTCCTGAGCGAGAGTGAGCCAGAGCCGTGCGAGCCGGAGGTGGCTACATCCTTTACCTCTTACCCCACCGAAGGTCGCATTTGCTTGCCCAGTCCCAGTCCACAGATCCCACTGCACCTGAGCCCACAGCTTTTGCACCCACAAACTGCCAGACAAGGTCCTTCAGCCTCAGTGCCGGTCATGCACCCGTTTTATGGACAAGGACCCTGAGGCTGAAGTGGATGAGTGTTGTGCCCCAAACCACATAGGCAGGCTCAAGATTTGAACATAGCTCCTTGGAAGTTCTGAGCTGTGGGGTCTGCCTCGCCTGCCATTCAGGCCACACCCACCTTCCTGGCCCCACCCTCTGGCCAGGTGAGAGCTTCCAACCTCAGGGAAGCTCTGGCTGTGAGGGCAGCTCCTCGTCTCTGGATCCTTGTGGCCCCAGGAGGCTAGAGAGGCTCACAGCCACGCCGCAGCCAGCCAGGTCACAGGTGCTGACGTGTGCCACAGCCTCAGCTGGAGCAGTGGCGACAGGACCGTGGACGGGGACAGACGTGGAGGGCACTGCGCACAGTGCCTGGACTGCACAGGCGTGTCCCCTCTCGTGCTCAGGCAGGTGTGCGGGACTCGTGAGCACGTGCACACTTGTGAGTGTCGCTGTTGTGTGAACTCGTGCACATGCCGACTACTGCCTCCTGGAGATGGTGTCCAGTGTTTGCACACGCTTCGTACAAGTGCGAGTATGTACCACACGGGCACACGCACACCCTCCCTCCCTCCCCCAGACGGACCTCAGCTTCCCACACACAGGCTCCTCCTTCTGAGCAGACGCTTCTGCTCACCTGCAGAAGCTGCTGGGGCTTCTGTGCAGAGCTCTTGCCTCGCTTCGCCGTGGCTGGACTCAGGTCCCGAGAATGCAGAGGGAGGCAGAAAGACCTTCCCCTCACTGTTAGCAGGAGTCGGGGAGAGCCGCTGGCTGTGCCTCAGGGCCAGGACACATCGGGGCTTGTTGGGAGGGGGATCGATTCTTCACCTAACACTGCGCATGTCCATCTGAGCTGAATGATGGGGAGGAGATGAGAGAAAGAACCGCGTGGAGAGGGGGAAGGAAGGGAGCGGAGGGGTGGAGGAGGAAGGAAGGATGGGGGGGGGAGATGAGTGGGTGGGCGGACGTCTGCATGGGGGGTGGGCGGACGGTTGGATGGATGGATAGTAAAAGGAAAAGTAGATTGAACGAGCCTCAAGTTCTAGGAGACTTTCTCTCTGTCTCTCGCAGCTGCTGTTGATTACCTGGCCAAAAACGTGAGCCTCTCCACACAGCGCCGCATGAAGCTCGGGGAACACTCCACTGTGCTGGGACTCCTGCCCGTGGAAACCGGCCAGGCCTACTAGGGCTCCTGGGCGACTCGCCTCGGTCCGTCAAGCCCCAGCCCAACCCTTTCTGACCCCCGCACCTCCCCCCACCGTCCCCTCAGCCTCTGGGGTCACAGGAGGCCGGAAAGGAGCCCGTCCACTCAGCACGACCCTCTGGAGACGCACAGCCGGCCCGTCCTTCGCCTGTGGTCCGAGGCCAGAGTGGCCCTCGGAGCCTGCCCCTCTCTCCCCCGTGGTTCCCAGCACTCCCTGCTCAAAGCTGCTGGGGCCTCGGTGCCATCTTGGCTCGGAGGCAGAGGTTCACCCTGAACAGAGCAGCTGGCACCCAGGGAAGACCACGTCTAAGAGGAGAACCAGGGGTTCCAGACGTGTGCGGCTAGAAGAGTAGACGAAGCTCAGCAGTTCTCACCTGACAAACGAGGCGAGCCCCTGGCGCAGCCCTGGAACCGCAGCCCTTCCCTCCTCTGGGTATAGGGAGTCCAGCAAAGAGATGCTGAGGTCTTGCCCAGGGTGGCGGGGTGACAGTTACATGTCTACCCAGCAATTTGAAGGACTCTGAAGCCCTCCCCATATAACCCTGCTGGGTGTCTTAGGCTAGGACCACAGGGTGCCAGCCCTGGTTACCAGGACTCAGCTTGGGCCTCGGCAGAGGCCTCTCAGGAGGAAGCCAAATTCCAGCCTGGCCTGTCACACACAGAGCGGGGGGCCACAGACCCTCCTGCCTCCCCTTAGTGGGTCAGTCGCAATGGGTAGGGGGAGTCTGCAGGCCACAGGAGGAAGAGGCGCAGAGTGGGCTCGGGGGGGCCTTTGTAACCGATTTTGCTTACGGGTGACCGACCCT
The DNA here is from genome assembly GCA_004026965.1 of Petromus typicus. NCBI lineage: Eukaryota > Metazoa > Chordata > Mammalia > Rodentia > Petromuridae > Petromus > Petromus typicus. Next base: position 98,577 of record PVIR01000428.1, read on the forward strand.
TGAGGCCAGAGGTTCGGCTTCTCCACCTTTGAGTTCTCAGCCCTGGAATTCAGATTGCGCACAAAGCCTCCTACTGAGACTGATTCTGCGCCCTGGGAAGGGACCTCCGTCTCCCCAAATCCCTTGATGCTGCTGCAGTGCAGAGTTCCCTCCCTGGCTCTAGAGGAGGCTTCTTGGACCCACAGAGAAGACTACTGAGTCCCCTTGGCGTTTGGGGGGAAACGTCTCCCTGCCCCACCCAGAGTGACATCTTTCTGTGTCGACTCGCTTGGCCAAAAGGCCTCCATTCCTCCTGACTGGGCATCACTGAGCTGGGCCATGTGGCCGGTTTTCAAGCCACCATCACTGGACAGAGGAAGACACCAAAGGTTCCAGAGAAGAGGGAAAGGCCCCTTCCTTAACCACGCCGGTGGCTTCCTCAAGCTCCCCCCTCTTGAGAGCTGGGACCTTTGAGGGATGGTTCGAACCCCTTGTGCTCCCCCCTTGGAACGCTCAATCACCTTCACCTATCCATCAAAATTATATCCATCTTCACCATTATATAATCGATGCTTCGATCACTTTGATCAAGTGCTGCTGGGTACAGGATACTTGTAAGGGAGACACAGCCCTGAATCCACGGACATTGGACCCAACTGCTTGTCTCGACCTGGGCTCACGAGGCCGCCACTTTGCTCAATCCTTGCCCTGTCCCTCAGTCAGCAAGACATTCCCAGAGGGAGAAGCTCTGCATCGGGAACTAGCCAGAGCGCTTCCTCCCGGTTGGTAAGATGCTTAGAATGTCTCCCAGGAGGCCGCTGTGTGACAGATGCTCACCCACTTCTCATCTTCCAACCCAGTCGCATCGAGCCAACCTCATACCATGAACAAGACGGCTATAGCAATGGTTAAGGGAACCCAATTAATACCTGCGGGGCAGACAAATAGATGTGGCCCATCAAGGACGCCCAAGCTTTCAACTAGAGCGTCCAGTGCGAGAGACTGGTTTCTTGAGCTCTGGACAGAGGGAAGACCGTGTTGTTCCCTTGGAGACTTAGGTTGTGCTTTTGTGGCCATCACGGCCAGAAGGCAGCTCTTCCCGAAGACCAACTCCATCTTCATCCACATTCCTTCGATGGTCGCTCCTTCCCCCTGGAGGCCTGGCTCAGGATGTCTGGGTCTCTCGATACCCTTTGTGACTCAGGAGCAGGGATCTCAGGCAGGCCGCGCCAACACTGCCCAGCCCCATCCAGGAGATGGCATTCCAAAGCTAGGACCAATCCCAGGGATCTGCCCATCCCCCCCGGGTGAAGTGGGACCAAGATCTGCTTGAGAATAAACCAAATGAGTTCTCCTATATCTAACATCTCCGTAGCTGTCCCAAGCCACCATATTGATCTGAAATGGGACTTAGTTTTTTGGGGGGGGCCCTTGATCCCGAAGGATTTCCCCTTAAAATCCCTTGTATTCATGTTGTCTGTCTAACTCAGTCTAGAAAACAGCCTTGTGCTGGAAGCTCACAACTTTGCCAGAACAAGAGGCACAGGGCCGCAGTCCCTTAGGGGTTTGTCAGCAGCCCCCCACCCCTGTAAATAGAGTTCATAGCAAATTAAGAGATTTCTTCTCCAACTTATCCCAAGTAGCTACTGGTCCTACCTATGGGGGGGGTCCCTCTTCTGAGCTCATTGTACATTAGTTGGAAATGTGGTGACGTGCTGTTTGTTTATAGGAAGTTGGCTTTTTATATATAAATATATATACTAAAACAGGAAAGAAACCCCCACAGTGTGTGTCGTGCTAGTGCCAGGGACCATCTGTAGGGATATATCTGCATATTGTGTGTTTCAGATCATACATTCCAGGCTCTACTGGGGTCTTTCGATTTTTGTTGCTTTGTCCTTTCATTTGCTATCTCTCTTGCTATGAAGAAAAAAAAAAAGTGGTGTGTAAGAACCAAGCTATGCTTTTATACTCTTCTTTTTTTTTTTAACCGGATTCACCTTTGCGGTTCTTTTGCCAGAGGAACATTGAGTAGAGGAAACGGAGAAATAGGGGAATGGGAGAGGAGAGCAGAGAGAGATTTGCGCAGAGGACGGCGGGAAGGTCTGATTGCTGACCTGGCTGGTGGGAGAACGGACAGGTCCTGAGTCGGAGTCCATCACCGGCACCCAGGACAGGTCCTGAGTCGGAGTCCATCACCGGCACCCAGGACAGGTCCTGAGTCGGAGTCCATCACCAGCACCCAGCGCTGGCCTGGGAAGAGCTGCGAGACCTGCTGAGATGCAGAGCCGGGACTTCGGTGAGAAACTCTGATCCAGCCACAAAGACCTTCTCCGGATCTTCTCGGGCCTGGTGCTCTCAGCTCCGACGCGGCCAATCCAAGCCCTGCACCCAGCCTGGGACATCGCTTCCCATAGTGCTCTAGGTCATTCCTGCTCCCTCCTAACGGCAACTAGTCGTTGCTTCCGGGTTTGCCTCACGGCCATTTTCCTCCTCGCAGAAGTGAGTGTGTGTGCGTGAGGGTGTGAGTGGGGGGTGTGTGTGGCGGGCGTGTGTTTAAATATAATCACACCATAATTTATTCAGCTATATGGAGTAGTAGACTAGAAAGAGAAACTGGTATTGCTTTAACTACCTGCTGCTTGTAAGCGCTGCCTCTGTAACTCAGGCATAACTGTTACACATTAAAAGAAATTAAAAGCATTTTGAAGGTTCTGCATTCTGAATCGCCGGGGGTGTCTGGGGACTGAGGGGTGTCCCAGGAAGATCTTCGACTGGAGAGGGTCAGGTGGGAGCTCCGTCCCCCACCTACCCCACTGTGTTCCGCGCTGTTTCTGGACATGGAGTGGATGCCTGATCGGTGACTGACGAAGGGACCCATGTCAGAGTGGTCCCTGAACACACGGGAACAGCTTAGTACCCCAGAATGGGGAAATGTCAGTCCTCTTCACCAGAACAAGCTTCTGCTGCAAGTCTGGGGTCTTCCGTGGCTCTCTCCCCTCAGTGGGCCTGGGGGAAGGAAAGAGAGCTCAGAAACTTACAGATGGCCTTGGACGCAGAGCGTGAATGAGGGTTCTCGGGCAGGTGAACTGGTGATGGGGAACTTCCTAGAAGAATCCAGGAGGCGGTGAGGGGAGCACAACAGGACAGGGGAAGAAGCGAAGCAGAGGCAGCTTTGGCCAGAGTCCAGCCCACCCTGGTGTGACAGGGAGCTGGAAGATCGGAGTCTGTCCCACTGTGAGCGCGGGGACGGCTGCAGCCTGCCCACCGGATGTGGGCGGGCTGTGACTCTTTAGCATCTCCACAGCGGCCTTGTGCACTGAGGGGGAGCCCTCAAGTACGAACCTGCACTATGGTTTGGGGACAGGGGCACTGGCTGAGGACAGGAGACCCAGGCAGGGAACAGCAATATTCACTCCTCTTGCCCCCAGGCCTTACGCTGGGGTGCCCCTGTCCTCCTAGGGTGCTGGTTTCCTCGGATGATCTGAACAGGAAGTGAGAAATGAGAAAACAGGAAATGTCAAATGTGAAAATCACACTTAAAGAATTGATACGGGCTCCTGCTGACCTGAGTCCCTGGTTCAGTCCAGATCATCCGAGGCACCGGCCTGGATGGTGCCTGGGTCTTCCCAGAGTCTGGGACCAACCGGAAGCTGAGCCCAGGTCCCGTCTTCCTGCAGAGTTCCTGCGGTGTGGTGAGCCCCTGGCCAGCCCAGTAGGAAACCCCGTCCCTGTCCATCCCCCTCTCCCCTCCCCTACTGAGGAGGTTGGTTTCTCAGTAAGTTAGGAAGACATGAGGAGAGCCTAAAACTAATCAAGTTCTCTCCTTAGCCCAGCAGCTGACTCACTGTGTGTCCTGAGACAATTTGCTTCCTCTCTTGGACCCAATTTCCGTGTTTTTAGAAAGCAGACTAGGGGGCCTCAGGATCCTCCAGGTTGCCATGGTGACCGCCTAAGCCAAAGGCCAGCCTGACACAAGCTAGTGCTGAGAACGCAACCCAAAGTGTTAGCCCAAAGACACCAAGGAGCTAAGTCCCAGACACAGTCTCTGTCTTTGGGGTCCCCAAGAAGGCTGCCCAACTCCCTCCCCCGAAAAATTTCCCTCCCAGAGAAATGTGCTGTTCAGCACAGGCCCACTGCTGCCAGAATAAAACCAGATTTCTGTGTGTAAGGAAAGGAGAGATCGGTGCTGGACAGAAGTGTATGTCAGTCATGCTGCGTAACCCCCACAGCTTCGCCCTGCTTAGCCTGGCCTGCCCAGCTTCCAAGGGATGAGTTTCCAGTCTGTCTTGGGCAAAATTCACTAGTGAGGGAAGGGGGCTTCTGGGGCAGAGAGCGGCACAGGGCAGAGGGGGCTGAGTACGACCACACCTGCAGAAATGGAGTCTAGAAAATCTGTTCCCCCAGAGAGCAGTGTCCCGGGCTCCCCTCCCCCGTGTGCACTGACCAAGGCTCTGCCCCTTCTCCTCCTGGGGTCAGCAGCCGCTGGGCAAGGTCGTCCTGTCCCACAGGCTGTACGTAGTGTGTGTTCAGAGACCCCGTCACCACTGCTGCCTCCTTGAAAAATCAAAACATGCTCCCTCTGGCCAAGACCACCCTGTGGCCGCCACCCAGGACCACTCTGTGCTGGCCGGTCGCATCCCTGCCATGGCCTCATCCTTCATAGGGAAGCAGCCTGTCCCACTGTAGCGAGGAGAATGTGGAGCCCACAGCCCCCCATCCCGGTGGCTTGCAACACCGACACTTGCTTTATTCTCGCTGAGACTTGGTTCTGCTGCTATAACAAAACCCCCAAGATCGAGTCAGGTATAAAGAGTGAAAGTTGACTTGGCTCATGGCTCTGGAGAGTCCGACCGCGCTCCGTCTCCTCTGCAAGGGTGGTGAGTTGTGTCTGGCTCTTAGACCCTCCGCCCAGCCCCAGCACGCTGCCATCACACGCCACTGGCCAGCACAAGTCGTGTGGCCACACTGAACTGCAAAGGCCGTGGGGGTGTGTGACACCAGGGTCGGTCCCTCACAGGGCTCCAGCCACACTCGGCCTCGGAGAGACAGGGAGGAGCTTAAGCTCTGGGGAGGATGCCGCCACTCACACTCCGGGCTCCGTCTGCGACACCAGTGACCCCTGCCAACCACCCTGATGAAACAGGGAGCTTGGGCCCCATTATACCACGGAGGAAACGGACCAGAGAGGAGAGTGCCGTCTCTGAGCTCCCCAGCTACAATGGAAAGAGCCAGAGATTCAAATACAGACCACGGGCCCCCAATGCCCACTGCCATGCCAGGTTGTGCCCGAGATGGGCGGTAAGCACCAGTTCCCACACTTACAAGCTTGTAGGCTAACACAGTGACTGATCCAGCCCTGGCTGGTGTGGAACTCTGAGATGTCACCCAGTCCTTTAGCTACCTCAGCGAATCTTGTGCCATTGGTCCAAACTTCTCTGAGGCCTCGGACTCCTCATCACCTATAAAACTAGACCCAGCGTCCAAAGTGGCTGTAAGGATCAGAGATCATGGAATAAAGACACCAGCTCAGGCTTCCTCAGACCCTTGTCTCACACACTTATTTGATCCGAGGGCCTTTTGTGGTAGGATTGCTTGTAACACTGTAGAGAGATGTGTGGAGAGCTTCCTAGCAGCCAGAAATCTGAGGGTTGATACAGGCACTGAAGTCCATGAGAAAACAAGAAACTCACCGAGAGATAGTCTAAGGATCCTAAGTAGTTGTTCCCGGAAGTCCCCCGAAAGAGGATACTACCCTGCGTGACCCCACTTGATCTACACATCTTTCAGGAATAGCTACATCGGGAAGGTAAAGTGACCAAGAGAGATAAGAATGAGTTTTTTGAAACTGGGCTCTCTATAAATATTGGTTGACAAAGAGCTGAGCACTACATCCCTGGGTACTTTCCAGAGTTTCTACAGCTGTTTAAGAGGTTTCTCGCCGGCAGCATTTTTTCCGGGCCGATTTCCATGTTTCGAGGTGTGTCGACCCCTTTCACATTAACGTAATGGTGACGGAGTTTGAGTGAGGACTGCCTGTTTACATTTTTGGTTCCTAACTTGTTTTGTGCATCTTTTTTAAATTTCTCTCTTCCTTTTGTGTTGCCTTTTTCAGCCACAAAAACTTGTGTTAGTCTTGCTTGAAAGCATACCTGTGACTTAAGAATCCTCTTAGTTTTTCTCACCAAAGGATATCTTTTTTTTTGGCCATCTTTTCTTAGCTTTGAGGATGGCAAATAATTTTGGATTTTTTCAACAGTATAATTTGCAACTCTGAGTCCTCGTAAAATGCTCTGGAGAAAGAGATTTCTGATTGTTATTTTGTTTGTCTCCATTGCATTGTTTCTTTCTTCTGGTACCAGCAATCGAACTCAGGACCTTGTGTTTATCAGGCAGGCACGGTGCCACTGAGCCAAATCCCAAGCCCTGACTGTTATGTTCTTTTGTTGTTGCTGTCATTTAGTAGACCATCAACTTGTTTGAGTTATGAGTTCAAGACCTGCTGCCTTCTGTGGATGGTGGTCCTGGCTCGCAGCCAGTTCCTGAGCAGAGCTAGAGGTTTCCTCTCCCATCCCTCTCTTTTGGAAAATTTCTCCACATCCTCCGGCTTTCACAGCTCTTCTGATCCTTTTGGCCAGAAAAATGGGGTTCTCTGAGCCTTCAGTCTCCCACATTGTCGCACCGTTGCATGTGACTGGCCCGCCCCAAGGGAGGAGATCTGAGAAGCCAGAAACGAACCCCAAAGCCTCTGGACCCTGTCCACATCTCCCCAAGTGGGGCTGCTCTGTCTGGCTGCTCTGCCCCTTCTGGCTCGTAGGTGCCCACAGCTCCCACTGCAACCCAGTGGTTGATTGGCATCGTGGAGTTAACCTCAGGGCAGGGCAGAGATTGACCAAAATAGAAAAAGAAAACAGATTCATTTCACTCTCCAGCTCAATAAGACCTTTTACGATGGTCCTGTGGCCAGAAAGAGCTTTAGATCTGTCTCTGCAAGTCAGTGGGGCCATCTGACCACCACTCTGGCGGCACCAGGACCCTGACTTGGCACGAGCCCGGGAACCTGTCCTTCTCTGTCTGCCCACGGACCTGAGGGCTTCTGTGTGTTCTTGGTCTCCTAGTATTTCATGATCTTGATGACTTATATGTGTAAAAGCTACTAAATATAATATTTTTAATACTACATTTTGTATGTGCTAAGTACTCTAGTGCTCATTCTGCCAACATAATCTCTCTTCATTCTGAAAACAGTGCAGTTTGAAGACAGGGTATGTCCTGCTCTGGGTCTCCAGGTGCGGGGTATTGAAGCAGGGTCCTAGCTGGGTAGACAAGAAATGTAGAATCTAGAGGGAAATTAGAAGTTAAATCCAAGCAACAATGAGAAAAGACTGTGCTTGTCATACCAGCTGAGCCGAATGATGTCATGTGTAGCAGCTGTTTCAGGGGTTAAAAACACACCCTTCCTAGGAGTCCCGTGTATGTCACAACCTGTCCGAGGCCATTCAGAGCGGCCCAGTGGGGAAGGAAGGAGTAGAAAACTTGAGTGGCAGCAAGAGGGGCTCGGGCAGCGGAGGAATGCCTGCCGCGCAGAGTTTCGCATTGTTGGGTTTAACCGGAGGGGCTGCTGGGGCTCACTCACGCTGCCCTGCTCCTCACAGTGGGAACAGCACCTCAGTGGCTGGGGGGAATGTTCCAATGGTCCCAAGCGATTCTCTGAGGCTCCCACCCATCTGGGAGAAGACACCCAGAGCCACCTACGCGGCATCTGGGCTCCACAGGGTGTGAGGGCAGCTGGAGCCAGAGGGACAGAGGGAGCAGGATGCGCAAGGATGTTCCCACTTTCACTTCTAGCTGCAGAGCTGCTGGGCTCCCAGCTCTGACAATGCTGAGAGGACCCTGGGCCAGCATACGGAGCGGCTGCCCCGTGCTCAGGGGTTACCACTGCGAAGAGAAACAGCCAGGAATCAGCCTCAGAAAGAGATGCGTGCAGCACAACCAGGAGAGGTTCAGGTGAAGACCGGTTGTCTTCAGCTTCTGGTGGCTTCTTCAGGGATGACGTGTGACCCTGCACAGAGAGTGGCCACCTGGAGTGCTGGCCTGAGCTTGGACGAGCCAGCCTAGACTGCCATGTGGCTGCCCTTCACTCCCTAGATACGCTGGAGTCAGAGCTGAATTGGAGACCAGCTTCATCGGGTTACTCAGGCTAGTTGTGAATCTGCTACAGTTAGAGAAGCCCATGTCCCAGCAGCCCTTCACCAAAGGTTTGCATTCTCTATGGTGCCCTTTAACCACTTGACACTCTTGGCCTCCAAGGTCACTATATCTGAGAAAGACAAGGGAGATGGAGGCACTCCTGGCCTTAAAGTGCTATTTCCTCTTACAGCCCATTGGCCAGAATCAGCCACATGGCTCCAGCTTACTAGTGCAAGGGAGTCTGAGAAATGCAGAGCAGCACATGGAGTACCAGAACCCAAGAAACTGCCCTCTGAGTGTGAGACAAGGCCCATCCTTATCCATCAGCCCAGAGGCAAGTGGGCTACACCACTTGGAGCACCTGCCCAGTCATCCGTGTCCTAGACCAGCCAAATTCTGAGGGGTTTCTAATACTCTAGGCCAACTTCTGGGAGCCTGAGAATAGTTTTAAAAATCCAACCAGTACAGACAGCAGGTGAAGGAAATTCATCAGCTCCTGGAGACTTCTGGGGACACTGCATGGCTGGGAAGGTTGTCTCCGTCATGGCTTTGGCAAGGGCCTGGCTGCCACAGAGAGTTCTAGGCAGGGGCTCATCACAGCTGGCAAAGAGGGTGCCGGGCCTGCACTGACTCGGAGTCCTTTGTGGACATTGTCATTCTGCTGTGTGGCAACTCGGGGCACAAGTCTCTCTGAGGCAACACAGGCTTAGGGGTGTCCCTGGCAGGAGAAAGACTGAGACTAACACAAGGGTGGGATCCGGGCACTAGTCTAAGTCTCCACTCCCCTTGGAGACGGCGAGCTCTCCGTGATGACAAAGGTGGGGCCCACCCTTGGCGAGGCCCTTACTCCAGGCAGGCACTGCCAGGTGCTCACCTCATCCTTCAGACAACACCGTGTGCTAGAGGCCACTGTCCTCAGATTCCAGGGAGGAAGCAAAAGAATTTACCCAGGAGTAAGCCGCAGGCAGGGAGCCGGACTCAGTTTTTATCATTTCAATGACATCACAGAATCAAAAATTTCGTAAGAATAAAGACACAGCCACTGTCCAGCATCCACAGGTAACGGTACGCCACTCATTCCTTCCTGCAGGGCCCGCGGCCTCGCCACAGCCCAGTTGCTTTAGCACAAACCCTGGACCATGCACCATTCTCCCTGAGATAGTTCAGCTCACGTCTCTAGAAGATAAAGAGCCTCGTGCTTAACTACACAGAGCCTGGCATGGGTGGGGATGAAAAGCATGAATATGCGCTGAACACGTGCGTGGGCATGTGCCAACCTGAGGTGCGTTTCAGCATCTCTAAAGGCAGCAGCCCTGGTGGGAAGAGTGGGCTTTGCTGCAGGACAGGCTGCAGAGCCTGGCTCTGCCAGTCATGTGGCCAGGAAGCTCAGTGAACTCAGGTCTTTGGCATGAGCCTCAGTCACTTGTTCTGGACACTGAGCGTTGTGACCTGGTGGCTTATCAAGTTATAAGGACTAAATGAGACATGAATGTGAGCAAGAGGTAAGATTATATGACCTTGGTAACTCACTTACTCACCTTGGGCCTCAGTTTCCTCATCTGTAAAATGGGTGATGATAGTACTTACTCCAAAGGGTTGCTGTAAAGATTGAGTTGTCTCTGTTAGATTTCTGATGCCTGGCACCTAGTAGCTGTTAATTAATAATCAGTTTCCAATAGAAGCCTGCAGCTTAATAATCAGTTTCCAACAGAAGCCTGTCCCACACAGGATAAGTGTTCCCACATTGTAAAATTCAACAGCTACTGGTCAGATTACAATTCAGGTGAGAGCAATAGTTGTCCACAGAGGGCAATTTGGCTCTCAGGGGATGTTTGGCATTGGCTGGAGACATTTTGAGTGGCCACAATTGGGACTGGTGGACTGCTGTGCTGCTGAATTTCCTACAAAGCACAGGACAGTCTATCTCTGACCCAAAATGTTAGCACCAAGGTTGAGAAACTGAATTAAAGGGAGGTCCAGGAGGAAGCTGGCTCTTACACAGAGGCGCAGAGCAGATCTCCGTCAGCCGCAGCTGCGTCCAGACACCAAATGATGCGATATTATCCTCTGGACCAGAGTAGCAGTTGACCTACTCCTTTCTGGTGGCTTCTGGTTGTGGGTCCATTTCCAGTTGGTAACCTCTGTCTTACAACACGTCCTCTTCTGGCCTATGCAGCTAGTTTGGAAGAGGGTGGAGAACTCTGCAGAGTGAAGGGCCCAGCCCCCAGCCAGGAGGTTCTGGCCAGGCATGTTGGCAGAGGCTGGACTTGCTTCCGGGCCCAACTTGGAGGCAGTAGGAAGTCCAGGGAGGAGGCTCATGCAGAGCAGAAACGTGGAAGACTCCCAGGCTCTGGAACCAGAACGGCCTCTCTGTCCCCACTGGGCGATCTTGGCGTAGGACTTAACTCCACCAAGACTTTGCTCATGTGTAAAATGGGCCTAATGCTACCTACCATAGGATACTGTGAGAGTTTATCCACCAGATGTCAAGAACAAAAAAGCTCAGAAAGGACAGCTGTGTAGCTGTTAGGGTTTGTGTTCTGATCTTCTCCCACAGCCTCATGAAGTCTTAGATGGGGCTTTTTTTAGAGGTAGCTGAATCTACAGTGTGCATATGATTGAATGTACATACAAGGCTCGAAGGCAGTCAGATTAAGGGTGCGAGAGCTCCCCGCCCTAAAAAATCTGGGTAAGATAAAACGGCAAGAAAGGCTGTTAAGTTCCCGTGTTGCTTTTGCTAATGCACGGGCGCCACAGGCTGTTTCTCCTCTGTGACACCGCCCTGCCACCTGCCACTCCACCTTGGTGCCGGCTGATTAGGGACTGAAGCCTCTACAACTGTGAATCGAATAAACCTTTTCCCCCTTAACTTTGGGGCTGGGTATTTCTTCCCAGCAACAAGAAGAAAGTGACTAGCGCAGTAGCTCTAGGGAGGACGGTGCTCAACCTGCAGCTCTGGGAACGTGGCTGGTGTTCCAGGTTCACGTGAGAGTGTAACGGCAGTCCCGAATGAGACCTCCATAAGCCAGCATTCTCCACAACAGCAGGCTGCTCTTGGCAAACAGGACAGATAGTCATAAAGAAAATTTGGGGCAAGATATACAATCTCCCCAGAGCCGGAGAGTCCAGTAGTATACGCACACCTGAGCCAACCGTCCTTGGACCCTTGGTCACAAACATTTCACTCCAGGTCTGCTGACAATCTTAACAAATTCCACCTTGTCTGAATCTAGACAAATAAATTCAGCCTTTTCCCATTCAAGTCCTGTGTCCATGATGGTCTCTTGTGCGCTGACTGTGACAGACAGCGCTCAGGGAATGATTGAGGTAGAAAAGAGGGCTGGAACCTTGAGAGATCCAAAGCCAATAAGGACCAGCAAAGGTGTCCTCAGAGTCACAGGAAGACCCGGGCGAGGCAGGGGCGGGTAGTGCAGAGGTGAGGGGAGCACTACAGGTGGGTGGGCAGTAGGTCCTCCCTAAGCATCGAGAACAAATAAGCAAGGTGCAGTGCCTGCACAAGCTGTCACAAACTCAGACATGCCGGAAGGGGCCCACGAAAGCTTCCACGCACCACCTGCTCACCCCTGACCCTCTCCCACTGCAATCATCCCCTCAAGAGCAACACGGAAGCTCCCTGGGACAGACCTGTGAGATAGAGCTCTGGGCTCCAATACACAGAGCCTTGGGTCGTTGCTCAGCTCTGCCTGCCCCGAGGTGCATCCCTGGACAGCCTCGGAGCTCCTGGAGCCTGCACTTTCCCACCCGGAGCTTCCCATGATGGTGAGCACCCCACCAGTCCGTGGTGCCACAGGGCGGCCTTCCCAGAGCAGGAGGGGGCGGAGCGGGTGTCAGGGTTGGGCCACCCGGCGCCCTGTTTGTGACACCTTCTGCCCACAGGGACGGATCCTGCCTCCACCACATCAGTCCACTGCGTGTCGACCCTGGATGCTGCTGGCACGAGCACCACTCAGGCCCGAGAGGTCGCTCTGGGGAGCAGCCCGGGATCAGCATCACAACCGTTACTGCTACCGCCATTGTTATCATCCCCAGGTGATGCCGACACACATCCAGTATGGATGACCAATGGGGAAACTGAGGCCCTGGAACTCTAACCCAGAAGTGCAGACAGAAAGCTGGCATCTTCGTTTTAGAAAAGGAATCCAGAGAGGAGGTGTAGGGTGTGATGAAGAGCCGAGGCACTGGCGCTGAGCCACCTGTGTCACTTTGCAGCAGGGTGACCGAGGACAAGTCGTCCCCAACCTGATGCCTAGGAAAGATGAGTCCTTACCGTACAATTCCTTGGCTCTTTTTGGCTGACGAGCCACTCCAACACACACCATCATCTCTCTGAGTCCACCTCCTCTGATCACCTCTTAATACAGGGAAATTATCAGTTCTGTTTTCTGGTGGGGGAAATAGAAGCTCAGAGATGAAATTACTCATGGAGACTTGGCTAAGGTTGGGTGCTCATTTTCTTTGTCCTTTGCCAAAACAGTCCTAGAATTAAGAAGATTCATAACAGAGCCTGCACCAAGGGGAGACTTGGAACAGGTACGGAGATTAGGAATCACTGAATAAATGTTTACACGAAATAAGGGGTAGCTGTCACTTCTAAACAGAGCCTGTGGGAACAAAGAGCTCTGCTCCTGAAAAGAGAGAGGAAGAAACTTCCCACGCGGAGCAGCACTGTGCGTGGAACCTGCCAGGCATGGGGCCTGGGGCACTCCTGGGTGTACATTCTGCAGGAAGGGGTCCATTTTACAGCTAAGAAACTGAGGCTAGATTTAGTGGGTGGACAAGAACATCTACCTCCTGGCCCGGAGCCTCTCTGACACCCTCAAATTCAAAAAGTGTTGTTGAATTGTCCAGAAAATGCTGGGTAGAGGCCCCGTGGAGAAACAAAGCCCCAGTTCTGGATTTTGTCCCAAGAAAAATTCTCATCTTTGAGCAATACGTACCAGAATGAGCTGGGGAGTCTGTGTGACACAAACAGCGAGGCCGGTTTTCTGCCTGGCACCCAGAATGCTCACCCTCTTATGCTGAGCATCAGGCTAAGTGCTTTGATATGTTACGTGAGGGGTTGGCAAGTTTCTCCAAGAAGGGGACAGCCAGTGTTTGAGTCTCTATCACAAAACCACCATGGTGACAGCAGCCCGACTGCGGCTGCCAGTCAAACTTTCTGTATGGCTCCTTGAATTTCATATAACTTTATATCACAAGATGTTTGTCTTCTTTTTTTTTTTTTAGGTTTTTTGAGACAGGGTCTCGCTTTGTGGTTCAGGCTGGCCCTGAGCTCAGCCTCCAACTCACATCACAGCAATCCTCCTGCCTCTGCCTCCCCAGTGCTGGGATTACAGGCAGGAGCCACCACGCCCGGCACTGTGGTATGTGGTACTGGTTGCCACTGAGCGTGAGTCTCCATACCCAGTATAGTTTGTAGTCACCGGGGATTGAACCCGGGTCCTTGCACTTGCAAGACAGGCGCCGGAACCACTGAGCTGAATCCCCAACCCGATGTTCTTCTTCTTTACATCCATTTTTCACCAAATATTTTTTTTAAAATGCAAAAGCTCACATTGTTGTGGGGACAGTGGGAGCGAGGTTTGGCTCAAGGCCTGCAGTGTGCTGACAATAACGCAGTATAGATTTCGTTGTTACCTTCCCTTTAAATGGGAAGAGACTGAGTCTCCGAGAAGTTAAGGAGTCTGTAGGGTCACACAGCCGACAAGGAGCAAAATTAGGAGCAGAGTGAGGACGTTCCAGCTATGGAGCCAGACTCTTCACCACACGGGCACAAAAGGGAAACTGAGGCCCAGACTGAGGCTCCAGGCAGCAACCCACCCGGGGGCATACAAAACAGAGACAGAGCCCTGCCCAGCCCCCGTGCAGCCCGGGGCTGCTTCTTCCACGTCACGCACCTTCTGTATTCATTCTCACTAACAATCGTCTGTTACAGATCTGGAAATGCTGACGTGAGGTTGGGGGAGACAGGAAGGCAGGAAGAGGAGAGAGCGAGAGGGCCACCGCCTGCCCGCGCACCCACACACCCACATGCACACACACACACAAAACGCCTTCCATTTCCTGAGATGTCCACCTGCTTTTATGAATATAAGTGGATTTGTAACAAGCATTGCAGCTGCATATAAGGCATTCAGACATGGAGACAATTTTACTAGATAATAGACTATCATGCAGGATACAATTTAAATTAAAAAATGCAATTTTCACCTTGAAATGAACAAATGATTACAATTTCTATACAAATTAAGGCATTCAGCCTCTCTTTCAGTAGTGGCACCAGCCCATGAAATATGACATAATTACCATGAAATACATTTTCAAATATTTTGATTTTTGTCCGCCGCTTTTTAAAAAACATAGGCCGCCTTCTAGGTCTCCGAGTGTGTGTTGGCATTTCCCACCTTCTGGGAAAAACACATTAAAAAGAAAAGCCAAAGTCCCCGAAGATGGAGTTGGCCCCCTCCCTGGCCTCCCCTCCTCCCCTCGCCTCACCCCTCAGAGTCCCTTGCCCTCCCCTCCCCCTCCCTTGGCGCGGAGATAAAATTGAAAAAAAGCAGATGCAGGAGGAGAGGGGACGCAGGCGACCAGCTCCAAAGCCTGAGATTTATCTAAGTTGCTACGCTTATCTGCAGAATCGCATCTGTTGGTTATCTCGAGCCAACCACTCCAAGCCGTCTTCCCGCTCCCCTCTGGAAATCACTCCCGCCCGCTCTCCCCGAACCCAGGCACCACCCCCAGCCTCCGCTGTCATTTTTTAATTATTTTCCTCTTCTGTTCTCTCTTTGTGGCTGGAGACGGAAGGATGAACAACAGCCACTGCTGGGGACTGATCTGGCCCTCGGGAACTTTGGGGTTCAGAAAGGTGGGTGACAGGAGGCACGCGGTCGTCTCTGCTGTCTGAGTGGGGTTCCCTGTCTACCCCTAAGCTGGGTGACATTGGTGAAGGTCATGCCCGCCCCGGTCTGCCTCCTGTAACCCGCCATCTTGAATGGCCCATCCGTTTGGTCAAAGCTTGGGCTGGATCTCTGTGAGGCCTAGGTGCACGCCCTGGGCCTCTCACTCGGGCCTCGTGGTGAGCTCTCTTCCCTGACGCATCCTCCCCTGGGTAGGCTTTGCCAGCGGCTTCCTTCAGGCCTTGGATCAGAGTCCCATTGGTCTATAGTCACTCTCCAGGCCTGTGGTGACCCGCCTGTCCCTCCCGGAGGGCTACTCTGGCTCCTTCCCAGGTTCCACTGGGTTGAGTTTCCTCCACCACAACTTGATCCTCACCTTCTCCCGGAGACCTGGAAGGCACCGGAGGAGAAAGGTCAAAGTGGGACGCAGCTTTCCTAGGGAGCCTGGCCTTCCTAGCACCTCGGCTTTTGTCTTCCGCAGCTCTGCACCTGCCTTTCAACTCAGCTGCAGGAGGCCGGTGCTCAACACTGTGCAAGTGACGCTGCCCACAGCAGGGAACTGCCACCGCCACGCCACGCCACGCCACGCCCAGGGCCACGGCTTCCGGCTGCTTGGTGGATTTGTCAGCTGGATCATATGCCTTTGCTCCTATCTCCTACTCTAACTCCACCCTCCCCAGTGCGTCCTGAACCCGGGGCCCTTGGCCTTAGTATAGAAAAGACAACAAACGTCTCAGGGAAAGAGAACCGGTCTTGGGACCAAAAAGAGTTGTCACATCCAGTCCCCTTCTCCGTGGTGCTCTCTGAGCTTGGCTAGATCAGCTGAGCCTTGGGCTTTCTCCTCCGTAAGGTGGAGGATGGTGCCTCTCCTGCATGGAGACTGTAGCCTTAACTCCGAGAGAACACAGCAGGCTTCCACGCGCGTGTCTTTCTCTTCTCACGCTTGAGCTCCTAACTTGAAGATCTTGAAAACAAACTACGCCAGTTTATCAGGAAAACCCCAGACACCCCAGTATTCATCTGTGAGAAAATGCTGCTCTGAGGGGAAAAAGTTGAGTTCTTACACCTGAAAGAGACACAGAAGGTTGAAAGATCAACGTGTGCGTGTCCAGGGAGGGTAGGAGAGTTGGAGGAACAGGAAGAGGAGTCGTAATCACAATAACATCTATTAGACCCCACGTCTGTCACACTCCCTGTCCCCTAAGAGCCTTTCTCTCATGAATCCTCAGGACAATATTAGAAGGTTAATATCAATCTCATTTAAAAATGGGAAAACTGGGTCACAGAGAGGCTGTGTCATGTACTCCAAATAACACAGCCCAGGAGGTGGCAGAGCTGGGCTCTGAAGACCAGCTTCTTGGTCTTAAAAAATGTTATACATCACTACTCTTGGTAGACCACACGACCGTATTTTTCCGACTGCTTATTCTTTCGGTAAGAAGATATAATTAAATAGAATATGATCTAGGACCAAAAGACAAGTGAGAGCTAGGAGGGGAGTGTGACACTGCACAATCAGCTACCCTCCAAGGAGGAATTCATTAATGCCAAGCACAGGAAGTCAAAGACCATGCCCCTGGCATTCTGCTCAGACCGGGTGTCAGGGGCAGGCGGGGCAGAGGAGTGGGCACCGAACAGCAGCCGCACAGGTTCTGCCCTGCCCCGGCCTGGCTGGGCCAGATCGCATGGCGTCTCTGGGCTTCTGCAGCCTCACCTGCAGGACAGAGGGATTGATCTGAAATGAGTGAAATCAGTGTCTACACCTCCTCTGTGGCCTCCCAGGGATAGCGAGGAAGGAACTCTGAGGGTCCACATCGCGCACTCCAGGTGGGCCGAGAACCCCACAATGCCCACCCCAAAGCACATCTCTTTCAATCATAATCTGTTTTCTTTCAGTGCTGGGACTCTGACCCAGGACCTCATGTGTGTTATCAAGCACTCTACCACTGAGCTACTCCCCAGTTAAAATGGTCGAACTTTTAAAAAATCTTTTAAATGTATGTAAAAACAAAAGAAAAAAATGCACGGAAGTTGTGCGTTCTGTCCCCGAGCGCACGCTGTATGGTTTTGAGTGGTCTCGGTTCAGTTCTGAATCCTCAGCCCGCCACCCCCAGTTCTCTCTAAGCCCTGACGACTGCGTGCATCAGTTTCTCGTCACTGGACACCGTACCTGACACCCCCAGTCCAAACCAGGGCAGGTTTCTCCTGACTCACTTTTCCAGTCAGTGGTTGGTGGAAGCAACATGGCGCGAGGGGCTGGTGGAGAAAAGCTGCTCACGTAGGGCGGCCCGGAAGCAGAGCAAGGGAGGACTTGGCGAGGAGCGTGCGTCCTCTCAGACTCCGCCTTCCAATAGTGCAACCAGCTGGATGCGTGCGGGCTGAGAAGGAAGCCAACTTCCCACAGCCCCAGCTCTGAACACACAAGCCTTCTGGGGAGCATTCGAGATCTATTCCCAAACAGTAACCAGCCCTCAGAAGTCAGGTCACACCTTTTTTTTTCCTATGTCTTTTTATGTCTACACATTCATCAAAGCTCCAGATCTCTTACCCAGCCCTTCCGAAGCCAGAGTTCCTCTAGTATCATGTTCTATCCATTATCATAATGTCATTTTAACATCTTAGCAGTATGACACTGTCACCTCAAATGATGACAGGACTCTGGCACTGTTGTGTTCCAACATCCGGTCTGTCCAGTCCACACTGGTGTCCTCTAATCCTCAATCCGCCTGTTTCCAATGTTCGCTCTCAGTCGCGGACAGGGAAGCACTCGGCTCTGACAGCCCCCTTTCTCTGGGGGGTGTCTCCCAGGCTCAGTCCTACGTGAACAACCCACCAGGCTTGGAGGTCGCTAAAGCATTTGGTGACCCTGCCAGTGCTGGAAGCCATCTGACTGCTCTTGTGCTGTCTGGCTTAACAATGACAGTCCACACGTGCCAGTGCTGTATCGTGTCAGCGAATTTTCATTACCGCCCTACACTGCTAGGTGGTTCCCGATGTGCAGAGAAAACAGGAGGTTCTGTGACTGCCCGAGTCCACTGCTAATGAGGGGCTGGCGAGTCCCAGCTCCCCCACTGAACCAGCAGGCAGCGGCAGCACTGTGAGGAATGAGGCATCGACCCCAGAGCCAGGGGCAGCATTCATCAAATACATACTGAGAAATGACTGAGCGAGCAGACGGAAAGCACTAACCAGGTGACATCCAGGTGAGGGGCGCTGTCTTTACAGATAGTGGCGCTCAGTGGCTGAGTCCTCTGTCCCCACTGAGGATGGCGTCCGGCCTTGTAGCACAGCCAGGTGCCTTGGAGAGACGCTCTGATCTCAGACAAGTGCAGAAAACGTAGACTAGGAGGCTGGAGAGAACGTGTTCATAGGAGTCACCACAGAGAACGGAAGTTTGGATATTCTTCCCAGTCTCCAAGGGGACGCTCTGTAATTCTGGTGGTAGAAACGGTCAATTAGAAAACGGTAGACGAGGGACGAATAGGAGAAGGAAGACTTGAAGAAAGATATCCTGCTCTCGGCTGTCACCGCCTGTGAATGACAGTTCCACAGGGAGAAGCAGAAATTATCCCGTCAGAGAAAGACAGACTGAGGGAAGGGGGTGAGTCAAATCTCAGAGGCCTGAAGCCTAACTGTGCAAAGAGCCAAGGACAGGCCACTCGAGATTCGGTGGCCCCTGTACCTCTGCGCACGTGACAAGGCAGGGGCGTCTCCGAGGGTTCTTTCTGCCCGATGCGTCCAGTCCACCAGTCACAAGCCCGAGCATGGCCGTTCCTCAGTGGGAGATTCCCATTCCACAGGACACGTGTCACACCGCCAGCAGGCCTCACACCCTGGCACAGCACCGGGCAGCAGCGCTCATCTTTATCGCCCCTGTACGCTGAGCGCCTGCCGTCTACAGGGCAAAGCGAGCCCTGGCACATATGGCCTCATGTAATCCTGGGGACAGCCGTAGAGGAGGTGCCGGGCTTGCGCCCCTTGGAGAGTCCCGCAGGGAGGTCCTCTGGGTTACGGGCCCCCTGAGGGCCAGCAGCAGGGCCATGACTCAAACCCTGGACTCCGTGACCCTGGCACTGCTGGGCACAGCTCTCTCGGGGGAGTCTATAAGCGTCCCTGGGCAGACGTCTTACTCCTCCTGGCCATGGCAGTGTGGAGGTCTTGCATGACTAATCACGAAAAGATCTCCAAGTTAGCCAGCAAGGTGGCTGAAAAATGATACCAGCAGAGCTATGTGCACGAGTGTGTGTGCACGCGTGAATGTGTGCGTGACTGCGTGTGCGTGCCACCGTGGGCACAGGAAGGAGAAGAGTCAGTGTGAGCAGCTGCTTCTGTGTGTATTCCAGAAAAGTCTCTGGCGTCCACCTGAGAAGCGCAGCATGCGGCTGCCTCTGGACCAGGGCCAGGGAGAGAGGCCTCCGTCCTTGTCAACACGGAAGCTGGTGAAGGTACTGCAGAAAACACATACAATGTGCACATTTTTACAGTTTAAGAAAAACAAGACATTGTCTTTGAAAGCACAGCCACCTAAGGTGCCCCGGGCGCACTCACTGAGAACCAGCTCCAGGCTGTCCAGGCAGAGCTTCGGGGCTCTGGGCCCTGGACCCACTTTGCCCTCCAGTGCTGCCCAACTGGCACAGAGGGTCCTTTAGGGGAGCCCAAGCTGGGGACTGCTACAGGCTCCTAAGGGCAGAGGTTTCCACACCCGAGGGCCCCCTGGAGTACTGGGGCTCCTGACCTCAGAGCTATTTCCAGTCAGCAGAGGTAGATATTAAGCAACTGACCAAAGAAATACTGAAATAGTCTTGTGGCTGGTGCAGGAGTAAGGGACTCTGAGAGGCAGGAATCGGGCTGCACTCAATTCCCCTGAGGCTGTGTTTACACATAAACCTGAATGAAGCAGAGCACGCAGCCACGCACAAGCTCAGGCAAAGGGTTCCAGTCACAAAGGATGGCATGTGCGAAGGTCCTGAGGTGAGCTCTCCCAGATGGGATAGCAGAGCCTTACAGTGAGATCTCTGGCCACAGTGAGGTATCAACAAGTCTCTCATACCTTAAATTCCTTCTTGAACACAAAATGACTGTAGCTACCAAGTCCCAAAGCTTACTAGGGCCAGGTGCCTTACTGAGTATTTATGAGGCTCTTCACCATGAGCAACAACACTGATTCTCAAGTGTCTCCCTCCAGCAGCCAGGGCAGCATCCCCTGGGGACATCACCCAGCTCCACCCTTGACCTTGACCTCGCACCTTGGGTGATGGGGTCCAGCAGGCTGTGGTAAGCAGCCCTTCGCACAATGCTGGCTGTAGACCTCAGTGCAAGGACCAAGGGACTGCATCCTCATCCCTGCCCTCCCCTCCTCAGTCTCTTTTGTCCACTGCCTCCTGAGACTGTCCCAAAATGTGTCTCCAGCCACAGGGGGCTTCTCCAAGTCTCCTGCATCAGCAGCTTCTCTCACTGCAGCACAGACAGCCAAGGTTTGAGTCCTGGCTCATCTAGCGGGGTGTCCTCAGATTAGGTTCTTCCTTCCTCAGTGTCTCATTTTTAAATACAGGTATTACTGACCCCTTGAATCTCAGCACTCTAGCGGCTGAAGCAGGAGAACTGCTACACGTCTGAACCAGCCTGGGCTACGTAGTGAGTTCAAGGCCATCATGGACTACCTAGGGAAACCCTGTCTCCAAAATTCAAAACAAATCTTAAAACTAAAATACAGACACTAATGCTGGGATTAAAGATATTAATAAGGGTTTTGAAATTCAGACCACTACCTGGCAAGTAGTATGTACTAAATAAGTGTTAGAAGTGGGGTTCTCCAGGCCCTTTCCTCCCGCACCCCAGCCTCTCCTGCTCCACACACCTCACACATCAAAGGGCCCAGCCGGGTCCCCAAGACCTGCCCTTCTTCCTGCCCATGGGGTCCCTGTGTACACCCTTCCTCTTCACCTTGAGGCCCTGCTTCCTGTGCCACGCCCACCTCTCGGGTCGGCTCCGCCCCACGACATCCGGGTTCCCTCCTTTGAACAGCCGAATCTGGGGTCTGGCTGTTAACAAATGTTTCCTAAGTGTTTGTAGGGCAGAAACGCCTAGTAAATTTCATTAAATGAACCATTGTGAGATTTTGGCAATAAAGATCTGCCAAACCTCCTAAGTGACATTTCAAAAGGGCAGACTGTCCAATGTGATCCTGGGTCCTCCTTGTGCCGCAACTGTATGTGTGCGTGAGCATCCAGCACATGGAGAGGCGCCAGGGAGAGTGACCACCGAGCAATGCCAGCGGGGCCACATTCCGGGCTGGGTGAAGGCTCGGCCACCTTGTCCTGCTGCAGTTGTTACTGAAAGGGTAAAGCAAAGGGTTGGTTATGTATAAAAATAAATCAAAGCTGTCCTTTCCTGGAAAACGCCGGCAGGGAGCAGTCCCCTCTGCCACCCCAGATCCCAGCTCTCTGTGGGTCCTCCCTGGCCAGCCCCTGCACCTCTAAGTCTGCCCACTGAGGGTGGCCAGGGCTCTGTGACAGGTACACACTGGAAGTATTGTGGGCCAGGCCAGTAGACCGAGGGCGCTACAGCTACTAGGGGGTAGGAAGGGAGGAGTAAGGCCAGTGGGCACGGGAAGGAGGAACGAAAAAGGCAAAATATCTGCATGTCATTGGACAGCTGTTTATTGAGTACTTACTGTGTTCTGGGTTGCGGAAGGGGATACTGAGGCCCAGGCAAGGAAAGGGGCTTGCATTGACGAGACTTGAGCCCGGCCCTCTGCTGGAACGCTGAACTTGATAAGGCTCCTGTGGGGTGTTGACCGGGACCGTGGGGTTCGGGAGGGAAGTACCCACAGCTGTCAAGTGACTCCTGTCGGCCCGTCCTCCCCGCGTCCCTGAGAGGTCGGCTGCACTGTCCCCACCTCACAGAGGAGGAGACGGAGGTTTCAAGCCAGGAACTGGCCCATCCCAGCCTGTTAGGTGAATACCTACCATGAGCTGGGTTCCCAAGGAAATTAGACTTCGAGGTCTCGGAACAGCGCTGTGAGGCGTTCGGGAGGAGACCAGCCCAGGGAGGTACACAGTTCACCCTGGATCCTGCAGCCGGCACCCCCAGAGTGTCCCCCTCACCTGGGAGACGAATGATCTCTGGAGGAGGGGAGTGGGTGGGTCAGAGGACCCGCAAGCAGGGGTGTGTCTGTTTGTCCCACCACTGCCCTTAGACGCTGGGCCCCAGCTCCATTTCTGTCCTGTACCCCAGGAGTCCCTGCAGCTGTCCCTGCCCCCTTTGCTTCCCCTCACTGTCACGGATTATCCCAGGGACCCTGGGGACAGGGGTGGAACATCTGGATCCTGTTACAGGGCCTGGCTGGGGGGTGGGGGTGGGGGCGCTAAGCCAGCAGAGCAAGGGACCTAAATAAGTTTCAGAGCCTCAGCAGCGCCCGGTGTAGGCGGGGCAGGAAGGTGGGATCAGAGCAGACCAGGAGAGCCTTCCTGAGCCGCTGGGCCAGGCGGGAGCGGGATTATGGAATTAGTTCAGGAGACCACACTGGGCAGGGGCTGGCCAAGGTGGCCCCGGGCCGTGGCCAGCTACGCGCTGTCTCCGCTTCCCTGGGGACACTGGGCACTGGAGGTTTAGTGGGAATATGGTTTGGTTTAGGGGCCAGCCCCACAAAACAGGACAAATCAAATTCAGCTTGAAATTCCAGACCGGTCACAGCAGCCCAGGTGAAGGCTGCGGCACGGAGGAGGAGGGAGGAAGGCCATACGTAGTACGAGGCCGGGACGGGCCCTGGCTGGGGCAGTCTTGCTGTGCTCAGGCTGCTACCCAGCATGCCCTGCTTTGCTGGGAGCCCACAGTGAGTGCTGTTTTCAGATACCTCCTGAGCTCTGAGGTCACTACCTTTGATACAAATCCCACCCCACGAACCCCACCCCAAGAAGGGGGCAAAGTGAGCATTCGCCCCTTGTGTGAAAAAAGGGGCTCAGAGAGAGGAGGCGAAGAAGGAACTGCTTCCTGGGACTGACACTGGGCAGGGAGAGGGCGAGACAGGAGGCAGAGAGGCCACCAGAGAGAAGTGGGCTCCCCTGGAGGTTCACACAGGTTCAGACGAGACGGGAACACTGGAAGACTGTAGGGCATTTGCAGTGGTACTGATTGTGGTTTAGACTTTGCCTCAGAGGCAATACCACTGAAGGTTGACTAGAGATGTATTATCCAACGAGCAGCTGAGACAAAAATAGGATAAAGGGAAGAGACTGGACAGGACAGAGCAATCAGATGGGCCCGGGCTCCTCTGCAGGGGCTGGAATGAGCCAACTGCGGGACAGTCGCAGTGTGAAGAGAAGGAAAGAAACTAATTTCCAGTGTAATTATGGAGGAATGTTACCAAAAGCTTGTGTGCACTGAGTTTCATTCTGTGTGCAAAGTCTACACCGGAGGTGGCATTACTGCCCCAGTTCAATAAACAAAGACATGGAAAAGCAGAGGAGTGTGCTGGGGCTGGATGAGTCTTGGGCTCCCCCAAGGGATCCCCGGACAAATAACTCGGCCACCCTCAGCCCCAGTTTTCCTGTCCACCATTCATAATTTTTTTGGGAGTGTGACACGAAGTAGTAAGTGTGAGGTACTTAACCCAGAACTGCCATGTAGTGAACCCTGACCTTGGTGACAAGGGACATAGAGTAGTCCCCTCTGGACCTATCTCCAGGGGCCTGTGATGGTATCAGCACATCCCTGGGCAGCTGTGTGCTGACCGGCGTGTGCCAGGGCCTGGCAGGGCCACAGGTGGTCCAGGCACTGGCCCTCGGGGTGCCCTGGAGCCGGGTGAGGGACCAGTGCAATGATAGTGGAGTCACAGGGGTCGGTGACAAGGGGTTGGCGGAGATGAGGTCAGAGGTGAGCAGCAACATCACGGTGGAGTTGTCGCCTGGGGCAAGCTTTAAATATTGTTTAATTCTTGCAGCACGTGTCCCATAGGGCATCTGTCCCTCGTCCTGGCAGCCTTGCCTCGGAATGACCATGACCGTGACAGTCTCCACTTACCAAGCACCTGCTGTGTGCCAGGCACTGTTCTTAGTGCCGGAGGCCCAGCTGAAAGCAGCGTCTCTCTCTGCCCATAGCGCTCACATCCTAGCAGGGTGGGTGGGAAACAGCCATGTGAATGTCAGTGTAGTTGAGAGGATAGTAGACATCTGGGAAAACAATGTTTATAACGCAAACCCTCAGCTAGGCATGGTGGCACGCATCTGCCATCTTAGCCCTCGGGAGGCTGAGGCAGGAGGACCTCGAGGTAGAGTCCAGATCGGGCAAGTTCAACAAGGAGCTGTCTCAAAATAAAATGAAAGGGCAGACTGCAGCTCAGTGGCAAAGGGCTTGGCCCCCACAAGACCCTGTGTTCCATCTCCAGCAAAAAAGCAAAGTAAAACCTTTTGGTCTTCCACAAAACATGCGCTCAGTGGAACAAGTAAAGCGAATGGCTGGAGAGTGAGGCGGCAGTCTTGGAGCGTAGAGCTAAAACCCATGGGCGCTGTGCTCTTTCTTGAGATCCTTTTCTTTTTCAAGACAGAGTCTCGCTTTTGTAGCTCAGGCAGGCCCTGAGCTCAGCCTCGAACTCAGCAATCCTCCTGCCTCTGCCTCCCAAGTGCTGGGATTACAGATGTGAGCCACCACGCCCGGCTCTGTTGTGTGTGGTACTGACTGCCGGTGGGCGTGAGTCTTCACAGCCAGGCTTGTATGTGGTTACCTGGGATCGAACTCTGGACCTTGTGCTTGCAAGGCAGGCGGCAGAACCACTGAGCTAAATGCCCAGCTCTCTTGAGATTCTTTTTGAATGCCAGCCACTTGGAGGGAAGCTGGGCCCAGCACAAAGCTAAGCCTCAGTTTCTCTGGCTGTAAAATGGATGCCCCAGACATAGCTGCTAATGTGGCTGGCCAAGGTCAGTGTACAGCTGTCCCACAGCCCTCCCTGGCTGGGCAGACACCATCACTAAGCTGCCCTGTGAAGTACCTGCTGGTGCCACAGCAAGCAGGAGCTGGGGCTCCTGTGCTCCCCTGACCGGGCAGCCCCATCCACACCCTGTGCATTGGTGGTAGCTTGCCCTTGGCCCACCGGGCATGCCCGGGCAGGAAAGGGCAGCGGCTCCTTTAAGGCTGGCCCCAGCTGGGCTGCCTTGGATATTGGAGCAGGGACAGATTAGGTGGCAAGACACGGGCCAGGCCAGATGCGCCGGAGTGGCTTCGTTATGTATTCATGAGCTGTGGGGAAAAGAAATAAAAGGATTCATTATCACCCAAACTGTTACTAATGACATGTACCTGGAGCCCGTGCACCTCTGGAAATCTAATGCGACACACTCTGAGAGAAAATGTATTCCCGGCCTGGGCGCTGCAGCCGGTGGGGAACATCCCCTCCCCGCCCCTCATTGCCATTCACTTGGGGCGACATTTACAATTCTTCTGCCATTATGTCCGACCAGGGCCTCTGAGCCTCTGTCACGACCTGCACATTAGCTGAAAATTGGAAATTCCACAGCGTGGCCGTGGCCATGGTCGTGCTGCGGTGGGCCGGGACGCAGCGGGGGCAGGAACCCGGAGGTGCGCGTGAGGGCGGCCAGGGGCTGGGCGCGGGGACAGAGGAGGGACAGTGCTGCCGGCCTCCCCGAGTCCACAGGCCGTGAGTGTCCGGGGTGGCCGTGGCCTGTGTTCCACCTGTGCTCTGCCTTCTCCTCCCACCGCGTCCGACTTTGAGGATGCCCCTTCCTTTGTTCCCCTCAAAGGCTCGGTGACAGTGTTAACCACCGCTCAACAAAGAGCACACGTCCCTGGCCACTGAGAGGGATGAGATGAGGACCAGGCTTCGCAGGGAAGTCGCCTGCTCTGATCTTCACCACTGCACTGGAAAGCTGCTTCTGTGAGAACCCATTCACAGAGGGGAAGATAAAGGCTCACAGAGGGGAAGGGACCATCAAGGACACACAAGGGGGACAGTAGTGGATGGACCTGGATCGATGGGCTGACTGGCTGCAGTACTTGGCATAGAACCCAAGGGTGCTTTATCAAATGCTACTTCCTCGGCCCTTTTGATTTTGAGACAGCTTCTTCCTGCGTTGTCCCGCTGGCCTCAGTCTTGTGCTCCTCTGCCTTGGCCTCCTGAGTAGCTGAGATGAAAATCACACACCATGCTGCCTGGTGGGATTTGACTGGACCTGGAGCAGTTCCAAGACTTCAGCCTGCACCTGGTGCCACACGAGAACTCCTGGCCCTTGTGCTGGCTCCCCCTTGGAGGCCTGTGCCCGGGCTGCCCACTGTGTTTGGACCCGTGGGATGGGCAGCCAGGCTGTTTGAGGGGCACTTGTTTAGTGCAGCTGCATGGAAGATGGAGCCACCTGTCCAGACTGCCAACTCCAGGTGAGGGAATTTGTGGCATCCTGTTTGCGGAGCTCAGCACCCAGGAAGTACATAGTTAAGCTCTGAAGAACTGTTAGGGTTCACACCGAGATTGCCCCTCAAAAGTCCTGCATTTCAAGGTGGAGCATTTTAGGAACACGCTGGGCAAAGAGGACTCTACACTTATCAACGGATTCATCCATCAGTGACTTCTTGTGTTGCGGGAGGAGCCTAGTCACTGGGGATGTCACCTGGAGGAGTGCATTCTTGTCCCAAGATCCTCCATCCCCTCTCGGCTTTCTGGCTGCCACAAAGTAAGCAGCTTTCCTCCCCCAAACCCTTTCACCACCATATTTCTCCCTTGCAGCCGGCTGACCATGGACTGGATCCCAAGAGCCATGAGCTGCATCAAACCTCCCTTCCTCGAAATTGTGGGTGTTGGGTATTTTCTTCCAGTGATGGGAAAGCTGACTAATACAGGGTGTGTGTGTGTGTGTGTGTGTTCCAGGTGGCCTGGGAGGAAGGAGGGGAAGACTAGCATGCACACCTATCCATGGATGAGCTCTGAGGAAGAATGATAGATAAAATATAGCATATCCAAATATCCGAGAAATTACTTTTCAGTGTAAGTATATCCCAAATTTCATTTTTTATCTGAAATTCAAGTTAATCAAGCATCCTTTATTTTATTTGCTAAATGTGGCAGTTTCTGCACTGACATAAGCGGGGCTACCTCACAATGGCCCTGGCTCACCTGGGCAGTAAGGGTCAGACCTCCTCAGGACACGAGAGGAAAAAGAAGGAACCAGAGGCAAGAGCTTGCCTTTCTAGGTCCCACCTAGAGTGCCCCACCTCACAAGAGTCCCCATCTGCAGACAGTACCCTTAGGTAGGAACTGAGCAGGGTCGCAGTCCATTGAGGAGCATATACCCCCACAACCCAGTCACTGTCCAGAAGTCTGACTTCTGAACCAAAGTCTTCTGGGGGACATTCTGGATTAAACCGTAACATTTCAGCCTGGCCCCAAAAGTTTCATGTCTACCTCACTGCACAAAGTACAGAGTCCACCTCTACCAGTCTTCAAAGTCTTAACAGCTCCAGAAAGCTGAAAAGTCCAAGCACAGAGTCTCCTCTGAGATTCAAGGAAAACTCTTAGTTGTAAGCCTCTATAAAAATCAAAAAGAGGGCCGGGGAGTTAGCTCAGTGGTTCTAGCGCCTGTCTTGCAAGCGCAAGGGCCCGGGTTCGATTCCCCGGTAACCACATAACAATACTGGGTGTGGAGACCCACACCCAGCAGCAACCAGTACCACATACCACAGTGCCGGGCGTGGTGGCTCACGCCTGTAATCCCAGCACTCGGGAGGCAGAGGCAGGAGGATTGCTGTGATGTCAGTTTGAGGCTGAGCTCGGGGCCAGCCTGAACCACAAAAGCAAGACCCTGTCTCAAAAAAACCTAAAAAAAAAAAAAAAATCAAAAAGAAAAGTAAATACTAAGCATGTACAGTGGCTCAAAGTAAACATTCTCATTCCCAAAGAGATGAAGACGGGGACAGGAAGGAATTAGACTAATGTAAGACAACGAGACCGGACAAATATCACATCTTGCAACTCCACGTGCAGCACCCCAGGCTCGGTTGTGGTGAGATGTGGGCTTCCAAGGGCTTGGGCGGCCTCGCCTCCGAGGCCGTGCTGGCCAGAGCACACGTGGTTTTCCTAGTAGGCGGGCTCTGTTCACTCCCTGGGACTTCCGTTGGTAGACACTCCACGTTCCTGGCATCTCCAGCCTTCTGGGGTCACCTTTGGCTTCACTCTTACAGCTTGAAGCATCGCCTTCTCAGAGCTCCTGGCCCGGCCCCCCATCCATCTAGATGGAAGCCTCCATGGCCCCATAACTCTTGCGCTCTGCCTCCCCGTAAGACCAGCACCACGTGGATGGTATCGAGATCAGCTCTAGTAGTGCCTGGTCCCCCTCAACCGTGGCTACAGTGTCTTCTGAGCTCCTGTATGGCTGAACTTGGGAAAACACTTTCCCAGGTGGCTGTGAATGAGCAAGGAGCCTGGGACCCTCTTCTCAAAGCAAAGTCCCTCAAAAGACTTTTCTACCCCTGAGCTGGAGATGGGTGGCATCTAGCCAGTTTCTGGGTTACCCTCAAGCCGTCTTTCCTATCCCCACAAAGCAGAGTGCTTGGCTTCTTTTTCAGGAACCATGTTCTTCTCTGTCCCAATTTTGCAAGAGTTTTCTTTCTGGTGAAACTGAAAACTTAAAATTATTCAGCTCTATTCTTTGCTCCTGATTATCACTGAAGATCTGACTGAAAGCAATAGCAGGACCTCCCCCACAACCTGAATGTTGGGCTGCCTTGAAATTTCCTATGCCACATCAGTTAGTCTGCTACCTTTAATTTCAGTCCCATAAAGTCTTAGAACATGGACAAAATATAGGCGAACTATTTCTCAGAATGAAGCAAACACAGCTGCTGGTCCACTTTCCAAGAGTCCTCACTCTCAACCAAAATCCACATTTTACCATCCATATTTCTATCAGCATTTTGGTGTCCTAAGCCCTGACCAGTATCTCCCATGCAAGTGCTTCTCACGATATTCCAAAGCTTCTCTAGCCCGAATCTCTAAACCTTTGTATTCCCTTTTTAAACTAGTTCCAGAGGCCTCTAAACCACATGGTCAAGTACAGTCATAACAACTCCACTTGCATTACCAGTTTCCATCTACTGATGCTCCCCTCACTGAGACAAAATACCCAATATCTGCATGTTAAGGAGGACAAGTTAATTCTGGCCCACATGTCAGAGGATTCAGTCCCTGTTTGGCTAGCTCCAAGGCAGAAACAGCATGGTGGAGGGGATAGTGGAAGAAAGTCCCTCAGCCCGTGGCAGCCGAGAAGCAGAGAGGCGCAGGCAGCCGAGAACTCGCCCTCCAGGGGGCGCCTCAGTGACCACCTCTGACAGGGCCCCATCTCCCAACACCATGGAAAGCTATGAACTCACTACCACCCCCAGGACCCCACTTCTGATCACAAGATTTTGAGGGACATTTTAAATCTAAACCATAGTATTTCTCTTGCATATTCCCGCTTCCTGCTGTGATGACAGGAACAGCAGCAGCCATTTTAGGCCTAGTGGCAGAAGCCACCTCCTGAGAAAGACTCAGTTGCCCTGTCTTGTGGAGTTTTACTCACGCTAAGAACAAACAACTAAACAAACATTTCTAATTTGTTTAAGCCATTGTACTGCTGCATTTATTTGTCGTAGTGGCTTAGACCATACTCCCAATAATTCAGTCCCCCAACAGAATGCCCACCCCCACAGAGGAATAGTCTTAATCCTAGTCACAGTTCTAATAAAACAATGTGTGTCACCAGGTAGATGCCCAACAAGCTTTTGCTGGACAAAGAAATAAAGGTAGATCCAAAGTGACTGGTTAAGGGCCAGTTATTACAATTCCTAGCATTTACAAAATGATCACAGAATTGGTTTCTAGCTCTTCGTTCCTCTCAGTTCTACGAGGCAGACAGCATCTACAAGCCCTTTTCACAGATGAGGAAACTAAGGCAGCTCTGCCTGGCTGAAAGAGCAGGTGGGAGGGAGATGGCTGGGCCGCATCTTCCACTTCCACTAGGCAAAAGGAGAAGTGGGCAGATGCACAGGATGCACGTGCCACGCAAACGAGACGAACGGAAGTCCACGGCGACAGCATTTACATTCTAGCTCGAGAGGCAGGCCGGGAACAAGACCAGCAAGGCAAAGCCAGCGTGCCGGAGGAAAGAAGGAGGGACGGTGACAAAGCCACAGAAGGGAGAGCTGCGTGGATGAGTGAGTGAAGCGGTGTCCCGCCCAGAGAGGCGCATTCCCGGAGAGCAGATTCCTCCACAGGGATGCAGCTGTTCTGAGCCCGGGGAATCTATAGCTTCCTCAGGTCTGGGAGACGGAAGTCAGGGTACGGGCAGGCACGCTGCTGTGCTGCTAAGCAGAGACCAGGAGAGGATAGAAGTCTGCCCCTTCTGCCCCGTCGCCGACCACTCAGCTTCCCGACCGTGCCAGGGGAAGGCCTGGACATCCACACAGAAAGATGGTCCTGACGCTTCCTCACGCCACCCAGAGTCGGCCCGGGCCGACCCCAAATCCGAATGTGAAGAACAAAGGAACTGGAGCGTCTTCACGGCCTTGAGGGAGTTAAAAATGTCTTCAGTGATTCACAAGCACTGACAAATCAAAAACTAAGCAAATTTCTCAATCAGCCTAGATTAAAAGCAGGAGGTGCTATCCACCAGGTGACACTGCAAGGAAGGTGCCAATGCGGCCTGCAGAAAGGGCGGGGACACTGGCAGGGCTGTGTCAAAGGCTTCCCGTCCAAGTTGATTAATTAAACTTTGCCTACAAACAAATATTTAAAAGATAAACCCATAAAGAACAATATGGTCAGAGACTTCAGCAGGTACTCGGTGAAAGAAAAATAGTCAAATGGCTAACAGATATGAAAAGATGTCTATTACGTGAATTATTCTGGAAATGCAAGTTAAAACTACATCTGAGAAAGGGCCAGGCTGGAGAGATTCTTGGTATACTGCAAACCACAGAACAGTGGGACTCGTTCTCTGCTTTTCCCCAAAGGCTAAAGCCAAAGCCTTTGTACCAAGCTCCATCCCCAGCCTCCTGTTACTTTATTTTCAGACACCATTCCACTAAGTTGCTGAGTTGCCCAGGTCGAGCTCCAACTTGCAGTCCTCAGTAAAGGTAACATCACAGTATGTCACCCCCCAGGTCAGGACACAGCAGAGAGACAGGACAAGTGACCTGGTCACTGCTGCACCCAGCAGAATATCCTGGGAAGAAGCCAGATGGTGGGGGTTGGGGGGGGCATGTTGCAGTTCTGTTCACTGTGGGAGGCTGTGGGGAGTTTTGGAGAGTCCTGGGACCTCCCCGAACTGTTGGATCTGTATCCTGGCTGCCTGCATGAACTGGCTGGTGACAAGCTTTCCAGCTGTGTGCTTAAATAGTTCTGTCCTTGACACAGGCAGCTTAAAAGAGAAAAGGTGTGGGTGGTTTATTTGTCTGGGTCCACGGTGGGCTCGAAGGCAGGAACAGCGTGGGGGAGGGGCGTGGTGAGGAGCACTTCACCTCAGAGCGGGGGAAGCGGAGAGAGCTGCAGACAGCCAGGGGAGGAGGCTGGGGACCAAGCACGGTCCCCTCGGAAACCCAGCACCCTCCCAGACACACTCACAAATGGGATCTCTACTGACCCTGACCTCCTGGGTGTTCCTCACGCCAGTCAAGATTATATGGCCTAAGCGCTTCTGTACTCACACTTTGATTAAAAAGACTTTTAATTTTCTAAGAAACAAATATCTAGCTGCTTCCGCACTGGCACAGTCTCCAGCTCTCAGTGCCTGGAAGCCCTTGGCGTCTACTTGTACAAACACCACGCAGCTGAGTTTTGGATGAGATCCCCTTTCTTTGTGGGTAGAAGGATGTTTTTCCAAGAATAGCTATTTTGTGATTTGTTAGAGAGAGAAGAGAGATGGAGAACTCCTCAGAAATACCTCGTGACAGCTGCACACAAAACTCAGTGAATGGCCGGGGGTGGTGGCTCACGCCTGTAATCCCAGCACTTGGGAGGCAGAGGCAGGAGGATTGTGATGTGAGTTTGAGGCTGAGCTCAGGGCCAGCCTGAACCACAAAGCGAGACCCTGTCTCCAAAAAAACCTAAAAAAAAAAAAAAAAAAAAAACTCAGTGAATGAAAGAAACAGGCTCTGAGGCCCTCGGATCCTCATGACATACCTCCCGTGACCGGAACTCCTTCCCTCTGGAGGCCGGAAGTCCCAGGCTCCTCCCACCCGCCTCCTCCATTTCTACAGTCCTTCTCCCCTAGAAGCAGGGTCCCAGCCGTGGTCCCCTCTCCGCCCCGCTGCTAGAGCCACAGAGGAGAGGAGGCCACATGTGTCTGCGAGTGACTGTGAGATGACGCTGCGCCCCTCACTCCCTCGCCCACTCTTCGGTCGACCTCCACCAGCTCCTGTTCTCGGGTAGATCCTGGGCTTGGCAGGAAGGACAGTGAAAGATGGAGAACTGCTTTTGTCGAGAGGAAGGAGGAAGGGAGATGGATAGCCATTAGGAAGAGGTTGAATACGGCTCACAGCTCCAGAGGGTTCCGTCTGTGATCAGCAGTCAGAAACCTCGGGTGGAAAGGCCTGGCGGAGAACAGTTCTCCACGAGGCAACCCCGAGGCAGAGAAAAAGAAAGGAGCTCGGGACAAGAATACAGCCTTCCAGGTCATGCTGCCGGTGACCCTCTTCCCGCCAGTCACCGCCTCCTCACAGCACACAGACCTTACCTGTGAATTACTACTGAGAAGTCTAGCACCACTCCCAAAACCCACCTCAGACGCAGGAGGCCCTGGGAACACACTCTACGGTTAAACCATAACGTTCTCTCCCTGGAGCCGAAGGCTCACAGGCATCTAGCTCATCACCGAAGTGCATTTGGTCCCCCTCTAAGAGCCACCAAACTCTTCGTGGTTCCAGTACTGCTGAAAGTCGCATGTCTGAAATCTCCTGAGACTCAAGCCAAATTAAGCTCTTCTCTGTGAGCCCTTGTAAAAGTCAAAAAGAAAATACTCTCAACATACACTGACACAGACAAACATTCTCACAGACCAGAAAGGGAGCAGACCATAGCAACACTGAACACCATCAAGGCAGACATGACATCCTCCATGTCCAGCACCAGGGAAGGCAGAGGCAAGATGCGAGCTCCAAAGAGCTAGAGTCAAAGCAATGGCTCCACTCTTGGTATGAGTCTTCTGTAGTAGTAGTAATAGTTGTCACTTTGCCATCACGGGGACAAAATACTTGACAGTCACACTTTAAAGGAGTAGTTCATTGGGTTCATAGTTAATGGTTTGTCGGCTCCAAGGCAAAGCCAACCAGAAATAGCATAGTGGAAAGACATAATAGGAGGACAGATACTCACTCCATAGCAGTTAAGAAGTAGAATAGAGAAAGAGAGGCACTAGGGACAAGAACGCCCTCTCCTAGGTCTTAACCCAAGTGACTCCCTCCAGCCAGGCCTCACCTCCACCGCAGTTAGCTATGAACGCTTCAGTGCCCCACGATCCATTCACCGTCCGAGAGCCCCACTTCTGGGCACGTGAGACCTTGGGGGGATGCTCTAGGTCTAAGCCACGAGGAGCTGGGTGGGAGGGAGACCTGACACCACACACACCTCCTCGGGAAGGGGAGAGACTCAGGAGCAGAGGCCGCCCGGTGCCCTGTGCTCACTGGGCTGGTGACAACGATGCTAGGAGCAGGGGGGTCCTGAGTGTGGTTCCAGCTGACTGCGGGACAGCGCTGCTGCTGTCCCAGCGGTACGGGAGGAGGCTCCAGGTCAGATCTGCTGCTTGGGACATGGTTCTTACTGACTGAGGAATGCCGGATCGGGACCTTTGATTGCTGAAGGAAGAGCCCTGATGCTTCCTTGTCGACAGAGCCTGGGGGCACAGGAGGGGGACAGCCCTGGGAAGGCCTCCCGGAGAAGGCAGCCTGGAACTGGGTCTTGTCATTGGTCTTGACGTGTGTTGTGAGACTGTGTGTCCCAGTGGAATGGAGCCAATGCAGGACTCGGACCCTGGCCCGCTTGAGGCAGCTGCCCAGACCAAAATGGGATAACACCTGCTCCAAGTTGGGCCTGCAGGGGCCAGGATGCCACCCCTAGTGACAACCCTGGGAGCTGGTGTGACTCTCTGGTGCACCAGCCACGCGGCCAGGATGGATTAGTAACAGAGGTGTCCTCACTCCACTCTGGACTGACCACACCGAGCACACCCAACACAACCCTGACGGATCACGGCCATAGCTGCTTCAGTGGCTGCCTACGGCCCCGGTGGGCAGCAGGTTAACCACGGTCAGCTCACTGCTGAGCCCCTTCCTTCCACCAGCCCCACCCCGCCTGCCCCTGAATCTCTGCCTTAACGCAAGTGATGGAGACCAACTTCTTGTTCAGAATAAACACCTGCGCCTTGCTTCTTGGGTGGGTCTCTCTATTGCCACGATGTGTGGGAATTTGTCAGGTTCCACAGGCAGGAAGGGACAGTGGCAGAGAGCACAGCATATGCAAAGGTCCGGAGGTGCGGATCCGTGGTGCGGGATAGGCCAAGAAAACTCCTACTCAGCTGACAACATCCAGTTCATGAAACCCCTTCTACACACAGAACATCTGACATCTTTGGAGTCTGCACAACTAAATGAACTTGCTCAGCCAGGAGCCCAGGAGTAGCTCACGCTCCTGGACGTATGAGAGTGGCTGGGTGTGAGCAGCCACACTGCACAGACGGGCCGCAGGCTGCAGAGCAGCTCTCCTGCTCCAGCACTTCCTGAGCTGCCCAGAGCCCCTCCCCCACTTCAGCCCATCCCCCCACTCTGTGCCCGTGGGCACCGACTGGCAGATCCCCTGCTTGATCAAGGCTGGGCAGAGGGTCCCCTGCTGCCACTGCTTGTCCTGCCCAGGGCCCAGGATGGTAATGGATTCACAGGCATCACAGACACTGTTCTGCCGTGTTCATTATCATCTTCCCCGCCAGGTGTGCGGCTCCCGCAGGCCCTGCGCCTCCCAGAAACCTGTCTGCCGGAAGCTCAGGCTGCACAAGAGACATCTGGCCTGGGGGGAGGGGCAGCCCTGCTCACGGCCCTGCCAAGGCTGGGCACGCCGGGTGGGGGAGACAGACCCAGCCAGGGTCCACCTTCAAGCTAGGCTCTTTGGGCCTCAGTTTCCCTGTGTGCAGAAGGGGACCAGCCCCTCCCCGGCCAGCTGACAAGGTCAGCGTCAGGATCTCAGACAGTGGCTCACGGCCCCACAGTGGGGAAGTGGGTGGCACAGGGAAAGAAAACTCAATAGAAGCTGGAGTTCTGCACTTAAGTTCCTGGGAAATCCCTGCCTTGCCTGAGACGTCGTTTGTGGCAAGATGGGGACATAGAAGGATTCTAGATGCAGCCGTTTCCGCACCTGCTCCGCATGCGACCTGAGCTCTTCCAGTCTCCCCATACCGTCTCATCACAGTGCGACAAACTGAGACTCGAGGTCCAGGGATACGCTGAGGCCACACAGAGAGGTGTAAATGACCCTCTCTGGGAGCACCGTGGCGGTGGGCCGGTTGTGATCTCTCGTGCCAGGGGCAGTGGTCCATCAGCCAGGAGCTGGAAATCCAAGCCCGAAGTTTGCCCAGCCAGCTTCCGGTGGATAGTCCAGCGAAACGCTGCCCAGACAGAGTCCCAGGCTCCCCTCCCACAGCAAGTGCATTCCCTGGGGCTCACTTACCTGAGGGCTAAGACTTGGCAGAAAGAGCAAGTCCTGCTGCATCAAGGAGGCCTAGGGGCACAGAGGCAGAAGGTCCCCTCATGCCCGGTGGCTTTGGACTCAGGACTTCCCACTCCCAGTTCCCCTTGCATTTGCTGCCCCCTCTGGCTGGAATGCTCTCCCTTTAGATGTGTGCTTGGCTCCCTCTCCCACCCTGCCCTAAGCATACATCTCAAGCCCTCTCTTGCCTGCTTGGGGACCCACTGCAGGCTGTGCCCCTCCCCCAGCCCAGTTGTGGCGCAAGCGCCCCTGATGAGGCTGCCATTAACAGGGCACCTTTTCTGCCATCAGCCTCCATTAGCCGTGTGGACTTTAGCTGGCAGTCTGCCTAGTGGCCAAGAGCAGGTATCTCCAGGGAGGACCTGGGACCTGC
Organism: Petromus typicus; assembly: GCA_004026965.1. Classification (NCBI taxonomy): domain Eukaryota; kingdom Metazoa; phylum Chordata; class Mammalia; order Rodentia; family Petromuridae; genus Petromus; species Petromus typicus. Next base: position 134,767 of record PVIR01000428.1, read on the forward strand.
ACGGTGACTGCTGGGCTCAGCCGAAAAGCTGGGGTGGGAGGGTCCCCAGGAGTGCCTCTGCCCTCACACGCTGGGATGGGAGCTCACCGGACACCCCTTCTCTTCCCAACTCCAGCTGCCATCACTGACCTGGGCTTTTTCAGGGGACCTCCCACTCAGCGGCTCTGGGGTTCCGTCACCATGGCTCCCACGCTGCCCATGATCTCTCTGTCTTTGTTCCCACCCACTGTGGCCACGACATCTTTCTAATACAAAGCACTGTGGTCTCAGCTCAGTCCACTCAGCAGCCTCATCTCTGGCCACTCACCGCCAGTCCCCAGGGCCCTGCTGCTCCTCCCTAAGTGGTGCTGCCTCCGCCCCCAGGGCCAGACAAACTCAGGCGCCCTCCTTGGGCCTTCCCAGCATTCTGATTTGCCATTTCCAACCTTTCCTTACCACTTGCTTCCAGCCAGCTGTCTAAGTATCTCTGGTTCCCAGAAAGACTAGGAGGACCCAGTCATTACACAAGCCACCTCTGTGTCCTGGTACCTCATTTAGAACCTAGAAAATATTTGTAATGATACTGATGGTGAGGATAAATGATACTAGTAGACACTGACTTAATGAGCAACTACTATGTGCCAATAATTAGGCTGGGTTCTTTCTGAAAATGCAGTAAAAGCCTGGGTCGCAAGTGAGTTGCTCTGAATGTTCTGCAAGACAAGCAACCACTTCTCGTGAATTTTGAATGGATAAGCGAATGATGACGTGCAATCTGGGTGCCACGCGATGCTGAAGACCACAGCTGAGCCAGTGCTTCCTTCTCTGTCTGTCTCTCTCTCTGCAGGATTGTGAATGACTGTCTCCAACAGCAAGAGGTTCTAGAGGAGATCTCATCTGCAGAGGAGAAAACAGCGGAGGAATCCCGCACTTCATGTGAGACTGGAGAGATGTGTACAATGTGGGAAACCGTAAAGCTGTGTGGCAAACACCACCCGAATAGGGTCGTAGCAGGAGCGATGAATGTGTTTAATAACAATGCCATGTCACGTCTCCTCAAAGTCCTCGAAGGAAGAAAAGCAGGTGCCACTGGAGAGGGGCCTCGTTCAAGATGCACAAAAGAAAGATTTCATTAGGCCAGTAAAGAGCAGCAATCCCATTAGTGACTGGAAGCTGCCCCACACGGTGACCCTCCTCCCTCTTGTCTCCCTCACACCAGGCATGGAGCTTTTCAAAGGAGAGTGGAGGTTAACTTGTGCATTTTTATTTACTTTTTTGTATTTGCTTTATTAGTTTGTGCTATATTAGAGTATTGCCATCATTTTTATAAGAATAGTGGATTGTGGAACAAATCATCTGAGTTTCCACATTTCTCATGGGGATATTCGCTTTGATATCAAGTGCTGTGGATTATAAGCATGTTTCCGCTCCCAAACCAAGGTCTCATTGTATTGCATTCCATTCTTACAACACAATAAATCAACTCACTTTAATTAGCTTCATTGTACAAAGGAGGCAATTGAAGTCAGAGAGGTTAAATAAACTCTCGAAGGTCACCGGACAAGTAGATAGCAGGACCAGAATCTGACTTCCAAAAACCCAGAGCCAGGGATCATCTCATTTCCAGAGTTTTATACACTTCTCTGTGCATCCGAATCGTTGACTGTTGCTGAAGAAGTTACCGAAAGGTTGATGAAAGTTCCCCTCGGACAGGCGGCGATGGGAAGCAGAGACTTGGAAATGCTCCACCTTCTGCGGCAGTGTGAGCCCTGTTTCTGGGAATCTGTCCTCAGGAGCCACGTGAAGGGTGGGACATGACTTGTGCACAGAAGCAATTGTCTCTGAACCCCTTCCAACTGGGACAATGGGAAAACTTGAAGATGACAAAGTGTTGTGCGGTCCCACAAGCATTAGGGAGCACTTGCAAGAACACAGGCAGCAAGGTCTCACATTCAACACTGAGTGAAAAGTAAGAATTCACGGGCAAGGAATTAGCTCAGTGGTTCCAGCGCCTGCCTTGCAAGTGCAAGGTCCCGAGTTCGATCCCCCAAAACCATATACAACAATGCTGGGCATGGTGGCTCAGACCCACCAGCAATCAGTACCACATACCACGGTGCCAGCTGTGGAGGCTCACATCTATAATCCCAGCACTCAGGAGGCAGAGGCAGGAAGACTGCTGAGTTTAGGACCAGCCTGAACTGCAAAGCAAGACCCTGTCTTAAAAAATAGTAAGAATTCACAATGGCCAGTGAGCACATAGAAAGATGCACATCGTCCGTCAGTAAAGAAATGCAAATAAAGGCCATAAAGACGTGATTACATATCTATTAGAGCAGCTAAAGTGTAAAGAGCAGTAACACCAAATGCTGGTGAGGCTGAGGAGAAACTGGATTTCTCAGTGTCCTCAAGAAGAGAGATCCATCGTCTGGCCCCTCTGGAAACCGCTTCAGCAACATTCTTTCAAAATGAAACATCTGCTTATCTCACAACCTAGCAACTGCTCTCCGAGCGTTGATGGTAGAGATGGGAACAGTGATGGCCACGTAGAGGCCCGGACCCAGATGTCCCCGGTCTTCCCACGAAGTGACCAGACGTTGGAAAGAACACAGGTGTCCTTCAGTGGAGAAATGATGGAAGACACAGTGGTTTTTTCCCACCTTGGATACTCTACAGCAATAAAAGGATAGCCTATTGACACAACGGACAATCCTCTAGAGATTAAAGAAAGACAGACTCGAAAGGTCACAGGCTGAGCAATTTCATACGGGACGCTGTGCCAGCCTCAGCCGTGCCCCTCCCTCCTCCCACCCACCAGCCCTCTCCCCGTGCCACTGCTGATCTGCTCTCCATCTCTCTGATGTCGCTATTTTGGGAGTCTCGGGGAATTTGAGTACCTGTCCTTGGGGGCAGGATGGGGATCTGAGCCCCAAACGTCTGGCCTTCCCATCCCCCCGCTGCTCTGCTTCGGTTGTATTTGCTGTCGGGTGTGGTGTTTATTTTCTTCTTTGTACTTCTCCATGACGTCTCTAATAACCATACCTACTGTAATAATTGGAAGGAAAAATAAGCAAACACTGGGCAGTGTTCCTCGGTGGCTTTCCTGTTAGTTCTGGAGCCCACGCACCTCCAGTCTGCAATTTCTCTGTCTGTACCCAATCTCTCCCAGCTGCAGGCACAATGCGACCCTCCTTCAGGATGCTGGGCTCGGTGACCCAACCCCCCCCCATTGTCGACCGCAGGGTCTACAGCCAAACCCCCAGGGCCGCTGCCAGCAGCTTGCAGCTCTTGGAAAAGAGTCCGACGTGGGAGTCTCAGTTTCTTCATCTGTAAAATGGGGTTATGTAATACTCCCCAGTTCACCGGGGCTGTTTCAAACAGCAGGACGGTGATGATCCGGCCAGGCTGTGGGGTCCCCCCTGCGAGACAGCAAGCTGTCATCTGCAAACAGGAACGCAGCTTGAACAGCTACCTCCCACCCTCCTGGGCACAGCGAGACAGAAATGGCTGAGTAAACAGCATCGCAGGTCCTCGCTGCCGCTATCCCCCTGTGCTGTCTGCGGCCCCCGGTGGGGGGGCCTCCCTGGGAATGACAACCCCAGGAACACGCCGCCGCCCTCAGGCTCAAAACACCCAGAAAGCCCCACTTGGCCCCCTGGCTTTCCGCACTGAGAATCGATTTTCAAGGGTGTTCCCAGAGCAGCCTGGCCCCTCTCCGGTGTTATTCATCCCACCCTGGCCACGGGCCACCCCCAAGGGCTCCCCACCCCACTGCCTCCTGTAGTCAGGGCCCTGTCAGCCCTCGGGCACTCTGGGGCAGAAGACTGGCTCCCATAAGTGACCCTGCTCCCCCCCCCACCGAGGGCCCCGATACCAGCACCTCGTACCCCCACGTCCCAACCTTTGCCAGCTGAGGCCTTTGGCAAGGCCAGGATGGGGGTATGCCACACGGGGCCAGGGGAGCCTTTCCCAGGCTGGGGCTTAGAGGAGAGGCGCCCTAGCCAAGTGGCCAGGGCTGGAGGATGACTTCCTGTCCCGCCTGCCCGAGGATGAGGCCGTTGCCAGCTTCCCATGCCCCTCCCGCTGCAGATGTGCTAGGGAGCGTCCAGAAGAAGCACACAGATGGGGGGGGAGAGGCAAAGACGAGCCTGAGGCACACAGGGGAGTCCCCGGAGAGGTCACAGGGGCAGAGGGCAGAGGACACGCAGGCTGCCGCTGCTGCTGGCCTGCTGCGTGAGCCGGGACCACCACATCCCTCTCTGAGCTTTACTCCTCCATCCACAGCCCAGAGGCTGGATCCGTCCTTCACATCCCTGAGCTCACTGGGTACTACGGAGTTCCGGGTCCTGGGTTGGGCCTCGCATCCAGCCGTGAAGCCCCCTAAAAGCTTCCTTCTGTGGGACAGGCAGAGCCAAGTGGCTCCTGGAAGCAATGGGGGTTGGAGCCGGGATCTGGATGACAGGCAGGACATCAGGGGCTTCCCTGGGGAATGTGCAGGGGTCTGTTTGGTGTCTCGTACTCCCAAGCAGCCAGGCTGGGACAGGGGAGCTGGCCAGGGCTAAAGATTGCAGCCATAGGGTCCGGCCGGGCTGCCTCTCCTCCTGGGGGGCCACTGAAGGGGAGATGGGACGCGATCCGAAGTCTGCAGAGCTCCTGCTGGGAAGGGCACATAGGCGACAGAGGTGCTGCCAGGGCCCTGGGACCCTCGGTCCTCTTCTCCCTCCCTTCGATGCCTCCGTGGAGCCCCAAAGCCTTGGGGAAACCAGTTTAGGGACCACGATACAGCCTGAGCTCCAAGGGCCCTCCTGGGTTCCACAGTGACTGTGGAACATCCTTGCAGAGCCCTCCGGCCCCCGCCAGCACCCTCCCCGGCTCAGCAGAGCCTCGGGCACAGCCTCCACCCATGCAGTCTCCAGAAGAGAAGGTGGAGAAGGGAGGTCAGGGGTCCCAAGTAGAGGCCGTTCCCTCCGCCGGGAGCCTTGCCCACTTCCTGCCCTCTGGTGACATCGCTGGAATGCCCAGGTCAACTGCCATTTCTTTGGGAACTCTTCCCGGGAACTCTAGGAAGTGACCACACCTCGTCTCGTAGGCCCAGAGCGCTGAGGCCACCCTCATCTGCGTCCAGTCCACAGCATCTGCGGGGCTCAGTTTCGTCTACTGATTCACTTGCTCATTCATTCATTCATTCATTCATTCGTTCATTCGCCCTGGGAACCGGAAGAGGGGCTCCCTGCTCTTGAGGAACCGACGGTCTAACGCAGGCTGTGCTCATCTTGCCAAGTAAGAGAAGGGAGGAGGGCAGACAGAAAGAGAGGCGGGAAAAACTGAGAAGTCCAAGCCTCCTCCAAAGCCCACCCGCCCAGGCGGCCCTGTTTCTCATGCTGCCCGGAACCCACTTGCTGGCTGTCAGGCACCCCAAAACCGTCTGAGCTGAGACTGTGTGTGTGGCAAGTCCACCGTGGGTTTTGCCAAGGGAAAGGAGGCGTGGCCAGGACAGCCAGATGGCCACACGCACAGTGGGATTATTTTTCTTTGGTACCAGAGATCAAACTCTGGACCTTACATTTGCGAGGCAGATGCCAGAACCCCTGAGCTAAGTCCCCAGCCACACATGCATGGGTTTGCAGGGCACAGGGGAAGCTTAGCCAGAAGTCCTCACAAGGACACTGACCACGGAGATGTTTCTGCCCCGCTGGGCAGGTGCTGGGCCCCCCAAACCACCACCACTACCAACAACAACAACATCAGTGCCAGTACCAACACCACCACCACCACCAGGACCCGTCAAATGCCGGCAGTCACATCCGAATCAGTGCTTCGCCATCAACAGCACGAGAAGCAGGAAGAATACCCTCAACACAGCTTCCATGTTATCCACACGCACGACAGAGCCGCCAGCAGGAACCTGAACACCAACGCCCTCCACGTGACTCTCCCACCATTGGAGGGACAGTGTGGACACCAACACTGCCCTGTCTACACCTGTATCCCCCTCATCATCACTAATCTACATCACCACCAACAACAGGAGCAGCCCCAGGAAAAGCCGCCATTCCAACAACCACCGATGTCTTCTGTACTAACCAGAAACCCAGTCATACAGCGAGACAGAAATGAATATGGGTGGCACACCTGTCCCCACACCCCTACCAGCACTCATTATGCCAGGGGCTCCGATTCCTTCCACACGACATCAGAGAAAACGGAGGCTCAGGAACATGGGCGTCGGTGCCATGCCGAGCATGTGGGCTCCTGACTCCTGGCTGAGGGCTCCATCGCCAGGTCCCCCTCCCAGGCCCCGAGTTTCCTGTCCCAGCAGGCAAGGGCTCTGTCATTCCTCTATTCCTGAGCGGCAGGTCGACCTCGGGGTGGTGTCTGGAGGTGGCCAGAGCGGGAGCCTAGTACGCAGGGATGGAGTGAGGGACAGGCGTGATTGTTATCAGAGTCGCCAAGAAACGGAGCGCTCGCATCCCACAGCCAGGACCGGAAGTCAGCAGCAGTGACCGTGATCACGGCCCCTGGGCACTGTGCCGGCACATCCGGGAAGTACAGACAGGGGACTCGATCCTGGGCAGCAAGGTCATTAGCACCTACTGCACGCGGGTGCTTCTCAGACATCGGTCTTCATAAGTACCTTGCAGAGCAGAAGTGAACTTGGCCTTGGGTTCTGCCAGGATCCAAAGCGGGGCCTTGCTATACCACACCTCCCTGCCTCCTTGGCTGTGTACCCCTTGACATCTCAGTCCAGGGCCAATGTCCTCAGGCCCCCAGTCCCCTGCCAAAGGCTGCCCAGGCACAGAGGGTGGCCGATTCCAGACAGGGCCCTTTGGACGCCTGGGGTTCCCAGCAGCCCCTCTGACTCCTGCAGACCCGGGGAGCCCGGGCCAGCCCGCCGGTGTTTGGCATCCCCTCCAGCAGCTGCCCAGGCAGCCGGGTTTCATCTTTCCAGGCTGGATGGGAGAATGCTGCCCCCTCCCAAGCTCTTGTTCCCAGCAAAGACCTTGGCAGGACCCCTGATCCCTCTCCTTGCCTGGGACAGATGGCTTCCAGCTGCCCGCCGCCCAGCCTGGGAAAACTCCTCCCAGATCTGCAGGTCCCCGGATCTCTGAAACCCGAGTGGGCCTCCACCCACTCACCCAGCATGGCTCCCCGGCCACCAAAGCCCTTGTGTTCCCTGCGAGCCCCCAGTCCGAGGGACCACTGAAACAGGGCAGCTTCAGCCAGGGAGGCATGCGAAAGGGGACATTGCTAGTTGGGGGCCAGGCCTGTGCTAAGCACCATAGAAACTTGGAGTCGGGAGTCCCTGCACCCTGCTGAGTTTGGGATGTACAAATAGGGAAACTGAGGCTGGGAGGCTTCCCTTTACCACGGGGTGGCAGAGCTGTGCTGTGACTGCTGGTCACAGGCCCTCACTGCAGAGGTGGGCCACCGAGGCCCAGAGACGGGACACTACTGCACACCGGGCCAGGAGACCTTCCCTTCTGAACACATCTCTTGCCTCATCTCACCCTTGGCCCGGCGTCCCTTCCATCCATCCTCCTCCTTCTCTGGTCTCCCCAGGGCCTGTCGCCGCCTCTCGGGGTACAGCTCTGGAGATCCAGGCCTCTGGCAGATGCCCACTCCTCTCACACCCCGTGCAATGTCAATAGTGACGGTGACAGAGGTCCCCCCGTCTACCCCCCAAATGGCTTCTGGAGGGGCGGGATGCTCAGGCTGAGCTCAGGGGGAGTGACAGCCACAGGTGCTGCCACCCCACCCCCCAGCGGCCTTTCCCACAGGCCGCGCCAGCTGGGAAGACGGATGGCCCCTGGCGGGCTGGGAAAGCCACGGGCGCGCGGGGTACTGGCTCTGCGTCCTCCTTGCGCAGGGCCATAAAAACGTCCCAGGGCCAGACATGGGATTTGGGCCATTTTTCTAAGTCGTGGGTGATCCATTGGCTTTGCTGTTATTTGATTTCAGGGAAGACAAGAGCGAGGAGGGAAGGCCTTCGGCAGGCGCTCCCATCCGTTGGTGGCCGCGGCCCGGAGCGCGGCAGCTTCTGGACAGGGCTGGGTCTCACCGTGCCCTGCTCTGCCTCGGTGGGCTCTGTGACCTCGGGCCGGGACGCAGCTCTCTGGGCCACAGGTGCCCCTCTGCAGTGGAGCCACCGGGCCGGCCCCTTCCAGCTTGGTGTTCTCCAAGCTGGGTTTTTCTGGGACGGAGGACTCCCCGGGGATTTTCTGAATTGTTGTTCTAAGCAGAGAAACCCTGTGCAGAGGAAAGGGCGCGACTCTCCACGGGCTTCTCCCTGACACCGGGGGCAGCCGGCTGCGCTGGGTTAGGTGCTCTGGGCACACAGCACTACGACTCTCGGGACGCCTGTGCCCTGCGGGAGATGGCACACAGTGCGCTAGCCATGGAGCCCCAGGGGCTTAGTGCCTGCCAGGCTTGGCAATGCCAGGCACTGACACACAAGGTCCCCAGGTAGGGAGACGCTACGCCTCCCAGAGTGACAGCCTGTGCCAGGGCCTGGCCAGTGTGCTCAGATCTATGGCTCGAGGCCAGGCCGCTGGTGCCGTATGCTCCATGCCCGGATGGTGGAGGAGGGTATGGAGCACGTCACCAGCTCAAAGCCAGGAGCCTCTGATTCAGCGGGAGGCACCAGCCCAGCAGGCCCATCGGATGCCAGGCAGATACCCACATTCCCGCCGGAGACCGTGGCCCAGGCCCGGCCCTTTCTCTTCTTCGTCCCACCCTTCCTCAGAACTTCGTGTTAACCCAGGGCCACGTACATGCCCCATCCATCAGCCATCACTTAACAGGGCCTACTACGTGCTGGCACTGAGTAGGCCTGGGAGTCCCACAGTGAAGGGGGAACCACGTCCTTCCTCCTGGAGAGAGAGAAGGGAGAGATGGAGCCACGGGGATGGCACTGACAGCCGGGGGACAGTGAGCAGGCTGCTCTGAATGAGGGGACAGGAAGGTGGGAAGGGTGGCTGGAGGGGAGGGTGGGCTCTGCCCCGTGGTGACGGCCAAACTGAGAATGAAGGTTGAGCTGAAGCAGCCTGGTCTCCCTCCACAGGCAGTGTGGAGACCGAAGCCCGTCGCATCTACTGACAGAGAGGGAAACGGAGGCACAGAGCGGTCACACAACCGGATGGAAGCTTGATCTCTGTCCCAGCTCTTGGGTTCTGCTCCTTCCCAGGGGGACAGAGAGAGTCTCGAGCCTGAGACACAGCCTGGTGAAGGGGCAGGGGGAGGGGACGGGGCCTCTGGGGTAGCTGAGGGGCTGTGCTCCGCCTGCCGGGCAGAGGCCCTCCTATCCAGGCCGTGCTCCCAAGAGCTGCCCCCCTCACTGACAAGCCTTCAGGAAATTGATTTTCTAACAGCCATCCATCAACCTGACACGTCCAGCTGTCGGTGTGACACCCGCGTCCCCAGGGCCTCGTCCACCTGAGGAATTGGCTCCCAGAGCCCTCCCCTGGCCCAGAATGACATCTGCAGTCAGGAGCCGGAGACCAGAGATTCCAGAAAGCTCCTCTCAGATGTGTGTCCAGCTGCGTCGGCACCAAGACGGCCCTGCACTCCCTCATGCCAGAGGCCCTGCCAGACTCACTTGCACCGCCCCCTGGCGATGGACCCCCGCAGCTGTCCCAGTGGTGACTCAGGGGTCACCCCGGGAGGAGCCCTGACAGCATTTGATTCTAGGGATTCAGGTGAGTTCGAGGCACTCTCGTTCTTTCGAGAGACGTTCAAGTTGAAGCTGGAAGGTCACCTGGCCGGCTACCTGGCCTGCTACCTGGCCGGCTACCTGGCCGGCTAGTGGCTGCATTTCACTCACTCATGGGCCAGCTCGCCCCAGAGCCCGGGGTGCCAGCTTATAGCCCCAGACCTGGTTCTCTGAAGACCATGTGACACTTTCCCTGTGACCCCTCTGGGAGGTTCTGAGCTGGTGCAGAGACTCCCCAAGCCTCATTCACAGGTGACACAGACTTCCAGCTGTCACCTTGGTCCTAAAAGCCATCTGACCCTTCTGACAGATCACAGATCTCCTCCCAAGCAGAAGGGGGGGGGGGACAAGAGCGGGCCATCGCATCCCCGGGGTCGGCGGTGTAGAACTTGATCTTGGCCTAATTCCACAGCAGTTCCTCATGGCGCTTGAGTAATGGGATCTCCTCTTTGGGCCTCGGGTTCCAAAGCAGTTCTGAGGGAGGCCAGAGGCTCTCTGTATCCGTTACTAACTCCCAGGGGTGAGGGCTGTGTTAGGAGCACAGTGGGCCAAGGCCAAGAGCCAAGTTTCACCCATGAAGAGGAGGGGCCGCCGCAGGCAAGGCGGTAAGCCAGCCTGGGGCAGCGGCAACCTGCCTAAAGTCCTTCAGCCACCATGGGGCAGCCTGGAGCCACGGCGCAGGTGTTCCCACAGGCCAGACCCACCTCCTCCCCACGAGTCTCTGTCACCCAACGGGACCCAGTTTGGAGGAGCAGAGCCTGCAGCTGGCAGAGCCAGACCACAAGGGGTTAAGGCTCCACACAGGGCTTCCCCATCTGATCCCCTAAACAGGCAGGACCCCAGGTGGGGCTGGCTTGGATTTCGGGCGCCCCCTCCCCGCCCGGCCAGGCTATAAAATATGATCATGTCTCGCTGCTGATTGATGGCGTGGGGGAACCTTGGGGAGATGGGCTGGGGCGAGATCAGATTTTCCAGGGCTCCGTCACTGATATTCTATCCGGGGCTCCGGAACCCTCTGCGGGTTCATCTCTCTGGGCTCTGCTAGGACTGGGGGCTGGAGGGGCACAAATCCACACAAGGCAACACCAGGTGGACAGTGCCCAGCTCACCTCTGGCCACAAGAGTGACCCAGAGTGTTGTCCACTGATGGGGATCTGGGACTTTTTGCTCTGGGCCTGGCACTGAGGAAGAAGTCATTATTGTTGCCCATTATGGTCACAGAAGAGCTGGTGCTCGAGTGAATAGGATGAATTAATGAGGGGTGGGTGGACGGACGGACGGATGGACAGATGGATGGATGGACAGATGGATGCAGCCACTGTGCCAGCCAATATTAGGTGCTTCCTCAGTTAAACCCCGTGACGATGGTGCCTGGGGAAATAGAATCTCAGAGAGCTTTCCTTTCCTTCTTCAGACCTGCCACCCTTGACCTTGACTGTGACTTACCACACTCATGACTGAGGACGCGTCTTCCCTTCCGCCATTGTGAGTGTCCTGGCGTGGGGCAGTGCCCACTGCTCACTCTTGATCACTTAGCTAAGCCTATGGTGGGAGGAGAAAGGAAAGAAAGAGCGGAGGACAGAGCCCAGCCAGCTCCAGGCCTCTGCCCCAGCAGGTCCCTCCACATGCGGCTCTGAGAGGAACCATCTTCAAAGTCCATCCAGACTCTACTCTGCCCGGAAGCCCGTGCGGAAACCCCCGGCCCCGAGACAGCCAGCCCTGGGGGCTTGGTAAGGTCATCAGAAAAGCACAGCCAACCAGGAGAGCGCTTCTCGGGCCAGCCAGCCAGCCCCTGAGGGGTCCCCCTCCTGAAGGACTCCCGCCCTGGCCCTCAGCGCTGGTGGCCACCTGTGCCACACCCCTTTGGTAGTGTCCACCGGTCATCTTTCTTACTGTGGCCCCAAAGTGTGGGAGGTGGGTACCTGGTCAGCTGGGTCGGATCCCATCATCACCTGACAACCCCATGACCTCAGGGCAGCTCCTCCCCAGGGCTCAGTTTCCCCATCTGTCAAATGGGGGCCACACTGCTGAGGCCCACCCACTCTTCCCCCTCCCGCACGACACAGGTGCTCATTTGGCAGCTGTCAAGTGCACGTCCCATCGCCGTCCCCAAGGCGCCCCCGGGTCCCCCACTCGTGTCCACCGCATAGGGGCTGCCGGGTAAGAGGAGCCCAACCCGGCAGCTGGCTCTCAGCCCTGCCCCTCATCTGCCCTCTCCTCAGCACCCCAGTCCTTGGAATGACCACCGTGCCTGCCTACTATAGGGGCCTGAGGGTCACGCAGGCTGGGAGACACCCAAGCCCGACACACGGCCCAGCAGATGTCAACAGTAGATCAGACCCCGAACAGCTCCCAGGACCCGGAAAGGGAGGGAGTCTCCCCACGTCCTGTTAAGGGTACAAGCCACAGCTCCTGCACCCTCAGGGCTGCAAACCAGGACTGTTGACTGACCTCATCCATTCACACACAGAGGGCTCAGAGAAGGTGAGGCGCTTGCCCGAGGTCACACAGCCTTCCTGTCCAGGTTTCCCAGCGCTCCGCCCTCGCAGCTTCCACGCTGTCGTTCGACCCCAGTCTCGCTCTAGTGACAGAGCGTCTCTCCTTCATCTGCCTGTCAGCCCACGTTCCCAGCCTCAGGAACGGCTCCTCCCCTCCCAGGCAGCTGTGTGGTAGAAGGCTTGGCACACCTGAGGGCAAGGCACACGGCACTTTACAGGCAGGTGGGGAGCCTTGCACCCACATTTCCAGACTTTCTTGGAAGGAAACTTCCAAGCTGCCCAGCTCACACGTCCTTCCTCACTCGAGCACAGAGACCAGCTCCAGCCCCACTCGGGTCTCAGATACTGAGCCCTCAGTCCCTGTCCCACAGGGAACCCTGTCCCATGGATGAAGTGGTCGGGCTCAGAGGGCGGTGGCTGCTTCAGAGCACAGCCCGGAAATGGCAGAACTAGAACTCAGACCCAGGCCCAAGGACTCAGAGCTCAGACCTCCTGCTCCCTGTTCAAAGCCTGGGGTTCCTGCTCCACAGCCCAGCCCTCTGCGCCCCAGGCTCTAAATCGGCCCAGCTTCCTCCCTCTGTCCCCTCCCGCCTCTTTTGCCCTCACAGTTAGACCTGTGTCCCCAGGAAGACCAAGCTGCTCCCTGCCTGGGCTCAGCCCGCCTCTCCCGCCTGTGTTCCTGCTGTCAGGCAGCTCCGGCTCCAGCCCCTCTCCCGGCCCCTCTCCCAGGCTCCATCCCCGGCCCTGGCTCACACGCCTTCCTCACTGTCTCAGGCAGAGACCTTGCTGGAGTCCGAGAGACCTGGACTCAAAGCCAACTCCACTGCCTCCTATCTGCATGTCCTTGAGCAAACCACATGCCTCACCCTCCCCATCTGCAAAATGGGTGTTTTGGAAAAGTCACCCTATCCTCTGCCAAACAGCTACTGTATGGATGAAGCCTCAGGGCAGCAATGCGGGCAAAGCCCCGCCATGCAGTGGGTCCTCGGCCCAGGCTGCCCAGCTTCCCTCGTCTGGTCCTGCCTCCCTATGCACCACATTTGCCCCCAGGGCTAGTGGGCACATGGCAAGGAATCTAGTTTTTGAATACTAAATGAAGTGGCATGTAGCCACGTGGAGGCTGAGGCAGGAGGAGTGCTTGAGCCCAGGGACTCAAGGCCAGCCTGGCAACAGCGTCAGAACAAACAAATAAACAAATGGAGGAAGAAGCATGAGTCACAGACACCAGGGGTCTGGGCCCGAGTGTGCGCTGCCTGCTGACAGTGGCAGAGGGTTCCGGGGATCGTGGCCTGGTGAGCAGACAGGAGCTGGGTCACCTTGAGCTCACAGCGGCTCACTTCACGGTCGCGAGGTCAGTCATCGGTCGCTGACTGTGTAGCACCTACCGTGTGCAGCGCTGTTCTAGGAAATGGGTTTAAATGAACCAAACAGATCTTCTCTGTCTTCTGAGCATTTCCATATGAACCTGGGGAGACAAAGCAAAAATTAAAATTAAAACGAAAACCAAGATCAAATGCCATAAAGTCAGGCTGCACGTCGTCAGAGATCAGTGTTAGTCGGAGGTTAGACAAGCACAGCCATACTTAGATAAGCCAAAATAATTCATGCAGAAGAGGGCAGGGCGTGTGCAAAGGCCCTGGGGTGGGAATAAGATGGGTGAGTTCCAGAAAGAGGAAGGGGGACCTCTGTGCCTGGAGCAACCAGGAAATGGCGTGAATGGGGTAAAGCCACGGGGACATCAGGGCTGTGTCGTCAGGAGCCGCCAGGCTTCGGGGGAAGACGGAAGCTTCTCTGGAGTATCTTCTGGGAGAGGGCAGAGCCGCCCAGTGTGGAGACGTGGTGGGGCCAAACTGACCCACACGGGGAGCTGCCCTGGCTGCTCCGTGAAGACGCAGCAGGGTGGCCGGAGACGCTCAGGACGACGCCAGCCCGCTCCCCTACCTCTCCTACCGCTGGGACCCAGCGAGCCTCCCTTCACAGAGGCTCTGTGTCAGCGGGTGTGACTGAGAAGAGCGCTGAGGGTTGAGAGGCTAAGAAGCTGACTAGAGTCGAAGACACAGGGCGGCGGGAGTTCCTGGGCTCAGGGCGGGGATCTCCTCCCTTTCAACACGCGTATCTGTCCTTCTCCCACCTCTGCAGCAGCTCTGGGCCTGCTCCTTCCTGAGTGTCACTGCTGCACTGTCACGACAGCCTCCACAGCCTGAATGGACTGAAAATGTTTTCATTTTAACCCAGGGAAGAGCCGGAAGTCACACGGTACCAAACCGGATGAATTCGGGGTCGAGGACGCAGCCTGGTGTCTCACAAGCCCGCCTTTCTGTGGCTGGCGCCTGCTGGCCACAGTCACTACATCTTTCATTATTCCTAGAAAGACACAGAAGGGACGTCCAGAGCTGCTTCAAGGCGTGTCAGTAACAGTGGGGTCAGCACGTCCCAAGAGACCAGGGGTGTTGTGAGGGGACTCCTGGCCATGTGTCCGTGCTGTAATAAAGTTTTATTTAAACATTTCCCCTATGCTTTAATCTCAGTTTCTGTGTCTGCAAGGTGAAAGGATATACAGGATGGATACACAGGGTATACAGGGCCTTGGCCGGATACACAGGGCCCAAGATGCTATAAAATACGGTAGAAACTGTAAAAACTACTGACTATACAGTCAGTCATCTATAAAATACCACAGCAGCTCTGTTCCTGTTTCCAGGGCAGGCACGTGGCTCTGTGCGGTGACAGGGCCACCAGCGTCTGTGTCCACCCTGTGAGACTCTGTCCCTGCGTGGCTGGGGCAGCTGAAGCCACAGGCACGGAGTGTCTTCCTAACTCAGCCACCGACTCCTGTGTGCCCCTAGCTCTCTGGGTCTCAGCCGCCCCTCTGTGTGAGGCGACGGGCACGAGCCCTCCGGCTGTGACCCTGTGGCCGCCCCTCCTGCTCTTTACCACTGGCCACCCCGGGACTGGACGCTCCGGGCCGGGCTCACCCCGAGCCCATCTCAGACCCTGCCAGCCCCCACCTCTCGAGCTCTCCAGCCCCGCCTCCCCACGCCAGCCCCGCGGCCAGGGTTAGGGAGAGGGAGGGGCGCGGCCTGCCCCCCAGCCCCGTGCCGCACAGCACAGCTGTCTCCCCACATCCAGGATTACCAGGCTCGGAGGAAGCGGTCGCATTCTTGAGGGCCTTAGGTCAGACTGGCTGCTTCCCGCTCTCCCTGCAGCCCACAGCCCCCAACAGCTCCCCAGACTCCTCACTTCCCTCTGCCAAGGCCGCTGGGCTGACAGGAGCCAGCCTAGGCACAGACCCTGGCTGCTGGGCTCCGCCTCCCTGCTCAGTCCCTTCCCTGGTCGCTCCAGTTTGCCTCGGGAGGGAACAGGGCTCGGTGAGGGGAGCTGAGACTAAGTGCCAGGCGACGCGAAGCCCACCCCGCGGAATAGGTTCTCACATTACGCCCATTTCACAGAAGAGGAGACTGAGGCCTCGAGGGGCTTCCTCCTCCTATAGCGACAAGGCAGCAGAGGAACCCAATTCCCCCTCAAGTCTATGGCCTGAAACATGCTTCATACCATTGTTCTCACCACCTCATAACAAGCGAGACGTCAGTGCTGGTAATGCCCCCCCGCTGGGACTGCCACCAGGCAACCCCGGGACCTCAGTCTGGAAGTCCATCGTGTCCCACTGGAGCCCCTCCCTGCCACACCCTTGCCGCTATCCCCTTCCTGGAGCAGTGTTTGCCATCTGCACCATTGTGAGGGGGATCCTGTGGGGGAGGGGTGGGCAGGGCAGACCCTGTCGCACGGAGGCCCCAGAGCATCTGCTCAGCCAGGCACTCGACCTGGGGAACACTTACTGAGCAGCAGGCACGCACCAGCAGGATTATAAAAGTGAACAGGTGACACTAACCTACTGGGTGGAGTAAAGACAACAGACGCTAAGTACATCCTTACCGGACAGAGTGCCAAAGAGACAGGCAGACTGTCTGCGCAACCCCCTCCAGGCTGGGAACTCCTGGAGGAACTGCTGGAAGAAGTGACAGTCGGCAGAGACCTGGCCGGTAAGTGGCAGCTGGTAGGGTGAAGAGAGAAGCACGTGGGGCTACGAGGAATTTCTGACGGGGACAGAGCACGTGCAAAGGCCCTGAGGTTGTAAAGGTGCTGCCTCTTGGAGAAGTCGCGGTAACACGATGTGGCCGGTGCAGATGACTCGGGAACCAAAGCTAACCAGAAACCGAGGCAGCGCTCCGGGGGCGGGAGGGGCCAGTGAGAAGCAGGGGTCCTTCTTTCTAGGGGTCGGGAGTAGAGCACCCAGGCCTAGGACAGAAGGCAGAAGCAGCCCAGCATGAGGCCCAGAGGAAGCGGCCGCAGGGCCGATGGGGGCTGACGAAATGTTATGGATGGTGCTCGGCGATTATGCAGGGAGAATCGATCGCTCAGGCTGGTGCTGCCTGGCAGGGAGACGGACACCAAAATGTCAGGCCTGTGATGTGTGAGCCTCAGCTGCTCCCAACACAGCCACAGACGGGGAGACAACGAGTCCTGGCATCGGCCCCCGAAGTGAGCGGCTGTGCTGACCCCAGGCCCTGGGGTCCCCTCTCCACGGAGCGCATGCAGCTCTGTCTCCCGCAGAAGGCTGAGCCAGCTGGGCAACCCCTCCCCACGTCCACCTGGGGACCTACTGTGTCGCAGTGTTCCCTGTCTCAGAGGAGATGACGCTGCCCTTTGGGGAGCTTCGCAACTCTTCCAGGGCTGACAGTACCTGGTAACCCAGTTAAGGCAGCCCCGAAGCTCCCGGAGGTCTGACGACAGCCACCCACGGGCCCAACAACTCTGCAGGCTGTGTCCTGGGTCCCCACCACCAGCTGGGGCCCTGATTTCCATTTCACAGAGAGGGACACTGAGGCTCGTGGACAAGCACCTCGACTCGACCCTCCTGCCCATGACAGAGGAGCTGGGACCAGAGCGCCGGGCTGGGTCTGTCCTGGACGCCTC
Source organism: Petromus typicus (assembly GCA_004026965.1). Taxonomy (NCBI): domain Eukaryota; kingdom Metazoa; phylum Chordata; class Mammalia; order Rodentia; family Petromuridae; genus Petromus; species Petromus typicus. The sequence continues at coordinate 151,927 of PVIR01000428.1, forward strand.
CCTCCCGGGAGCCACAGCTGCCCCGAGTGTCTCCAGGTGTAAGAAGTGGCCCAGGGAGCAGCGTCTGAGGTTGTCCCAGGGACGAAGAGCCCAGGACCGCCTTCCTGGGACCCAGTGCTCAACTACAGCTGCCCGGGCCCCTGGCGCCCTGAACCCCAGAGGTACAGGTGGCTCTGAGAGCCCTGCTGCGTGTGAACCACCGAGCCCACAGAACAGCATCTGCATCGCCTCCGGGGACCCTCAAGCTCCAGTCTGTCAGGTCCTCTCCTGCTGAAGCCTCCGAGACTCCACTGATGAATTCCCTCAAGGCCTCACTTCACCCGCTCAGGCCTCCCCCTCGGCCTCCACCAGGTAAGTTCAGGCTTCCTGAAGGCAGAGGCCAGGTCACCCTGCACCCTCAGGACCCCCAGTGCCCCTGAGCAGCCCTCCTCGGTGCTCAGTAAGCAGTGCTCAATGAGTAGGGGAAGGGACCGACGAGGAATCTTGCGTGAGGTCCAGGCTGAATTCCTGGTTGACAGGCCAGAAACTGAAGCTCCAAGAAACTGGCCTCACAGTGAGGTACAAGCGCTCTTGCTGCTGGTTCGCCGTTTCCCCCAGCTCTGTTCTGCCTTGTTTCAGCCCCAGCAGCCGCCTCCTTTACCTCATCCTGCCCCGCCCCCTCACCTCTGCGGCCCCTGGTTCACTCCCCAGCGCCAGCGCTCAGCCAGGCAAATCCCGGGCTCGGGGCAGTGCTTCCACACCTCACCCAGCCCCCTGCTCCTGTCATCTGGCCACAGGCCGTGCCTCTGTCTCCTGGAGCCTCACTTTTCTCACCTGCACAATGGGCGTATGGGGGGTGAGCCTGGCACCAAGAATGTGCTCACCTAATCACAGCAACAGTGACAGAGCTGCCGCCCCCAGCTCCAGGGGCCACTGTGCTGCCCACCGACTGGGCCCGTCTCCAGACCCCAGCCCTGCCTGCCTGGTCTGCCCTGCGTTCCGTTTTCCCTCCTTTCAGCCCACGCTCCTTCTCTGCCCCTCATCCACTGGCACCTCCAGGGCTCCAGAGTCTGGCTCTCACACACATGCACCTTCCAAACACACATGTGCACATGCATGGACAGTGACACAGTCTGCTCACATGCAGCCCAGGAACCTGCCCAGAGGGACACGGAACTGCCGTACTCACGCACACAACCCCACTAACACCTGTGTGTACCCAGTACTCTCCTGGGTACACACCAGCGCCTGGCAGATTCACCTGGGAAAGTGCCAACAGCCAGGCTGGGCACTGGATCCACGTGTTGGCAAGACAGGACACCTGCTGGTCCTTCTGTGTGTCTCTGTAGTGTGTGTCTGTGTCTATGTCCGTGTCTGTCTGTACCCGAACCCCAAAACATTTCCAGGCCTGCAAAGCAGGGAGCCCTGGAATGGGGCCAACAGCGCCATCTGCTGTCCACTTTTGGAACTGACTTAAAAACCTGCCCTCAGAACAGACTCAGAACCAGCTAGGGGCCTCCGAGTCTGGTCATCAGAACTCCTGGGGAAGATGTATGCCCAGAGTAGGGACGTGTACCCAACTCTATGCATAGGGAGACTGAATCCCAGGGGATGCAGAGATCCAGTGGTGACCCCGAAGAGGTCACAGAACCTCCCAAATGGAGTACTGTTCTCAAATTCCTCCTGCACACTCCGGGACAGAGTTCTGTGCTGTCATAGGACCAGGACACTGTAAGCCCTGGAGGTGTAGCCGGGTGGAGGTGTTGGGAGCCACAGCCTCGGCCCACGCTGGGCCAGCCCGGGACAGGAGCCCCTGTGGGAGCCGTGTGCTCTCCAGCAGCTCGGCACGGTGTGGGAGGGCTGCGGAGCTGGGGGCCAGGATGGGGGGGGCACCCCAGGCATGGTGCGTGCTGGGCCGCGACTGCAGGAGGGAGACGTGTTGGAAAGGACCTGGCCCGGGGTGCTCGTTTTGCAGATAGGAAGACTGGAGGCTGGGAGGAGCAAAGGGCCCAGGTCCAGGAGCCAATGGGTCAGCCAGGAATCGACTCAGGTCCTTCAGGGTCCAGCCCAGGCTCCTACTTCCCTTGAGGCTTGAGGGTTCCCCTGAGCCCAGGCAATGGCTGCCAGGCTGCCCGTCCAACTCAGGCCGGCCCCATCCCTGCCTCCCTGCTACACCTTGCAGGTGTCAGAGATTCTGGGCTCACAGGATTCACAGCGGTACTGTCCTGACACCAGCAGCTGAATGCTTGTGTTCCCCAGTCCTCACCTGAAGTCCAAACCCCACTGTGATGGTAACAGAAGCAAAGCCTTCGGGGGATGATCAGGTCCTAAGGGCAGACACTTACAGCAGGGATTAGAGGTCTAAAGGGACACAACAGGCTTTCTCACTTCTGCTGCCACAGGAGGGCACAACAGGAAGTCAGCAATCTACAACCCGGAAGAGGTCGCTGGCCAGCCCCAGCCCCACAGCACCCTGATCTCAGACCTCCAGCCTCCAGAACTGCAAGAAACTGATGTCTGCCGTGTGCGAGGTCCCCAGTCTTAGCATCTGGGGCTGCCTCAGGTGGACGCCCCTGGAGCTGCTGTTTGTCAACGATTTAGAAGTCCAGGGACTTCTCCCGATAGGTTGGTCATTCTTATCGCAGGGAGACTTGGGTGTCCAGGCGCAAGCCAACTTCACAGGCCCCTAGGTATCTGCACCAGGACTCACCGGGGGGCAGTGGCTTCAAGTCCAAGACACTGGCACTGCTGGTCCCACTGGTGAACAGGATAGAACTGTTTGTGCCCTTGAACCTGTTCGACAAGGTTGGCGCTGACTTGCAACGTGGGCACAAAACCACACAGAAGTTCACTCAACTGATGTTGAATGAGCACCTACTCTGTGCCAGCTGTGTCCAGCGTGTCCAGGGCACAGAAACAAAGGAAGGCAGGAAACCGAGGTGACAGCACAGTACGGACCCCACTGGATTGTTTACAAGATCTGGGGTAGAACACAACGGGGGAGCGGACAGGGAGGAATGTGACGTGTAGAGGAAGCTCAGGAAAATGTCGCCAAGGAGGCAGCAACCACCAGAGCGGTATCCCCAACAAAGGAGTGGTCAGAGCGCCAGGAGAGGCTGCTGCGAGAGCCGGTGTGGCCTGGCCATGCTGTGCCCCACTGACCCCCAGGGCAGCAGTGACTAGACCAGGGCTGGGAGAGGTGACGGGCAGTGAGGGTGCCGACCTCATCTGTGGGTTGATGGTTGATAAGCTCAAGGCCTAATGGGCATTGGAGGCAGAGCCTACCTGGAGGAAGGGGGTCCTGGGGGGCTCTAAGGCTACTTCCTGTCCCAGCCCCTCCCTTCATCGATGGCTCCTTCCCGTCTCACTGCTTCCTGGAAGCCATGAGGAGGGCCAGTTTCCCTCCGCTGCACCTCTCCACCACGATGGGTCTGCCTCTGAGCCAGCTGAGCCCAAATAAACCTCTCCTGGCAGGATGTATCCGGTATTTTATCTGAGCAGCAGAAAGCTGACCAAGACAGTCCACTTCACTCTCGCCCCAAGAGCCTCGGCTCTGTTCCAACCCTTCACTGGTGAATGGGGGAAACTGAGACACAGAGACTTGTCAGAGTCACTCAGGAAGTCAGAATCGGGGTGCAGTCTCCTGACATCCTGCCCCGTGAGTCCAAAGCCTGCTCCCAGAATCAGGGTGACAGAGGACAGGCAAGGGCTGGGTCTGGAGGCCCAGTCTCTCCTAGAAACGGGGTGATACGACGAAGGACACAGCTTCGGCCTCCAGATTTCGCCCATCCACTCATTCCACCGCAGGACAACCTGGACAAAGAACAGTAGCTCCATCATGTCAGTACAAAGATAGCCAACGAAGTGACTCTGAACTGTGGCCCTTAAATCAGAGGCTCAATGAAGACAAGCGGGCAGAAAGGACTAGCGTTAACATCCTCGTCCCCATCGCTGGCAGGGATGCTGTCACGGTACCGGTGTGGTCACCACATTCGTCATCGTCACCACTGTCAGCTCCAGAACACGTCATCGCCTTCATCATCACCGCCGGCACCTCCATCACCACTGTCTTAGTTAGTTTTCTCGTTGCTGAGACAAAGTACTCAGCACCCAAAGTTAAAGGGGGACAGCTCACAGTTTGTAGAGGTTTTGGTCCATCACTGGATGGCTCCGCGGTCAGGTGGCACGGCCGAGAGAAACAGTTCACAGTGGGCAGAAGGTAGCACAGCAGCAAGGAATGACAACAGTGCTTTCTGTCCATTATCTCTGATCCAGGTCACTCAGGGTAGCAGCACTCACACCCTGAATCCCAGTGCCCTTCAGGCTAGCACGGCACCCTGAATCAATCCCAGCGTCACACACTCTAGTTACAGCCAGCTCTGATGAGCCCCACCTAGGACCACATGAGGCTTTGGGGGACATCGAGACGCAGTCATAACATTCTTTCCCTGCTCCCTCAAAGACTCACCCATATCCCTTTATTCAAAAAAACACCTAGTCCATCTCTAAGAATTGCCAAGTCTTCTAATAGTTTCAGTGTTGCTGAGAAGTCCAAGTTCAAAGTCTTTGGTGAGTTTTAGGGCAAACTCTTAGGTGTAAGGCCCCCATATCAATGAAAAGAAATTTAAACATTTGACGGCTTGAGATAGACATTTGTATTCCCAAAGTTACAAACAGGGATAGCAAGGAATGGGGACAAAGCAAGACCGAAATCTAGCTGGGCAAACATTTGATTTTATAGTTTTACTTCTAGCATCTCTGGCCCTCTGTGGCAAGTTGTAGACTCTCTACTGAGCTGCCGGTGTCAGCAGCTCCCCTGGCTGCTCTCTGGGGCCGGCTCTGCTCCCTGCTCCTTGCAGTTTTCCTTGGATGACTTACTTCTCTAAACTTTTGGGGTCTCCACTGTACCTATGGCTTCATACATTGCCCTCTCAGGGGCACACAGCCCAGCCACCCAGGCCTTCTTCTGAAACCTGGGGAGGCCTTTGTGACCCCACAACTCTTGTATTCTGCATGCACCTGAAACTGGCACCACATGGATGACACCAACGCTTCGCTGCCAGCTGGAGCAGTAGTTTCTTTCTCTCTTGGTTTTAAGGGTCAGTGGCTATGAACCAAATCCTGAGGAACAACTTCCCTAGGCTGCTCCCATTCTGGAGCATAGTGCTCTGAGCTTGTATTTATTTATTTATTTATTTTTAAGCAAAGTCTTTTACTTTTACAATTCTGAGGCTGCAAAGGCTGGAGTCCTGCTGGTTCTTGTGATGTTCTCAGGACATCTTTTTTTGTTTTCTCCTCAAACAGTTGACCTTTTTTTATTGGTCTTTTTCTCCTTTGCTCCTACTTTACAGGCTACAAATTTACTGGAGCTTCCTCTCTGGCCAAACACTAAACATGTTAAATCATTCTGCTGGACACTGGTTCTTGATTTTCAACATAAATCTGACACACCTGCAGTTGGTAGCCACATCACTGCCCCAGGACTGCTCCTAACTCCTAATCTCCATCTCAGGCAAAGTCTCTGCACAGGAGCAAAACACAGACAAACTTTCTACCAACCCATAATACGTTGTCTGGAGTCCAACAGCCAATGTAGTCCTTCTTCCCAGCAGAAACCTCCCAGTGGGGCCGGGGATTTAGCTCAATGGTTCCGGCGCCTGTCTTGCAAGCGCAAGGACCCGGGTTCGGTCCCCGGTAACCACATACCTATACTGGGTGTGGAGACTCAACCCAGCAGCAACCAGTACCACATACCACAATGCCGGGCATGGTGGCTCATGCCTGTCATCCCAGCACTCGGGAGGCAGAGTCAGGAGGATTGCTGTGATGAGTTTGAGGCTGAGCTCAGGGCCAGCCTGAACCACAAAGCTAGACCCTGTCTCAAAAAACCTGAAAAAAAAAAAAAAAAAAAAAAAAAAAAAGAAAGAAAAAAAAGAAACCTCCCAAGCCTGGTCTTTACTGACCTCATTCCTATCGGCACTCTGGTCTTTGAGCTCTTACTAGAATCTTCCATCAACTTTCCTAACTCTTTCCCTCCCCACAAACCAGCTCCAAAGACTCCTAAACCCTAAGATCAGGTACAGTCATAGCAATTACCCCACTCCTGGTACCAAATTCTGTATCCATTACTTTTCTCTCATGGCTGAGACAAGATATCCAACACTCAATTTTAAAGGAGGAGAGGTTTATTTAGCTCACACTTCATAGAGGTTTCAGTCCCTAATCAGCTGGCTCCAAGGCAGGGCAGCATGGCCGAGGGGTGTCATGGAGGAGAAGCGGTTTCTTACATGCGGGAGACAGCAAAATCAACCAGGAACCTATACAGCATCCTCCTGCCTCTGTTATCTTATCCAGGCTTCTGGGGGAGGCAGCACTCACACCCTTAATCCTAGTGCCCTTGGGCCTAGCATGGCACTATGTATCAGTTCCACTGTCTCAAATTCTTGATCCAGCCACTCTGAAAAAGCCCCACTTGTGACCACATGTGGCTTTGAGAGGACCTCCAGACACAACCGTCACAGCCACCATGGAGCCTACAGAGTGAAAAGGTAGCTGGCATTGTCCAGACAGGGTGGCAAGAGGAAAAAGAGCATCAACAATAGGAACCAGGACATCCAGGGCATGGCAGGCCAGGAGGGAGTAGTTTCTCCAAGACAGGGTCCATTGGGCAGGTAAGTCCATCCTGGGGCCACTCTCACAGCCCTCATGTCCACCATCACCATGACAACCAGCTTTGCAAACACCTTCCCCATGGCTGCAGACATCCTCATGGCTCTGCTGCGCTGTTGTGACACTTTCCCTTCCACCCTTGATAACAGAGCTTCCCGCGGCATTCCCATCTGTAGAGCGAAGATAACAAAATCCCAGCACCAGCCTCCAGGAGGCTCCTGTGGGACACGGTGGTTAAGTGCAGATCAGAGCGCCTGATGACCAGGAGCATTCGGCAAGTGACTGTGTTCGCCATGCGGCGCTTTGTCCCTGGGAACATCTGCAGAGTGCACGGGGCAGAGCTGCACACCAGGGCCTGCTGGTGCTGGGCGCAGTGGGGGCCACACCCCCGCTGGGCGCTCTGAACGGTGCTGGGGTCACCCGCAGGCAGCCTGGGGAGAGGAGCGGAGACTGCAGCTGGGAAGGCCTGAGCTGCAGCCAGGCATGAAGGGGGCTGGGAAAGGACCTCCAGACCCAAGTGCTCTTCAGAGGCAGCCCCCGGTGGGTGGAGTAACCACGTCCTACAGCCCTCACCAGGCCGAGCCTCCCACAGGCACTGGAAGGCTCAGCTGCAGGCCCAGCATTGCTCGGGGGGCAAATGACACTGCAGAAGCTCGTAGGGTCACTGTGCACTTTGGTTGTGGCTCTGTGCCCTCTGCTGTGAGAAGCGCCTGTGTCCGACAAGGCCTCTCCAGCAGCCCACAGCCCCCCACAACTCCTGAGAGAATCCAGCCTTTGTTTTCCCTGAATGGGTGAGACTCTGGGGATGTTCGTCACAATAGCAGGACCTAGCAAAGGCTGACAAATACAACAGCTAGTATTTTTAAGGCACTGCCTGGGGCCAGGCCTGGTTGTGAGTATGTGATTTGGTTTTAGCTCACTTAGCCTTAAAATCACAGCCTGGGTGAGGTACAGTCACCCCTGCTTCTTCTAGGGAGAGATCCTTGAAGCTACAGATTGACCCGAATCCCAGAGATTACATTTATTCCTTTTTTTTTCCTCATCCCCTTCATCATATGAATCTTTCACCTTTTCACTTGAAGAAAACACTTTACCATTTACTGTCACATGCAGAACCCTAGTGGCACTTTTAGTGATAAAAGTCACTTCGTGCGGGTACCACTGCAGTCACTTTGCCAACACAGACGCCTGACAAGGGGCAGTTACACGGGTACACAGCACGGACACACCAGACAAAGACACAATCCTGTCCCTGGGAGGACGGAGCAGGGCACGGCGAGATTTTACCTCGACTCTCAGAATGTCATGCAGTTAAATGGATGAATTGTGTCTGTCTGGGATGTTCAACATCGTATCTTCGGAACACCGCCAGCCTCGAGGGGCTGGGCCCATGGGAAGCGATGCCGAGACCCACACCCTCCTCTGACCATCCCCGAGCGGGGGCAGCAAAGGACCCGGGGCTCCGGAATCCACTTCAGTGCCGCAGTGACCCAGCAACCAGACAGGTCCGCCTTGAGCAAGGCAGGCTTGTTCTCACCCATTCTACAGATGGCGAAGCTGAGATTTCAAGAAGCAGAGCTACCTGCCCAGAGTCACAGCATCTGTCCCTTGTGTCCCACAACCAGTGAAAACCGAGGTTTTCCACTTGAACCCCAGCAGCGACCCAGAATGCTTTTGCCTCGGCAGAACTCGATGGCTCTCGGGGGTCTGGAGCCGCTCTCTGAGAGCGCTGCCTCCTCCTGCATGCTGCGGCTTAGCTTTCGGAGGGACAAGGCTGCGCCAGCCACAGCATCTGCCTTTTGACACTTGTTAGCTCCTCAGCTTCTGCAGGTCTGGTTCCCATTAGCACCCGGCCCCTCGCGGTGGTCCAGCAGGGCTTGGGCTGCATCCAAAAGTGTCAGGCTCCGCGGGGGCGGCTAACTACTTATCTAACACGGAACATCAGCCGCTTTGATCTGCCAATTAGGCACCTCCCGAGCTGCTAACTGGAAGCGGCTGGCAGGCTCGGTGCTGCAGTGGAGACAGCTTCCCACCTCCCCAGCAAGGCAGTGGAGACAGCTTCCCACCTCCCCAGCAAGGGAAGGTACAGCCACCCCTCGCCCGCCCGTCCTGGACACCTCTGACGCCAACAACCACGATGTCTCCTCCGTGGGAGATCAGAAGTCCAGCAAGATTTGAGTCCGTCAGCTATGCCCAGCGGGACACTGGTGACAGAGTGACAAGCCCAAGTGTGGTCCCTGATTCGCCGCGCATCTCCAGAGACCAGGACCCTCCATCTGGTTTTCTTGGGCTGCCAGGGAGATTTCTGTGCACCAGGCCAGTGCCCAGAGCCCACAAGGGAATGGTGTGATGACTCCAGAGCGTCCCCACGGGTCACTGCCCCATCCAGCACCCCCCGGGGCCTGCCCAGCTCACTGCCACAGTCAGCAGGTCACCGCGGAACCCCGATTCCACCAGCCCCACGGCCGCTACTGGCGATGCCCAGCACCGCCCCGGCTCACCTGGTGGCGGACTCCCAGGGTTCCAGCTCCTGCCAGCCTTGGAGCTCACCCCACACACCTGTCCCTCTCCTTGAAAGCCAACTTCCTGGTGTCTGGAGTGCCCAGTGTCCACAGCAGCGGCCGGGGCAGGGGGCAGAGTCACACTGTCATCACCCACCCGTGCAGAGTGGGGGCTGCAGGGCCGTGGGCCGCTTCACTTCTCTTGGGGTGAGTCTTCCGCCTTCTTCCTCACGTCTCTCCCCCTCCTCCCCTCGCCCTCCGCCCTCCCCCTCTCCCCGTGTCTCCTCCTCCCCCTCTCTCCCCCCACCCCTAGACCCGCTTTCTCTCTCCTTCCTCTTTCTTCTCCGCTCACTCTCACTCAGACTCCTGCCCCATGTCACACGCCCTCGTCCGGACACTTCCCCAAGCCTGCTCTCCCTGCGGCCGGGCCTTTGCTGGGCGCCCCTCCCCGCAGCACCCCCCAGTCTCCCTCGCTCAGCCAGGACTGACTCATTGAGGGCAGCGCCTCTGCACCTCCTCAGCCCCCCAGACAGGGCGGGCCTCCCCTCCACCTGCTGCTCCTGCAGCCCTTCCTCACGGCAGCCGGGACAGTTTTCTGGGTGCTCCGAGTTCTCCACAAGAACATAGGCCACGTGGGGCCGGGGAGTTAGCTCAGCGGTTCCGGCGCCTGTCTTGCAAGTGCAAGGACCCGGGTTCAATTCCCCGGTAACCACATAACAATACTGGGCGTGGAGACCCACACCCAGCAGCAACCAGTACCACACAGCACAGTGCTGGGCGTGGTGGCTCACGCCTGTAATCCTAGCACTCGGGAGGCAGAGGCAGGAGGATTGCTGAGATGTGAGTTTGAGGCTGAGCTGAGTGCCAGCCTGAACCACACAGCGAGACCTTGTCTCAAAAAAAAAAAGAACATAGGCCGCGTGGAACAGGGGTCCCCTCTGGGTGTCGCTGGGTCCTGGTGCCCGCAGGCCCACCCTTAGCACTTGAAAACCATCTGCTGAGTGGATGAGGGAACGCCGGCTTGCTCACACTCCCCTCACGTGGACTCTGGTCCAGCCCCTCACCCCGGTGTCTACCAGAGCGCGGACTGTGGCTCGTGGCCTGCTCCCTTCCTACCCCACAAGTTCACTCAGCTGGTGCCCAAAACACCTCGGGACAAAACAGTCCCCCGGGGACCCACACCGACCGCCGCTCCTGCTCCTGCTCCTGGCCATATGGCCTGGCTAATCCCTGTAGGAAGGAGCTTTGACCCAGCACAAGCCCCATGAGCCGCTCTGGTTAGACCAGCACAGGCCACGTGCCCATCCCGGAGCGTTCCATCTCACACCTAGATGCTCCCACAGCCTCCTGCACTCAGGTGAGGCTTGGGGTGGTCCCCGGATGAGAGCGTGTGACCTGGGCCAGCCCACTGATGGGGTTACAGCTGCGTGTGGCGCTGGGAAATGAAGTCAGGTAGGAGGAGCAGGGTCACAGTGGCCGTAGCCTAGGCTGGGCTGCCTCGTGCCCACCCTGCCATGGACTGTTTCTCCTCTGCGATGCCCTCTACCGTCCTGTCCTGCCCTGCAGCCAGCCGACGATGGACTGAAATCTCTACTAACCGAGAGCCGAAATAACCTTCTCCTCTCTAACTTGTGGGTGTCAGGTATTGTGTGCCAGGACGGAAAAAGGGACCAAGGGCCTGAGCCCGGCACTGCAGACAGGAAAAGGTCGCCCGCTCCCCTGTCACACAGTAGGGGAAAGAAGCCCCAAAGCACGGGGTGGGGCTGGGGAGGGGGCTGGGAGGCGTCCACCCATGGTCACTAGCACCCCTGCTGGGGTCACCTCTGGGACTGCAGCTAATGTGGAAAGGGCCTGGCACTCAGCCATTGCTTCCTGAAAAGAAGCAATTACTCCTTTTGTCATTGTCTATAAAAGGGCAGCAAGAGAAACAGTAGCCAACTTCAGCGTGCAGTCCTGAAGGATAAAGCCAGTGCTCATAAACACAATCAGAAACTTGGATTCAAACCAAGAGTTTTCTAATAACTGATGTTACCCCCTCCCCCAGCCTCCTGTCCTGGAGGGACAGACCCGACTCTCCTAGCAGCTGTTAGAGGTGTGACACCGACCTCTCTGAGATCAGAGCCCTTCGGGGACTCTCTCCTCTAGTGGTGGTCCACAGACAGAACCAAGAAATGAGGTCATTAACTCTCTTTTGCTTTCCCAAAAAATTCACCCAACGCATCAGAAGCATGCACGAAAAAGAATTAAGAGATTAAAACTCCCTGAGCCTCTGCTGGTCTGGTCCCAAGGGAAAGGGAACAGATGTAGCCCGTCCCACACCAGAGCCTGACAGGGTTGATCATCCAAGGCTCAGAGCTGGGCCAGGTGTCCTTGGGCGCTCTGGGTGCCCAGAAAGCAAATGGAGGACCGGAGAAGGGGTGTCCAGACAGACCCGGACAGTCTGTCCTCGGTGTCTGTGATGACTAGGCCTGGTTGTCCTTCAAGGGCACTGGGAGACGCCTAGAAAATGCATGGCACAGCTCCTGAGTGTGCAGGTGAGGTGGTCTCAGGATGATAGCTTTGTGGCCCACAAATGCAGGGACGGAGGCCTTGGGGCACATTCTCAGCCCGCGGGAGCAGGTGTGCTTCTGTGCTGCCACTGTGAGCATCAGACTCCAAATTCTTCAGCTTTGGAATGGGATTTTCAGTGCGCCCGCCAGGGGCCCGACCAGGCCCGTATGCTCCGCCCCTCTCGGGCAGGGCTTCCAGCTTCTTCCACTGAGCAGCCATGCTTTCCCTGGCTTATCAGCCTGCAGACACCACTATGGGCTGCTCTGCCTCCTGACCTGCTGGAAGAGTGACACACATTCTACTGTCATGCCCCTCTGGGGACACCTGATTTGTGGGGAAGAGGCGGCTAGACACGGCCAGGGACTCCAGGCTGGCATCTCAGCTGGGCTGGCAGAGTTCACATGTGTGCCCAGAATGTCACCGGTACCCACCAGGGAGGCCAAGTCCTGGGCCCTGGGCGGACAGCCACTGGTACCCCCCACTGTCCTCCACCCCTGCACCCCACCAGCTGCCTCAGGCTTCCGTCTTCTCACCCCACCTTTCCCTTTGCCCCCCCTCCAGTTCCAGCGCCTCTCTGTCCTGCAAGTTCCCCCCAAATGCCAGGCCCCCCCAGGCCTTCCCTGGCCACTCCACCCCCAGGCCACATCCCTAAAATCTGGTCTCCTTCCGTCGCACGTTTCCCACTGGGGAAACTGTGCACTGCATCCCCCCAAAACGGTCTTCCTCCCAGGCAGGGCCGTCTGGATGGGCCAGACTCAGACGAGCCTTTGTGAAGACGTGACCCTGGACAAGGCCCAGACCTCCCTTAGCCCCTGTGCCCACCATCTGTAAAACAGCCGTCAGAATGACACGCGGGCGATGGCACCTTGAGGGAGCAACGGGGTACAGCTGTTGGTGGAAACCTGGCCCAGATGACACACGAATGTCAGCACAGACACAGCCAGTTCTGTGTCCACGGCGTCCACAGCCACAGAGCAAAAACATTGGTTTCATTTATAATTGTCTCTTTAGAGACCATGGACAGAATTTTTCTCTATTACTATTCCCTCTTCTCGAGTAGAACAACTATTTTTATAACATTGACATTGTATTTGGTACATAATCAAAAGATGTTTTGAACTTTAAAGTGCATGGTGGTGTACACCTGTAATCTCAGCGTTTAGGAGGCTGAGGCAGGAGAATTGTTGCAAATTTGAGGTCACCCTGAACTGCATAATGAGGATCTGATTCAAAAGATTTTTTTAAAAAGTAAAAATAAAAAAGGATATGGAAGGATGTGCACAGATTATTTGCAAATATGATATGTGTTTTATGAGAGAGATATGAACATTCTCAGACTTGGATATTGGTCCCAGAGCTGGGAGGTCCTGGAAGCCGTGTCCTGAGGCCCGAAGGGCGACTGTGTTTGCTTTGTATTTTTGAGCACTTCTCAGAAACCAAGGCTGATACACAGAATTAATGTGGCAGTGGTCTGAGGGGAGGGGAGGCAGGGCAGGGCAGGCTGCGGGCAGTGAGCTGGCTTCCCCTCAGCACTGAAGGCATCTCCTAAGTGCCAGGCTCCAGAAAGAGGCTCGAAGAAGAGACACAGATCCGTGCCCTTCCTTGCAACGAAGTGGCCGACCACAGGAAGGCTGCTCCCCTTGGCCAGGTTCGTCAAACCAGATCTCACTACCCTCCTGAGGGCAGGAGGGGGCAGCACTGCCCCTCCAATGCCAGTCAGCCAGGAAGCTGTCCTGCAGCTGGTGCTGGGCACACCAGGAGTCGTGCCAAGGCTGACTCCCCACAGAGGCTTGCTACGGGCTCGGGCGTGTGCGGTGCCTCGCGTCGAGCGCATGTGGGTTTGCGATGGATTTGCTGAGTACCTACTGTGTGAGCTTTACCGCAGTATCTCCAAGCATCGAGGTTCCCTGTGAAGCCAGGATACAGGTGCAGGGGCTGTAAATCGTTGGCCTCGGGTCATGCACCTCAGCGGGGACACTGCTGCGATAGAGACCGAGGTTTCTCTGATTCCCAGCGTTCTTCCCCGGGGGACTCTAACAGCAAGAAGGAAGATCATTCATTTTACCCAAGCAAGGTTTATTCAGAAGAACTCAGAAGCCTGGGACGGAGCTCTTCAGGAAGCAGAAATGAGACACAAGCTCACAAGACCCCTGAGGAATGGAGCCGGAGGGCAATTCCAGCCCAGACCTCCAGTAAAGGTGCCTGAAGGGGATGAGCTGCAGCTGCAGTGCCTCCGGTGATCACCAGATGGCGCTGCAGGCTGCTCCATCGGACTCCTCAGGAACCAAGGGTCACCTTGGGTCATTTCTTCTCAAAGCGGGTGGCAGTACCTGGTAAGATAAACAGCTCAAGGGAAAGGAACAGAGTGTGATATGTTTAGATATCCATCCCTTCAGGGAGTAAACACGGCCAGGCTGCAGAGAACCTCAGAGGAATGTCAGACAGGAGCAGGGGAAGGCAGGGACCACCGGGGGTGACCCGTGGAGCTGCATGAGAGGGGCCCTGGGCCCTCATCGCAGCACAAGGGCTTGGTCCTCGGGCCAGAGTGCGGCTAGTCCTTCCTCATGGTGTAGCCCTGGATCATGCTGTTGAAGTAAGCCGCCGTGTTGCGCTCCGGGTAGAAAAGGATCATGTAGCACTTGGGGCCGAAATACCCCAAGCTGATGGCCAGGAAGTTGAGCACGGTGACCAGCAGGTCCATGATGGTCACCAGCACCCCGCTGTAGACAGACATGAAGGTGCAGAGGGAGATGGAGGAGGTGAAGGAGAAGGTCATGCTGACGGTGATGAACTTGGCCTCGTTGTAGTTGGTGGGCAGCTCCTTGCCCAAGTAGGCGAAGACGAAGCCCACCATGGAGAGGAACAGGTCCATGCTGGTGTTGAACAGCAGCCCGTTGCGGTAGTTGGGGTGGCACGAGAGAATCATGATGTTGGGGTCTTCAGAGTCGGTGTGGCCGATGGGTTTGACGGTGGTGGTCAGCATGTTGCTCGCTACAATGACCCCCTTAAGGGCCACGATGACCACCACAAAGACGTAGGGCCCGTGGTAGCGGACCCAGAAGCCGTAGGCGCGTGGGAGGTGGCTGGCCATCTTGAAGACGCACACGATCTGGAAAGAGCGTACGGTGATGCAGGAGATGCACACAGAGTAGCAGAGCGTGAAGAGGGCCTGGCGGCAGACACAGGTGAAGACCGTGGGCTGCCCCACGTACACGGGCATCATCCCGAAGGCCACAAGCAGCGGCATCAGCATGAGGAAGCACATGGGGCCGCCGGCCGAGCGGACCATGGGCGTCCGGAAGTGCTTCCAGAATATGACCAGGATGGCCAGCGTGCTCACGAAGCCCAGAGCCGCCAGCATGGCCACAATGATGGTGGGCGCCTCGTGCCACTCGAGAAAGGCCGGCTTGCGCTTGAAGCAGGAGGTTTCTTTCCTGTTGGACCACATGGTGCTCGGGCAGGACTGGCACTCAAATTCATCTGCAAAAGCCACAGTGCCTCGGTTCAGCCGGACCCCACATTCCGGCAGCTGCATCGTCTGAGCCCAGCCCTGGGCCAGAGAGAAGCTACACAAACCACTCATCAAGTGACACACACTGGCTCATCAAACCCCCCAGAAACCCATTTCACACTTAGGGAAACAGAGGTTTGGCCACCTTCCCTCATTTGCCTAAAGCCACCAAACCAGGATGTCACAGAGGCAGGATCGGAACCTACGGCCTACAGCTCGTAAATTCTCCTGAGTCCTCGTCTCTGGCGGGAGAGACATCGGACCCTTTCTTCCGGGAATGATTTAAGAGACATGGTCTTAAGCCCTGTCCACGCTGACGGGGACCTGTAGTGGGGAGCACTGAGGCGGTGAGAGGCAGCCCCGGCCCTGGCTACAGCCACCCACAGAGGAAGAAAATGCTCCTCCGACTGGAGCCCAGCACTGGCTACACACACGTGCTTCGACCCGGGGATGAAATTCACCCACTAAACTGTCGCATCGGAGGATTTAAGAGGAAAAACTGCTTTTGAGACTCAACGCAGAGCCGCACTGAATACTAACGTGAACACAGAGGTGATGTCACCCCCATTTTCCTGGAGTTTATGGCCTATCAGGGGAAATCCAGAACATAGCCCACGTCATTGCACTCAGAAGGCTGACACGGGAGAATTGTTGAGTTCAAGGCCAACCTCGGACACAGAGCAAGGCCCCATCTGGTGAGCAAAAGCAAAATAAACAGCCATTCCACATGTGTGTGCCAAGCTGCAGTTCTATGCGTTGAACTCTCCGAGGCCCTAAAGCCCAGAGGCACGGCTGAGGCACCACCCCTGTCTGCCAGGAGCGCCATTCACTGGCTCATTCTCACATCCATTTCTATATTCATTCATTCATCACCCGGTGGGGGTTCCCCGGCTGGACGTCCCTGGGCCCTGAGCTCTGGGTTGGGCATCAGAGCCATTCCTGCCTCGGGACACTTTGTTTTGTCTCCATCCTCCCTACACCAGACAGTGGGGAGCTAGAAGAGGCATCGGACACAGCCCCTGGACACATCCTCTAGAGACCAGGGCCAGGTCGGGGTGGGGGGCGGGCGGGGCGGAGGGGGCGGGGCAGGGCGGAGTGGGCGGGGCGCGGCGGAGGGGCGGGGCGGGGCGCGGGCTGCGGCAGCACCTGCAGTCTGGTTGTGGAAGGTGCCCGGTAGGCAGTCAATGCACTCGAAGCAGCAGGGGTGGATGCCCACGCTCTTCTTGATCTGCCCCAGCTGGCAGTTTTTGGAGCACATGGACGTGGGGATCTGGAGGGAGGAGAGAGACATTGAACCCCCTTTCCCACCCTCTGGGGATCCCCCTCCTCTCACCTGCTGGAATTGGCCTTCAACTAGATCTCTCAGTTTCCCTGCCTGGGACCTAATCAGTTTTCCCCTGGCAAAAGCACTGAGACTCTGAGAATGTCCTGAGAACACAGATGCCACCCTGGGCTGCAGCAGATGTCTTGTCACAAAGGGGTCGGTGCGGCCCAAGGACAATCTGAGAGATGGAGAGAGTGGGGCCCTGGATGCATTCTCGCCCGAAGCCTCACAAGGTAGAGTTTTCCATTACACAAGCAACAAAGTAACCGTCCACTACCCTGACTTCCTGCCACTTGCGACCAAGACTCCTAATTCACACACACCCGGTGGACTGTGGGCAGGGGCTGCTCAGGTGAACAGGACAATGACTATGCCTGTTGCTTTTCCTGCTATGACTTCCAGAACCTAGAAGAACCCAGCAGAGGGGAGGCTCCTGGTCATCATGTGTTGATGAGTGAATTACACACAGGGCGGCGGTACGAGCAGTGGGGGAGGGGCCAGAGAGAGATGGCAAGATCAGAAAGACAGGGTGTCCTCAATACCAAGCTGGCAATCCTGAGACACAGACCTAAAGGGCGAGGGACTACATCATGAAGATATCTGCTTTAAGCGTGGGAATAGCACACGCAAAAGCCCTGTGGTGACAGAGACCAGCACAGAAAGGGCAATGTGGCCTTCAAAGGACAAGAGGGAGACTGGCAGGTCAGTTCAAGGAGTAGACCCAAAATACTTGGATTTTTATTCAGTGTAAGATGAGAAGGTATTGGAGGATTCTAAAGCGTAGTGACAGGGTATTACTTTGTTTTAAGAAGAATTCCCCATTTTGTGAGTTGAGTATGAGGGGAAGGCAGAGGCAGAAACTAGGTAAGATGCTACTGCAACAGTCCAGGTAATGTATGAACTGGCTCTGACTACGGAGACAGCAGAGCCAGGGATAAGAAGTGATCAGATTCTAAGTGTCTTTTGGATGAATACCGGCCAACGTTCCCGCCGGACTGGGTGAGAAAAAAAAAAAACGAAGTTCAGTCCCATATTTTGGCCTGCACGAAGAGAAAGATGGTGCTGATTTTTACTGAAATGAGGAAACGTTGGGAGATCTGGCAGGCAGATGGAGATGTGACAAGAAGCTCAGGAACTCTAAAAAATGAGAAATAAAACTGTGAAATGGAAACACAGTTTCACAGTTAAAAGACAGTAAATCCAATGTCTGAACCTAGTGTCCTCCGGGATAAAGACCAAGGATCTAAGGAGTAACCAGGGAAGGAGATACGGGGCTAATCAGGGTCTTACAGAAACTGAGCAAGAATGGCCCAATGCAAGGAAAAGGATCAGGTCCAACGAGAAAAGCCCAGCTGCTGCCCACAGGCTGACCTTGGCTGTGACCTCTGGATTGGCAGCTCACAGACATGGCTGCTCTTGACCAAATCAGTTTCACAGTGGTAAGAACAAAGGCTTCCTCGGGCGGCTGCAGCAGAGGCTGGGGTGGAAGAGACCACGCCATCATTCCCACCTCACAGCAAGAAAAGAATTGAACAGACCATGTATCAACAACCCTGGTCCATCAGAGAATCGCGGTTGCAGGGCAAAAGGGCAGCCTCCCCAAAACTAGAGCTGATATAGGGAAGCAAGGGCCAAAAAGCACTTGTGAAGGGCACTGCTGTGGAGCGCGGGGTCTAGGAAGTTCAGGAAACACCAACCGGGATAATTACCAAATAAACTATGCCTTGGAATAGCATATTCAAGCTACAAATAGCAAAGCTAAAATCCTAAAATAAATCATGGGGGAGAAATACCCACAAAAATGGTTACTAGAGAAAAAGAAGAATGTATTGCATTGATACATGCTCATTCTATCAAGAAGATATAATTCTGTATAATGAACACATATGCCCCTAATAAAAGCAACTAAAAACTCATAAAGCAAAAACACTCAGACTCAAAGAAGGAAATAGGTAGCTTAATGTATAGTATTTAATAGTAATAAATGGGAACCTCAAGCTACTACTTTCAGTAATGCACGGCACTACACAAGATGAACAAAAGAGACCTGCGCTTCAGTCCAAACCCACGTGACAACTGACTGCAGTCAATCCCAAGCAGGCCAGCTGGGTGCATCTGGATGAGTTGCCAAATACAAGGTGCCATCTGAGAGCCCACGGGAGACGCTGGCAGCGACCACTAAGGAGTCTCCAGGGCCCTGTTAGGGAAGAAAGGCCCGCCCCACCCCCGTCCCCGGCTGACCTTGCCATTGGAGGTGTGCCAAGAGATGTTGCCAAAGATCTTGAGCAACTGCTCCGTGGGGTAGTAGGAGGCGATATTCTGGAAGGGGTTCTGGCTCTGGTGCCACTGCCACTGGACAACGTCCAAGCGCAGAGGCACGTCGCCTTGCTCGTCAAAAAAGATCTGGCTGCCCATGAGGGGAAAGTTGACCTTCCGAATCTCTTTCAGCAGCTGGACAGGCGGGAGGAAGGGAAGTGGGACTGAGTGAGCCCAGAACCTCGCCACCTCCATCTCCACACCTGTCAATGGGGCTGCACAGGCGGCTCTGGGTCTCAGCTCAGCTCTGTCACTTGCTGTGCAGCGTGGCACCTGCTGCTTAACCTCTCTGAGCCTCAGTCTCATCTACTGCAAAGTGGGAACAATGTGGCCCGACCTGCCAGGCTCTGAAGCCACAGGGGGCCATCCACGTTAGGACTGGAGGTGCCTGAATGTCCTGGCCTGGCCTTTTCCTCAGAAGTCACCTCTCAGGGAGTCTGCCACCTGCAAAGGCCACCCGGGCCTTCTCCTGCTTCCTGGGTCCTTCTTATCTTCAGGGCAGCTCTTTCCATCTCTCCCCCACCCCGGAAGCTGGTACCAGCTAGAACTGCCTGTCCTCAGCTGGCTGGTGACCTTGGCACAGAGCCTCCAGGTGACCCTAAAAAGGGCTTCTTCAATGTGCCTCATAGCTGCACCCCCATAAATGGGAGGTTCTGTCAGGGGACACTGTGGGGACCCAGCGCTCACCTCCCTCGGGACCGGCAGAGGGGCAATGTGGGGAGGGCACCCTCCTCCCTCTCGTGCTGCTGGGCTGAGGAGCTGGGCCCCGAAGCCTGTCCCGAGTCTGCACAGGCTGCTCGGCCCCAGGGCGCTGGTCTGGGGGCTGGGAGGTGGTCAGTGGGGAATGGACAGGGATCGGGCTGTGGAAGCCCCCTCCCCCCAAGGCTGCGTGGGAGTGTCCCGCATACCCCCTACAGTGACCTGGCCAAGCACCTCCGCCAGGCTCAGGTGAGGCACCACCCCCCGTGTGGGCGGGGCTTGGGCTAACCCATGTTTCCTGTTTCCTCTTCTCACCTCTTCCCGCCCTGATCTCAAGCCTGGTCTGGAAGCATCTGAGGCTGAGCCAGACCTGCCCTCTGCCTCTTCCTCTCTGCTGATGTCCGCGCTTGGTGTCAGGAGGCCGGGGTGCGGGTGGGGAGTGGGGGTACTCTCAGCATCTCCTCAGAGCCAGAAAATGTGCATGCGTTGTGCATTGTTCTGCCTTTCACTAACTCATCAAGGTTGGAATCACTCCCACTTCACAGATAAGAAGACTGAGGCTGTTGGTCTAATGTGTCTGCACAAAAGGCTACTGTTTCTAATTCCCAGCGACACTGTCTGTGGCAGGGACATCCAGGGGACACCCATGGAGGGCCTCAGGGCCCCTGCCTTGCATCTTTGTCACCCGGATGGTCTCAGGAGCATCTTCTCCGGGGTCTGCCTCCAAGCCCTCCTTGGGCTCCTGCTGCCCCAAGTGCTTTGTCCGGTCCCTTACGTTCTCCAGTGTTACCTGTAGTTGCCCTTGCACCCCACTGTCCACTGCGTGGCCAGTCACTGTCCAGTGCCTGCCCTGACCCTCCCATCCTGTGGCCCTTCTCCCAAGCACAGCGGCATTTTAGAAGGGAGGGGTCTGTCCGCCTTCATCTCCTGGGTGCAGGTCTCCAGGACCTGGCACATAGTAGGTGCTCGAGAAATAGGATTGGAGGGCCGGGGAGTTGGCTCAGTGGTTCCGGGTGCCTGTCTTGCAAGCGCAAGGACTCAGGTTCAATCCCCCGTAACCACATACCATACTGGACATGTAGACTCACTCCCAGCAGCAATCAGCACCACATACCACAGTGCCGGGCGTGGTGGCTCACGCCTGTCATCCTAGCACTCGGGAGGCAGAGGCAGGAGGATTGCTGTGATGTGAGTTTGAGGCTGAGCTCAGGGCCAGTGTAACTACAAAGTGAGACCCTGTCTCAAAAAGAAAAAAAAAAAAAAGACATGGGATTGGAGGCCCTGGTGGCTGTGATCGGTGCCTCCAGCCAGTGGTAGGAGAAGGGAGACGGCTGGTTCTGTCACAGACCCTGAGGAAGGCGGAGCGGGAGAGCCCAGCGGAAGCCAGACGCAGGCTCCCTGTGACGTCAGCCCTTCTCCGGCAGCTCTGGGTCGGACCCGCGTGCGCAGCAGTCAGCGCCTGGTTTATGTGCGTGGCTAATGTGGTAGGACTTAGAGCAAAAGACTCCGAATGTAAAGAATAGCTGCCTATTTTTCTAAAGATAAGTGATTAGGGTTGCCAGGTTAGACTCTGAGCTTGTGGCCTAGATAGGCAGATACAATTAAACGGAAAGGGGAGGCCTTTTTGCTGTTGCTTGTCTGCAGTGTTGCAGCAGAGCCCAGGGCTGTGGGCAAGCTCTGCCGCTGAGCTACACCCTGCGCGGCACCCCGCTGTGGACGGGAGTCGTTGTGTGGGGATGGGCAGGGCTCTAGAAAAGGGCAGAAGGTGAGAGGAAGCTGGCTGGCTTGGGGAAGTGGCTGAGCTGCAGGGTGGAGGCTGGGCCTAGACGGAACCAGCTGTGAGGGAACCCGGGCGTCTAGACCACGCTGTAGATCGTGCGCCCTCCCAACACGAGGCCTCCCTGCCCCTCCCCCGGTCCTCCGTGCAGCCTTCTCCAGCCTCGCAGGCTTCACGCTGGGTTGTGTGTGAAATCAGAGCCACGTAGACCCCATCCCAGATCAGAATTAAGGTGCGATGGCTCGGGAAGAGAGAAGGCCTGCCCGGCGGCGGGCCTCCCCCAGGACCCCACCCACCCGGAAACTTCCTTCCTCTGAGGACCGGCTGTCTTGGGTGGTGACTCATTTAAAAAGGAAGGCGGTTTGGGCACCAGGAAGGACTTCTGGCTCTCGGCGCTCTGAGGGAGGGGAATTCCGTGGCTTCTCACACCCCTTTGCCCACCCTCACCCCAGTCTACAGCTGAGCTAGGGAGGCCCTGCCATTTCCCTGGTAACAGTGGGGCCTGCGCGTGGGGCGCTTGCTCACCAGCCAGGGATAGACGACGTTCTTGGTGCAGTGATGAGGGCTGCAATGTAAGAGGTTGTGCAAGGCGTGCGCCACGGCGTAGACAGCCGAGTACACGCAGTAGGCCACGCGCTCCCCAGAGAGCATGAGGATGGTGTTGTAGGACCTGGTGACGTTCAAGCAGTTGTCACACTCCTGGTTGCAGGTAGATCTCGAGATGTTCTTGTCCGGCAGCTGCGAGGGCAGGGCCTTGGGGCGGCGCACGCGGAACTCACTAAAGCCGGGTATGACCACCTCCTGGATGGTGACGCCGAAGAAGGTCCCGATGTTCTGCAGCCCGGCCAGCTTGTGCAGCACCAGGTCAACTGCCCAGGACTCCGAGGCAATCCACACGGTGTCGGTGATGTTCCAGCGCAGTGCCTCGTTGAAGAAGTTGTGCAGGGCCAGCTCGGGCGAGAACAGGACCACGACGCGCGCCGTGGCCTGCTGCAGCTTGAGCAGGATGCCTTCCAGCTGCTTCAGCTCCGCGGCCGTCACGGCCTGATCAGGCTCGGGCATGGGCAGCACCTCCTGGAAGGCGATGCAGATGTCATTGCTGCGGGCCAGGCGGTCGCGGAACAGCTGGCTGTTTTCACGGCCGTAGTCGTCGTTGCTCATCAGCACCACGATCCAGTTCCAGTGGAAGTGGAGCAGCAGCTGCACCATGGCCTCGATGTGGTGGGTGGCGCTGGGCACGGTGCGTAGCATGGCCGGGTAGCGATGCTTGTCCCGGAGCTGGTCGCTGATGGCGCTGTACGAGATCTGCAGGGAGGGGGCAGAGTTAGGGACGGCCCCTGGACACCTGGCCCATAGTGGGGGCAGGGCAGGGCCTTCACCCCCATCGTCACCCCAATGATGTTTGTGAGCATCGCCCCGGACCAGGTATTCACAGCATCGTCATCTCTGACAAGAACACCTACTGTGCGCTGTCCAAGGCTAGGTGCTTTTTGTCAGCACTGCCGGAGTAACTTCTCAGTTACCTACTGTGTGCCACAGACTGACTTGGCACTACCCACCATTACCCCTTCCCATCAGCTGGCAACATTTACTGAGTGTCTTTGGATGAAGTACTTTCCTCCACGGCACCATCTGTTCATTCCTCCAGCCTCCAGGAAACTTCTAGTTTTCCTCCTGACACTGGTTGTTCTGTCTCATTTCCTGGCTCCTTCTCCTGACCTTGGTGCACCCTCAGGCTCAGGCTGCCATCGTGGGTGTGTCTTTTTCTTCTTAAGAGATTCTACATAGGTTGTACAGTTGCCCAGGCTGGACTCAAACTGGTGCTTCTCCTGCCTCAGCCTCCCACAGGGCTGGGATTACAGGCGTGCACTGGGACATGGCGTCTCCTGTGGTTCCTCTTCTGCTGCCCATCCCACGTGGCCCCATCCTGCCCGCCGGCTGTTAATATTTGCTCAGGCCGACAGCACCCTGCCTCTGCCCCACTCAGACCTCTCTCCTGAGCCTCGGGACAGTATTTCCAAGCTCCCACTCCTCCCCTCACGCCTCATATAGCCAAGCTGTCCACCCACCATCGCCACCCTCCTGTTACCGGGGCTAATGTCCCTGCAGCACCCTTGACTCTATCATGTACTTACTTACGCTTGACTGTCTTTCCTGACAAGAAGATACGCTCCAGGCAGGTAGGGGTGTGTGTGTGTGTGTGTGTGTGTGTGTGTGTGTGTGTGTGTGTGTGTGTGTTTGGTTCCCAGCTGTATCTCCAGCACCTATAACACTCCCTGGTACACAGTAGGTCCTCAAGAAATAGTTGTCACATCAATAAGGGAACAGATTCATCCCTGGGTCAGCCGCTTCACATAAAAATATTGACCCTCTGTGAGCACCTACTATGTGTCAGGTCCTGGCTCAGTGCTCCTACTGTGCTGCTGCTCTTACCCTCCACCAGACCTGGACGGCTGCTTGCAGTCGTGACGACGATAACAGTCAGTTAGTCATACCAATAGCATTTCCTGATCACCTACTAGGAGGCGGCCACCCCTCTGGGCAACTGCACAGGATAGCACTGAGCACCTTCTGAGATTCTGTCCTGTGCCGGACACGTCACATGACAACAGTCAGGCTACTGACTCCCTGCCGTGTGCTGGAAACTTCCGGGTTATAACTTCATTTGCAGAAGTCCTGGGATGGAAATCTGATCAACCCACTTTAGAGCTTGGAAAACTGACCCAGCCCCACTCTCCTGCCGGGACCCAGAGCCTCACCTGGGGAAGGAGAAACATGGAGAGGAAGTTGGCCACCGTGATGGTGGCTTTAGAGTTCTCGGGACCAATGACGGCCACCACACGAGGTACGTAGGAGCTATAGTTCTTGATGATGGGCAGGAAGTAGTCCATCTGCGCTAGGAAGTAGAGCACAGGCTGGACGTTGTTGGTTTGGTAGCAGATGTCCACTATCTCATAGCCCAGCTGCACACCGGGCAGCAGGTCACTGAGGTTGTTGATCTCCTCCACTGCGAAGCGCATGGCCTGCATGAGATTGTAGCCCGGCATCTTCAGGTCGTACCTGGAGGGGTGCGGCGCAGTGAGGCGGGGCCGAGAAGTGCGGGGTGGGGCACGGCCCTGACCCAGCAGCCCCTGCGGAGGAGCCTGCCTTTCCACCTCACTCTGTCACTGCTCCACGCATCTCGGATCATCACCGTCCCTGCGGCCACCACAGGCATGTGATCGTGCTGGTCACCACGGCTGCCATCTCTCCCAGCCGCATCGCCACCCTGCTGATGTCCACAGTGACCCCCATTCCCGCAGCCACCATCAGCACCCCTCCTACCATGGCTGTGACAGTCACATCTTCATCGTCACCACTGTCACCACCATCACCACCACCACCCGCGTGCCATCGCTATGTGCTTCGGCTTTGCGATCTCCAGCCTTCCACTGCTGTCGTCAGCTTGCCTGTCACCGTCTGAGGCAGCAGAAAACCCAGCACTATGCTCCGCGGCCGGCACACGGCCCCGCGGCCTCGCGCTGTCCGGCCAGCACACGCCGTCCTGCTGCCTCAGGAACGGGGCGTTTCTGTAGTCAGCACCCCGCCATGCTCGGCTCTCTCCTTCCCTCCTCTCTCTAGAATGCTCCCCCGTCTCGGAGAGAGGTTATTTTCCCCGGCCTGGGCTGGAGGACCCCAGTCTCACACCCCCAGACTCCCAGGGAGGGGTCACCTGCAGTCCTGGAAGCAACATCCACCCACTCATAGCCCTTGCAAAATGTGAACCATGCTTTCCTCAGCCAACCTGCCACAGAAGAGCCACATCCTGCTCCCAGAGGCCCAGCCCCTGGTGTCCAGCCCGGGCCACGGCATGTCTCACCGGGAGTACCCTGTTGCTAAGGTGGCAGGGGTTCTGATGGTCTCTAAGACCCCTCGGAGCTCAGACATCTACAGGGAGACACAACCTCAGGATAACCCAGGTTCCTTCACGTGGTCACAAAGGTTGCAGGGACACGGGTGTCCCAGGGCCTTCTGGATGAGAAGTGCTTTGAGCCCTCTGCTCGGGTCTGGCCGCCTGAGTACCACAGGCCCAGACCTGGATGCCCATGCCATCCCCACAGCCCCAGCCAGGCTCACGTGAGACTCACTCGTGGCACTTGGGCACCTGCAGGAAGGTGAGGTGGGATGTGGCCTTCGCGTTGGCATGGAGGGTAAAGAGGCCACCCAGGAGGTAATCCCCAGGCAGGAAGAACTCCAAGTTCTCATCCGGCTCCACCAGCCCAGCCAGAACCTGCAGCAGGAAGCACACGGCCCAGAGCGACCTTGTCCGGAGCCCCATGGCTGTGAAGTGGCAATGCCAGCCGGGGTGCCCTCTCGCTGCAGAGTGGGCGACCCGACACCAGGCATTTGCAAAGGCATTTACATAGTGGCTGTCCTGCCACTGACGTGAGCACCTGGGACAGGTGGAGCTCTCGGAGGCCAGAAGGAACCAGGACGCAGAGCGCCGTTTGGGGAGAGCCGTCGGCTGGCTGTTTGCACCTCAGCCTGCCAGCCCTCGCATCTCCAGCCCTCGCACAGGTGTTCTCAGGAGACACACTCGGGTAGCGGAAGACCCCAGCTCTGGAGCCAGCCTCGGGGGCGCAGCAGGACAATCAGATGGTGCCTGGTACATTTTGTGTCCAAAGACCATGGCCGCTGTCAGCAGGTACTAGGCATCAGCTGAGGGTTTGGTCCCCTGCATCTCTTCTAATGTCCTCACTGTCTGGGACCCTTGCTAGACCCATTTCGAAGATGAGATGAAGAAGTTGAAGAGCTCAGCCAGGTACACAGCTGGCAGTTTGGTGGCTAGGTCACGTGACATCACAGGGCCACTGCTTTTCATATGAAGCAACGGCAGTAGCAAGAGTGGGGCGGCCGTGGGGACAGGATTCTCACTCCTTCTGAGGGTGCCACCCAGCAGCCCAACTGGCTGTCAGGCCTGCAGTGTGAGCCCCTCTGTGTGCCCATGTACCTTGACTCTGCGCCAGGGGCATGCAAAATGGAAAAGTGAAGATTCTTAAAGGTGTCTGCCCAGGACTGGAGGGATGAGGGGCCCACTGGAATACGAGACCTGCGTGTTCTGAATGCTCTGTCCGTCTCAACCCAGATGTGCCATGAAGCAGGGGCCTCAGGTCAGCCTGTCCCCAGCTCTGGGGGCCAGGTGCTGAGGGGAGGAGGCCTCAAGGTGACAGAGAGGTCACAGAACCCCAGTGCCCGATTCTGCCTCCCCCTGGTGAAGCTCTTCTTCCACGGAGATAAAGGCAACTCCATCCTTCCAGGACGGGAGTGAGCCGCGGGGTGTGGGGGGTCCTGGGGAAAGGAGATGCCGCCAAAGTCCATGGCCGTCCCTTCTTGTACCAAGACGAACCAGTGCTGGGCACCCCAGCTCGTGTCAATTAAAGTGACCCTCTGTGCTCTGATGCAGTGTTACCCCGAGAGGCGCTAGACATCTCCATCAGCTCCAGAGACGGGGCGCAGCCCTCTCGGCCCGACTCCGCTGGGGTGCAGCCATCCTGCGCACTTTTACAACAACCACGAGAGACTTCGTGGGCAGCGGAAAGACTCAGAACTTGCTGGGTGACCTCGCGCCTGTCCCCACTCCTCTCTGACCCTCCGTGAGCTAGTGGGGAACCTCGTAAAACACAGGGAAGAGGAGTTTGAAGACGTGGGTCTGGCCTGGCCTTCCTCTCTGGGCCTGCTTCCTCGTCTGTACTAACGGAAGCCTGCCTCTACCTCCATCAATAGCCCCACCTCCAACTCAGCTCTGCCTCCAGCCCCTCTGTAGCCCCCACTTCCCCACTCTGGCCTGAGCCCAAACACTCGTCACCTCCTTCCTAGACTGTTCTAACTGCTGTCTGCACACGGTTTTAAGCCAGGTCCCTCGCTTCCCTACACTGTCCCCATGGGGCTCCCTCCTGCTCGGCCAGGACCAAGTCTGAGCCCTGGGCTTGGCCTTCAAGGCCTCAGCAGCCTGGCCTGCTCGGCCATCCCGCCCCTCCTGGGCGTCCCGTCCAGCCGTGTTCTGCTTCTGTGCCTCGGACCACAGCCTCACAGGCCTCCGCGCCCCTACAGGATCTTCCCAGAGTGGCATTCTAGGGGCTTCGAGGACCACAGTGCCCTGCCCTGACAGACACCCAGGGGCCAAGGAGCTGTAACATCAGACTGAAATGTTTCCAGTGGGTGTCGGAGGCGACACTCGGGGACAAGCATTTCAGGAGCGTCACGTCACTGCCTTTCCACCCCCCTGCAAAGTTGCCATGGTTCTTTCCAGTTTAAAGAGCGGGGTAGAGACTCAGAGAGGATCAAGGACTCGGGAGGGACACAGCCGATGGTGATGAGGGCAGGAGGTAGACACAGGCTGCCCGAGTCCTGGACCGTAGGCTGTGTGACCGCAGGGTGTTCTCCTACGGCTGTCACCCCGAGTCTAGACGCTTGGGTGGGGCCATCGCTGCCCCCCGACAGGGGTCCTGCCTCTGCCGAGGTGCTGGGGAAGGAAGGTTTCCAGGACAGCCACAGGGACTGCCCTCGTGGGCTCTGAGGAGGGCAGAGGCTGCTGGAACTGAGCAGCCAAGGCCCACTCTAAACCTCCCAGGAAACCCAGCGAGGCACGTGGCGAGGGTGGAGCGACAGGCAGAGCGTCTGGTACAACCAGGCCGATGCCAGGGTTTGAGTGGGAGCTGGAGAGCCAGACTGGCCAGGAACGCCATTCACGCAGCGGGCGCGGCCCAAGACCAGGACACACGGAGGACCGGGATTTCAGTGTGGGGACAGGAGTCAGTGCCAGTCACAGACAGTGCCTGGCAAGGCAGCACAAGATGTGCCAGGTGTGGCATGCTATGTCCAGGCTGCTGAGACCCATTCACCACCCCCCGCGCAGACTGAGGCCTGGAGGGGGCAATCACTCAAAGCCCAGGAAAGCAGGCTCTTGTAAAACCAGTCAAGAGAGTGTTGGGACAGCCCCGCCACGCCACGAGGAGGCAGATGAGCAGTTCTGGGTTCTGGCCCAGCTCTGCCCCAGGGCAGGCAGCCCACAGCCGAGTCACTTCCGTGTTCAGCCTCATCTCCCTCTCCGTGCTTAGTGAGTTGGGGAGCCTGCTCTGATTCTGAGGAAACCCTGCACAACACATCTCCAACACATGAGCTGTCACCAGACCGTCTGCGGGAAGCAGCTTGTCCAGTCTGTGCTGAGACAGTGTCCAGGGTCCTTGTGCCACCACTCAGAGGACAGACAGCTGGACAGTGTCACCATGACTGTCGCAGTGTTGAACACACAGCACATGCCTCACGTGGCTAACACAGCTTGTCGCCTGTGCCTGGTCTCACCGTGACTGCTGGTCCCAATGAGACCCAGTCAGCCATGACAGACGTATGCAAAGCACTCGTGGAGGCCAAGGCACTGCCCATTTGCCTTAGTCTGCTCAGGAGGCGAGGGCTGCCCTGGGCTTCCTTCCTCCATGCGCCCTGGGCAGGCAGGGAGGAGCTGCACCCTGGCCTCTGCTGACTTCTCTGGCCCAGACTCATTTGACTTAGGGTGCAGAAGACAGGCAAGCGGGGCCTCCTAGGGAGGGCTGGGAACAAGGTGGCCCCCAAGCTGGCCAGAGGAGGGGTACTCAGAGGTCCTGGGGCCGCATCCCTGGGGCAACAACAGCTCCACCTCCAGGGTCCTAGCTCCTTAGCTGTGAAATGGACACACTAATACCTGGCAGACTGCTATGGCCCGAGTCATCGGCGGAAAC